>CM053584.1:65925995-65952921 GCA_028627135.1 Pseudochirops cupreus | reverse complement strand
TCCAACTGGAACTTGAGATACACAGGCACTGCAGTTGGGAGATCCATCCTGCCCTACCAAAAAGTGACATAGGAGAGAATAGACTGGGGGAGGGGGGAAATACTGGGATGGCTGTTTTGGGGTGGTGGGCGGGGGAAAGACGGGGAGAAAAGATGTAACTCAAAAAAATTTAATAAAGAATCTCATATAAAAAAAAAAGCATTCTCAGAACTCCACAACATAAATAAACACTATTGTTTTGCTTTTATACATAGAGACAAAACATATACACAGGTACAAGTATATGTATGTTTGTATATGTGTAAAAACAAAAGAGGTAGCCTAGTAGAAAGCTGGCCTCAGGGCTAAGAAGACCTAGGTTTACATCTTGCTTCTGACACATATGTGCTGTTTCTTGCACAAAATACTCTCTCCCAATTGTGCATTTTCCCTGGCTATTCCCCTGTGCCTGGAATTCTCTCCCTCTTCCTCTCCACCTCCTGGCTCCCTTGTCTTCCTTCAAGTGTCAGCTAAAATCCCACCTTCTACAAGAAGTCTTTCCTGATCTCCTTCAATTCTACAGCCTTCTCTCCACTGATTATCTCCAATTTATCCTAGAATATATCTTATTTGTATATACTTTTTTTGCATCTTGTCTCCCCTGTTAGACCATGAGCTACTTGAGAGCAGGGACTGGTTTTGCCTTTAATCCATACATGCGTGTGTGTGTATATATGTATATATGTATGTGCACACACACCACACGCCTATCATGATTAGCACAGTGCCTGGAACATGGTAGGTGTTTACTAAATGCAGGTTGACTTGTCACGGATATGTGGTCCTGCTCAAATCACTTCATCTCTCAATGTTCTAGGCAACTTTCCAAGACTCAATTGTAGAGATTATACTACACAGGTAGGAAGATTTTCCTCATTTGGGATTTCCCTCTAATAGTGTACTTATAGATCCAGTCCTTATGGTGTTATTGTGTACACACACACATGATATATAGCATATGTATATATGACAGCATATACAGGCATGTATGTACTATATAGTGTATATGTGTTATATGTGGAAAGTGAGACAACGTTTGGATGAGATAAGTCAAAGTCAGAGTGAACAAGAGCGAGAATGAGAACACATTAGTGTTTTTGGAGTGAGATAAAACTGTTTTTAAATGAAATCCCATATTCCTATTCTATTATTTACCCTTGATATTGTTCTTTTTCCCCACCCGTAGGCATTCTTGAAATGCACATGTTAAAAAGCTTCCCTTTTCTAACCTGTTAGAAAATAGTCTGTTATCCTTTTTTGTTTGCTTGTTTGTTTTTGTTTCATTCTGCAGATTTTATCAGATATTTTGATTGTCCATAGTAGAAGCATTCTGGTTGGATTAACCTAGTATAATTTTATCAACAAGATCATACTCTGAAAGAGATTATAATAGTTCTTAAGAAAGTTTGTAATCTAGAAATGGCATATTTTTTGTTGTTCTAAACTTGAGAAACAACAATAAAGGGGATTTCCATATATACTCTATTTCCTTTTAATTTATGAACTATCTTCTTTTATGAATTTTATCCTATACACATTTGTCCATTTTATAAACTCAACCCACCTTCCCTACCATTGCTCATAATATAAACTGCATAGTAGAAAAGGTGCAAATTTAAGTAATCTCTCTCACTGACTGACCATAGCTTAACATCAGTTCAATAGTTACTGGCAATAAAAGTCATCAATGACCAACTGGTGCAGGGTATAGTCTTGCTACCAAGTTAACAGAGTCACATTCACCCCAAATAATGATGATGATGATGATATTGATGATAACTAGCATTTGTATATTACACTAAGGTCTTCAAAGCACTTTATTTATGTTATCTCATTTGATCCTCACAATAACCCTATGAAGGAGGTGTTTCTTTTTAAAATCATCCCCATTTTACAGATAAGGAAACTGAGGCTGAGAGAGGTTAAGGGACTTTTGCCTAGGGTTACACAACTGATAAATGTGTGAGGCAGGACTCAAATCCCCAACTCCAGGTCAGAGTTTATATCCACTCCCTCATTTTACCTGTCTGCAACAGTGCACCCTACACACAGGAGATCTCTTTAATAATTCATGGAAGTAGAAGGGGGCATATAAGTTTGGGAAGCAGTTTGGCTAGAGCAGCGGTTCTCAACCCGTGGGTTATGTTCAATTTGTAAAAATGAAAATACATCCTGAATATCAGATATTTACATTACGATTCATAACAGTAGCAAAATTACAGTTATGAAGTGGCAATGAAAATAATTTTATGGTTGGGGGTCACCACAACATGAGGAACTGTATTAGAGGGTTGCAGCATTGGGAAGGTTGAGAACCACTGGGCTAGAGCATGAAGTCTATGTAATCAAATGAATGCTCACTATATGTAAAACACTATGCTAAGTGCTTAGGAGACAAAAGACAAAAATATAATAGTCCTTACCTTCAGGTTAATTACATTCTCCTATAAAAGGGAATAGTGTAAAATAAGGCTGGGAAGATAGATTGAGGCATATTGATTTGAGCCTTCCAGTTTCATACCTGTTCTCTCCACAATCAAGACACGTTAACAAGTATTTATTAAGTGCCTACTATGTGCCAGGCACTATGCTAAACGTTAGGAATTAAAAAAAAAACAAATAAAAGCAATCTTTGCCCTCAAGGAGCTTACAATCCAATAGGGGAGACAAAAAGATTTTTTTGAGTCATATAAACTGTGAATATTTTGGATAAAGTACATAAGCATGTCATTGGTCTATATTTGGAGGGGTCACTGGTGTTCAGCTGACATGCCTTCATGCTTTGGTGGTAGATATGGGATACTTTCTATTAAGAAAAGTGAGATTCATCTTATACTTTTTATTTTATTTTTTATTTTTTGCTTTTTTGGAGGGGCAGTTGGGGTTAAGTGACTTGCCCGAGGTTACATGGTTAGTAAGTGTTAAATGTCTGAGGTCAGATTTGAACTTAGGTCCTCTTGACTCCAGGGCTGGTGCTCTATTCACTGTGCCACCTAGTCGCCCCAAGAGATTCATCTTATACTAAAGGGGAAGATGATAAGAGCGAAAAGTGCTTTGTGAGTAATTCATGTGCCCTCTGAAGCATTTTCTGGATTCCATTCTATCTTTTTTTTTTTTTTTTTACTGTCTTTAATTGCATGATATGGCATTCAGCTGTGTATACCAGCTAGCTATTGGTGGTAGCTTGCAATGCCTTTTGGAGATCTTCAATAGTTTTTGGGTTGCTTTTGGCATGGTGGTGGTTTGATGCCTGTCCTTATGGGTGTTCCTTGATAGCTCCACCTTTCCTTCTGTGGTAAATAATCACTGTGATACAGTTGCCATAGACACGACTATGTTCATGTCCTGAAATATTTTGTACTTTCTGATGAATTTGTAGGAGATTGAATTCATTTATGATGGTTATAGAAAATGCCAGGTTAAAAAATATCATTCTCATTTGGAAAAATTAAATTAGCTAGTTGAATATTCTCAAACTTCAAATTTGCTTTCTGAAATTCCAGTCTATATATAGATATCTGTTTTTCAGAATCATATGAGACTGACATTATTTTTGCCATCTTTTTTGCTATTAAATCTAATTTCTGGGGTCTGCATTAAGTAAAAATTTTCTTTTTTTTTTCTTTTTAGGAGGCAACTGGGGTTAAGTGACTTGCCCAAGGTAAATAAAGATTTTCAATGACCTCAGGTTGTTCAATTTTCTCTCTTTAGAGTTTAGTAGCTCTTTGATTTCATCCCTTACTTCATCTCTTCTAGGCTTAGGGATAAAGGTGTGGTTCTGAACCAGCTAAGTAGCACAGTGTTATAGAGCACTGGGGCCTGGAGTCAGAGAGACCTGAATTCTAATCCAGTCTCAGACACTTACTAGCTGGGTGACCTTGGGCAAGTCATTTAAACCCTGTTCACCTCAGTTTCCTCAGCTGTAAAACAGGAGTAACAACAGCGCCTACCCTTAGGGTTGTTGTGAGGATCAAATGAGACAATATTGTAAAGCTTTTAGCACAGTGCCTGGCACGTTAAGCCTGGTGCTTAATAAATGTCTGTAGATTTTACTTATTTGGCACTGTGTTAGGTGCTGATGATATAAAGACAAAAACAAGATAATCTGCCATTTAAGGAGCTTACATTCCACTGGGAGAGATAATACACATGTATATGCACACACACATACACACATACATATATATATATATATATATAGATACACCATACACACTATATATATGTGTATATATATATATATAATATACACACATATACATGTATACACACACATACACACATAAATACACACAAAATAAAGGCCAGAAAAATCTGCAGATGAAGCCCTAATACCTAGAGGGGGGACAGGAAAGGTCTCAGGTAGGAGGTACAGTTCCAGCAGGTGAGGTTGTGCTATTTTGGGTTTGCTTCAGTCTGCCTTTGCCTTCTTGGCATACAGAACCCCAAGGTTCCTGCTTGCTGGCTTAGAAATCCTCTGTGTCGAGCCTCTTCCAATAGGGCCATGCTGCAATCCCCTGTCATCCTTTCTATTTCTTTGACTCTTACCTTGTTAGTGAGGCTAATCCAATCAGCGGTAGGTATCTTCAGAGTTCAGTTTGCCAGGGTTTTTCAGCATTCTGGCTGGGTCTTTATAAGCTACTATAATAATAGCCGCAGAGTCTAGAAAGTCTCCATTCCCCTACCTGTCATTATACCCCACTTCTGTCCATGGTTGAAGAGGTTATGGCTTATACTTACAACTTTAAGACTTGCAAAGTGTTTTGCATGTTATCTCATTTGGCCATTAACACAACACTTTGAGGCAGGGGTTATTATTATCATTTTACAGATGAGGAAACTGAGACAGAGAGGTTAAGTGACTTGCCCATGGTCACACAGCTAATAAATGTGAGGCAGGATTGAATATAGGTCTTTTAACATGAACATTACTACTGACAGGGAAAAAATGTATGCTTTTAACTACCTCTGTTTAACTTTTAATCCTTAAGAACCATTCCTCCAACTCCATAACTTAAGTAAACATTGGTTATTTTTTTTCAGTCTTTAGGGACAAAACATATGTACAGGTACATATATGTGTCTGTATGTATGCATGTATGTGTAAAAATGCAAGAGGGAGTCTAGTATCAAAGATAGCTAGTCTCAGTGGCCAGGAAGACCTGGTTTTAAGTCCTTTCTCTGACACATACTTGCTATTCCTTGACAGGACAATTCATCTCCTGGCTCCCTTTTTCTGCATTTCTCTACTTCCTCATCTGCCTCCTGGCTTCCCTGGCTTCCTTCAAGCCTCAGTTTAAAACCTCGCCTTGTACAAGGCAAAGTCCCCTTTAATGCTTAGTGCCTTCCCTCCAATGTATGATATATATATATATATAAACATTTATAAGGTAACAGTATATTGGCTTAGAAGCAAATCAGTATGACAAAAAGCCCCAGGGATCTAAAGAGTCACTTATTTGTTAATTCAGTAATTATTGAACAAGCTTCTCAATAGCATCAGGATATTGATACTGCCTTTATTGATTATGACAAAGCCTTTAACTCAGTTTTGCACTGACAGGTTGTTCATGTAGTGTAAATATAGAAAACAGACCAAAGCACAGGAAGGAAGCTAAAGTCAGTGTTTGATTTTGCATCCTGACCCCATGCTTCTCTCAGACGGTGATTAATTTGCTTTATTATCAGTCCTCTCTAACGATAGTTGGTCAAGTGTTGATCAGAATTCTTAAGCTTTTCAAAGTTGTCTTTGTAAAATATTACATAAATTGTTCTCCTGATCCTGGTGCCTTCACTTGGTATCAGTTCATATTAAGTTTTCCCACATTTTTCTAAAACTATCCATTAGGCAGTTAGATGGTGTTGCTAGGCTTGGAGTAAGAAGGACTCGAGTTCAAATCCAGCCTCAGACACCTTACTAGCTGGATGACCTTGGGTAGATCACTTAGCCTCTATTTGCCTCAGTTTTATCAACTATAAAATGCGGATAATAACAGCACCTACCTCACAGGGATGTGGTGAGGATCAAATGAGATAATATATTGAAGTGCTTAGCATACTGCTTGGCACATAGTAGGTGTAATATAAATGATATAAATGCTAATTTCCTTTCCCTTTCCCCCTTTTCTTTTTTCATTTCACAATTTCTTCTGGTGCAACAATATCCCATTTCATTCATATTCTATAACTTGTTCAGCTAGTCCCCACTTGATGGGTACCCACTTAGTTTCTAGCCTGTCCATTTTACCTTTCTAACATCTCCTGAATATGTCCCCTTCTCTCCTCTGTTACTGCCATGGCCCCGGCGCATGCCCTCACTGCCTCATGCTGGACTACTGCAAGAACCTGTTGGTGGGTCTGCCTGCCACAAGTCTCTCCCTAACTCCATTCCATCCTCCACTCAGCCACCAAAGTAATTTTCCTCAAGTTCAGTTCTGACCATGTAACCTATGCCCCCTACTCAAATTCTGATGGCTCCCTATTACCTCCAGGATCAAATACAAAAAAATGATGTTTGATCATTAGTGGCTTCTGAATTTGGAGGAAATGATAATGACTTCAGTTTTGGACATGTTGAGTTCAGCGATCCAGTCTGAGATGTCCAACAGACAGCTGGAGATATGAGACAAAAGACTGTCTCTCAGGCCTGGAAGGCATCTTCTCTACACCTCAAAAAAAATCCCACCTTCCTCCCAGTAGTTAACTGATAGCATCCGATTTCCTAGAGAGTAAAGATTGTTTCTTTTCTATTTGCTTCTGTATCCCAAGCACCTAGCACAGTCCCTCGAATAAATACATTGCATGTTCAATAAATGCCTATTTATTGGTTAGTATTCTAAAGGCTTCTCCAGACTAAAAATGTTCTTGACATACATTTAGATCACAGGCAGACTCCAGGGACCTTTATATGTGTGACTCACATGAGCCTTTGTGATTCCTGTGTCCCACCCCTGGTACTGGCTGAGAACCAGTCATTCTCAGAGGAAAAGGCTCAGCATTTGAGGAGACTATTTATCCCCTAGCATTCAGCTCTTTGCCCAGGGGATATTTTACTTTAGCTATCACTTGCAATCATATTTATACACTTTGGGCAGTTAGGGGATACAGTGGATAGAGCACCAGGTCTGGAGTCAGGAAGATCTGAGTTCAAATCCAGCCTCAGACACTTACTAGCTATGTGACCCTGGGTAAGTCACTTCACCCTATTTGCCTCAGTTTTCTCTTCTGTAAAATGAGGTGGAGAAGGAAATGGCAAAACATTTCAGTAGTTTTGTCATGAAAACTCCAAACAGGTCATGAAGAATTGGAAACAAATGAACAACAACTTGGATGCTTCAGTTGATTTCATCTACCCCCATCCAGTCTCTAAGTCAGTCTGGTCAATGGAGGACTAACTCCTTTCCCCAAGTGTGTAGATGTTAAGTAAGCCATAAATGAAAATTAAATTCTGGTCACTAAGGCTCCAGAACAGGAAATAAGGAAATATAGTTTAAAACGGGCCTACCACACCAATACAGGCTCTTCTTTAAATCTTCTATCCTCACGGGCATCAGATGCCTCATGGGAAAGAGTCAACTAATCAGCATGGGAAGTGTGGGTCCCATGTGGTATGACCAAAGGCCAGACCGTACCATTTGTGTGCTCCAGATGCCTTGGTGCAAATTCCCGAGGCTGGGGTACAGACGATTTGGATACTGTCTGTGAGGGATGAGGGAGCCGTGTAGTTACATAGAACTTAGCTCCTTAACTAGAGTCATAGGATCATACATCTAGAGCCTGAAGGGACCTCAGAGATCATCTGATCTAACCCCCTTATGTTAGAGATGAGAAAACTAAGCTTCAGAGGTTAAGGGATCTGTCCAAGGTCACATATGGAGGAAGCATTAGCAGTGGGTCAGATCTTAAACACTTAGAGCTGAGGTTCTTAACCTAGGTCTTTGGACTTTAACATTTTTTATAACTGTTGATACTTTGGTATTTTAAAATATTTTGATAATATTATTGATTTCCTTTGTATCTTATGTATGTATTTTATTTTGTGAATTCAGAGAAGCAACTACCACAGGGATTCACGACACAAAAAAAGATTAAGGACACCTGATTTCTAGAAGAGGTGTCAAACATCTGCAGGTTAACTGGGCATGAACCAGGTTAAAATGTAATTGGGAAATATTTAACAAAATAACTCAAAATACTATCAAACATAGATAATGTTAACATGTGGTTTTCTAAGTCAACATGTGTATACCAGTAGGGAATCCTTATATACAATTTACTGACTTAGAGTGTTCTAAAAGGCTATACAAGTTCCAACTAGGCCCTCCCAGGCTGAAAAGGCTTGTAATATAGAAACAGTGATAGACTATGTCTACCATCTTGGCACCATCAAAAAGGTTCTTTTAATTTTAATTTTCCTGCCATGGCAACTCAAGAAAATGGTAAACTAAGGTGTGGACAGTTTGCAATAATTCTTTTGAAGTAATGAAAGGATATTTATAAAATGCAAGTCTTCTCCTTGACATTATGAATAGAATACTCACAGACAGGATTAATTGTTTAACCCCAATTATCAGTTGAGAATTAAAAATCTCCAGAAGTTTAACCATTAGATTTCAATAAGCTTATAAAAACACATCAGGTTTGTCATCAATCTTTTAACTGACAGGTAATAAACACAAAGTCAAACTACCAAAGTAAAGTAAATTTTGTCATGCGGTGGACTTTTCCACCACCTTATAACTAAATATCAACTTGTAAAACTCAGGCTTTTGTAATAGATTTTCCAAAAGAATTCTTACAAATGATTATAGTTTTGCTATTTTAAATTTAGAATTTAATAAGCATAATTTACTGGTTGAGATAATTATGATTTTCTGAAAGAAAAAAAACTTTCAAAAAGAAGGAAATTCTTTTCTTTCTTCATACTTTCCTATCCCACCCCCTTCCCTGACATTCATTTTTCCTTTCCTGATTGCCATTGCCATTGTCCATCAGCACAGTGTACATGCAAGTACTATGGTTAGAATCAATTTAATATTTTATGGTAAAACATCTTGTAAAGTCCCTCTTTTTGTTTCTTTTCTAATTATTTCGTGCATCTGTATCTCACCTATACTATATGTTTTGTTGTGTTTTTTTTTTTACCTCCCCCAGAATAATGTAATCTCTCTGAGGTCCTGAACTCTGTATCTTCCATAAGCATACAGAGGAGGTGGTTCAGTCATCCTTAGACTATTTTGCATTTGCATCTACCACCGTAATATTACAGCTAGAAAAGACTCGGGGATCACAGGATCTCAGAGTGAGAAGTACTTTATGAACTCATCTATGTCAAACCACACCCACACAGGAGTTTCTCTACTGTGTCCCAAATTCCTGCTATGCTTAAAGATTTAACACTGTTGACTGCCTGAGGCAACCCATTCTCCTATTTGGCAGCTCCAATTGCCAGGGAATTTAATCTTAATCCAAGCCCAAATCTGCTCAATTTTCATTTACCCATTGAATTCTAGGTCTGCCTTCAAGTACCATGCTGGAAAAAACCCAATCTATCTTCCAAATGACTAAGGATCCATGCTTTTTTGAATGTGAGTACTCTCTTCACCAATGCAGACTGCATCCCCCTCCATGATTTGGTAAGACAATTTTAAAGAATTGCTATCACAATTTATCATCCTGTGGTCATCCTGGTAATGGAACCTCTCCAATCTTGGCTAGGTAGGTCACTGAATGTCAGACATACCATCTATCACTGGCCCTATACTTCATGTCTTTGCAGCTTGGTAGGGCCATCATTCATTCATTTAGTTTCCAAAAATACAGGGTACACATCAAACTATGCAGGCTTCCTCTACCTTACCTATTATAAATGTTTATATGAAGTACTTTCTACCTCCTACAGTTTTCATCATTTCCATCTCGTTATCAACCATTTCCTCCATTGCAGTTAAAAACAGGCTCAGAATTGCCACTTCCTCCACTTTTTCATGATTTCTCCGGTTTTAAATGAAATTTCCCACCTAAATTTCTCTAAAATTCTGAATACTAGACAAAAATCACCTAGTACAATCATTTTAATATTTCTGATAAGGAAATGAAAACCTAGAGAAGGAACTGATTTGTCCTAAATCATATGGCTGGTAAGCAAACTTAGGGCTTGATGTAAGTCTAGTACTCTTTTCCTTTACATTGTGGTGCAGCATTTACGCAGGAAAAGCAATTACCTTATTGTATCTGTTTAGTTTCTTCCTGAAACAAAGGCCCATCTTTTTAATATCAATATTCCTCCAGGCAATGCTATGGATGACTGTGAGGCATGGAATATCACAGTCTCTGAAGAATTTAAATTACAGGTCACCCAAAGGGCAATGGAAAGATGTATGGTCAACTTGATTAAGCTCTAATATCTTGCCAATGAAGAGTCACACAAGAGACACAGCATAAAATACATTATTAGAGAAATTTATGAATGGAAAAAGGACATGGGCCAGCCATGTAGTGGGAGTCAAAGTTAACTAACTATCTTACAGCCCATATTCTCCACTGGTACCCAAGCAATGTTGAGATCTAGAGGAAGCCCCTTAGGATGTAAACCTCCCAGAACAAATGGGAGGACATGAACAAGAATCACTCAGGATAAGGTGGGATGTATCCTTGGAGAGAACACTCAAGTTGATAAAATGGTAAAGATCTTCTGAAAGTAATTGTTTAGAAAGTCATGCATCTGCTCCTTACCACTCATACTACTTTCCTCAATTCTTGCCTGGTCTATTCCAAAATTTCCTTCCAATTGGCTTCCCTTCTTTGTATACCAATGTGTCCTCTAAACAGCTGCCAAATTAATCTTCTTAAAATACAGATCTGACCACGTTATTCCCTAACTCAAAAGTCTTCAATGGCTCCCCATTGCCTGTAGAATGAGGATTGAAAATCCTCTGACTGACATTTAAAGGCCTCCAATCTTCATTTTTCTCCACTTCCTCCACTCCCCCAGTCAAATTAGCCTTCTAGCTACAAAGCAATCTGCCCTATTTGGAAGGTACTCCTTCCTCACCTTCATCTTCTATAATCTCTAACATCCTTTAAAACAGAACCCAGGTGCCACTTCTGAGATGAGGCCTTTCCTGATCCCATACAGTTATTACCCCTCTTGAAATTATGTACATATTTAGTGTTTACTTATTCATGTACATGTTTTTGTACTCTACCAATAAGAGGCAAACTTCTTGAAGGCAAAAAGAGTTTTTCTTAAGACAATGGAAAAAACAGTGGATTTGCTATGGGAAGATCTGGAATCAAATCCTGCTTGAAAACTTAACTTTGTGACTCCGAGGCTTTTCCTCTCTGGGCTTTACTTCATGTATAAAAGAGGGGTTGGATTGCTGGATTTTTGTCTTTGGGGGAAGGTAACAAGCAGTTATTAATTGTGCTATTAAGTGCCTGTTATGTACTAGACACCATGATAAGTGCTGATCTCATTTGATCCTCATAATTTCCCTTTGAAGTAAGTGATGTTATTATCCCCACAGTTGGAGAAACTGAGGCAGAGAGAGGTTAACAAATGACTTGCTCAGAGTCAAACAGCTAACACATTCTCTGAGGACGAACTCCAGGCACAATGCTATAGCCACTATGTTCCCTAGTTACCTCTTTGTATTCCCAGTGCATAACACCAGCCTTGGTGTTTAATAATTGTTTGGTGAATAAAAATGAATAATTAAAGCCCTGATATTAATGTGGGTGGCAGAGCATTTAACGGAGAAATCTTACAACTGAAGAGCTATCAGAGAAAAATCAGAAATTCTGAATGAGCAGACCTCTTATTTACCCTCTTTTTCATGAGTTTGGCCATACAATTTGTCACAAGAATCTCATAAAGCAGCGTTTCTCAAACTGTGTTCCCTGAAACTCATAGAGCCCCCCCCCCCAAAGCAGTCCATAGAATTCTGTGAAAGGAAAAACTAAAATGGCAGACCCAGCAAACCAATCTACTTTGTTGTCTGTCACTGCATGTAACATGTGTGTTCTTCCCATGTGGAGATCTATTGTAGACTGTTCAGTATTGATTAAAACAAAACAAAAAATCGACCTAGCTTTTTAATGGTGGAGAATAATAATACACTTAATGATTTAAGGCACATTATCAGCTGACTAACCATAGGTATCAGCAGAATGCAGATGATGTGAATCAATGTTTGTTTCTAGTCCTGTGTTTTAAAAAAATGAGTGTTTTAAAAACCCATTATGAATAATAGGAAGTTTGAAGAAACAAAAAAGCAAATGGGTAAATACCCAAAATTCTGATGATGAAACAAATATCCATAAACTTCATTCATATTAAATCCCAAATACATAAGGCACACAATGATAATGATAATCACCTTTAACTTGTGTCTGTTGTATATGTGACCATATTAAAAAAAAGAATTCTGTTACTAGACAAAATTATGAAAGCATTTATAAATAAAACAGCAAATTTAAAAGGAAGGCTAAAACATTTTTTTGGGCAAAAATGTGGCTAAAAATCTTACCAGGATAGTGGTTTATGAAAATAAATGGGAAACAAAAACTACTGGGAAACATTAATAAGGTGAACTATTGCCACAATTTTGTTTCCATTTATAAAATACCTACTTATATCATAAGTCAATCAGATCATGTTAGCAAACAATTGAATCTTCCTACTTGCGTTGTCTGCAATAATGTTAGATTTGGAAGAAACTATTCTGAAAATATAGGGCATTTTTTGTTTCGTTTAGCCTCATCTCATTTGGTTCCAATGAAATAGTTTTGAAAAGATCATTGGAAAATGTTTCAGTATATGGTTGAAACCAAAGTTTTTGTTTAAAATGAAGGGTTCTCAAAGAAAATAACAAATAGAGTGGTGTGTAAACAAAATGACTAATTTTGTTTCCCAAGAGAAAATAAGAAAATTTACTGGGGTGGGACATCGTTGCATAATCATAGGACTTGGGAGATAGATGAGACTTCAGAGGCCATCTGGTCCAATGAAAGGATTCCCTATTGCACATAATATCCCAAACAACAGGTCATCCAGTGTCCTACTATGAGTGTGGAACATTGTATCTACTTTCAGACAGTTAATGTGTTGGTTAGTTCTTTGAAACTGCTTTCCCTCCTTTCCCTTTTATAAAGGACATACTGTTGCAAGTATAGTTCACTAGGGTATGGGAGAAGAAAAGAGATACATTTGGAAATGAATGTGATGGGGAAATCTACTTCACAAAGTTCCTGTTAAAAATGTAATGTATTGATGTTAAAGAACGCTATGTTCTAGGACTCCTGACCTGATGCCAGTCCTTGTCCCCTGTTTCAGTCCCTTTTTTTGGCTAAGTAATTAGCTATATTTTAAAAGAGAACAATCATTGGCTAAATAATTGGGATTTGCCTGTCCACCTGTACAAGTAATACCAGGCAGCTTTTTGGATCCAGCTACCCTAAGGCTATTTCCAAATATCAGGAGATGTTACAGTACTGTCCCCTTCCCCCAGGTTTTTTCTTCCATCTGGCACTATTTCATTCCCTAAGCCTGCAGGCAACAGGAAAAAACCCAAAACATTAAAGTTACTGTTTTTAAAGTGTCTGATCCATAGCTGAGTACTCAACAATCTGCCTGTAGTTGAGTTTAAACTACAATTTTCATACTATATTTATGTGACGTTTTTTTCTTTTAAAAAATAAAAGTATAATACCTGCAAGTCAGAAAAGGTAAAACGTGATGTTGGCTTCTAAACAGTACTTATAATAACAGGAGAAAAAGGAAGAAAATGCTACCACACTAATGTATGCCCTGGGAAATAAACTTCGATACTAAACATCAACAAAAGGGAGTTTGTTGCTTTTCTCCTTAGTCAAGAGATTTAAAATCATTAGGGATAAATATGGCATAATCCTATTACATTCATCTTTCCTGTATCATCTGCTGAGACTGGCCTGCTGACTTAATTAACAGAGAAACACATAAACACCAGACAAGAAGAAGCTGGTAGAGGTCAGGCTACAAAGAGACTAATCCCTGGGAACAGAGTTACTTTAAACAACAAAATTAACAGAGAACTGTTGTGTTGATAAGCTTTCAGGGAAAGAGTTACATGCTTTCAGTAAACTGGCTAGGTTTTTTCCCTCAGCTTAACTGCTGAGAAACCCAATCAAAGCCATCGGACACTTGAGAAATCTGGCACCCAGAGATCTGATCAAGAGGGTTCTTCACGTGCTGAAATTCACAGACACTCCAGTTCTATGAGAAAACTATAGTAAACATACAGCACCCAGGAAGTTCTTAACAAAACAAATGCAACCCGTATTAGCTGCTGACTCTTAAGCGGAAGATTTACATGAACTGATGCAAAATGGTGAAAGCAGAATTGGGGGATGGGGTGGAGTGGGGAGGGGAGGGAGAGAAATTGACAAAATAATGATGACAATGTAAATGGAAAGTATCACATCGACCACATTCTACCACCACCAAACCCTGCTGAAACTGAATTATGAACAATTATAACGACTAAATATGGCCTTGAAAAATAAAGGGGAAAATGCACAGCCCTCTTACATATACTGTAGAACTTGGCTGATGTGGTTAGTTTTGCTGAACTGCTCCTCTCTACCACCCCTTCACTCCACCTCCACCTTTATAAAATCCTTGTTATAAGGGGTGGTTCTTTTTGGGGGGAGGGGCAAGAATATATTTTAAAATGAAGGTAATGTAAAACAAGAGATAGTAATTTTTTTGTTTTCCATGAATTAATTTGCTCCAATTTGACTGACAAGATGGACATTTTCTGGGAGTGTTGAAGACTAAGGTCCCTTCCCCCTCTCCTCCCTTCCCCCTCCACAGTGAGGCCAAATCACAAGGTAAGAGTATATAAGCAGAAGTCCAATTCCACTCAACATAACTAGAACTGATTAAACACTTAGTTTGTGACAGATGCTGTGCTTAAGCACTGGAGATACAAAAAGAAACCCTGCCTTCAAGAACCTTCATTCTACTGAGAAATAACAACAGACAGATAAATAAGGATAAGATGTAGACAAAGTAATTAAGAACTGAGGACATACTAACAACTGGGGGTGGGGGGAGGGACACAGCAAGGGGAAGGGCTATATTGGCTTAAGCACCAAGAAGCAAGATCCCAAAAGAAAGCTGACTGTATCCTGGAAGATTCTGCTTGATTGGTGCCTAGAACAGCAGTTGAGTGTTTTCTATCACATCAGCCACCCTGGCACAGGATATAAGAAGACGTTACTCTTACATCAAAAGATTGATTATCTGATATTCCACCACAGGCTACCTTAGAGAAGAGTCCCCTTAGTGAAGGAAACCTCACCTCCTTCTCCCCTCTTCAGAATTTCCCAAATCATTTCTTCTACTGAAAACATCTGGCCTCATCTAGGCTTGTATGTCCCTACGAGTATTTTGGTGATACCAGGGTTTGGGAACTGGGAACTGGCAAAACCTAATGGTCATTTCTTTTCACTGCCAAGTTTGTCCTTTTCTTTGCAATCAGGAAAAATTCTGAGGAGGAAGCAACATAAGGAGGTGCCTGAGGAAAGCTTGCACATCGTAAAGTTGGGAAGATTTTAGGCTCATAGATTAAGAACTGGAAGAGACCTTTGAGGCCATATAATCAAACCCTGTCCTTTGACACCTGGCACATAGTCATTTAATAAATGTTTATGGACTACTGACTTTGAGAACCTGAGGTTAAATGACATACTCATGGTCACACAGGTTGCTCTAAGTCACTGAGGTAGGATTTGAACCCAGATTCTGACCTCAAGTCCAGGATTCTTTCCACTATATCATATATTCTACCAGAACATTCACTATAGTGAACTCAAGAGATATCTTTTTTTTTTCCTGGACAAAAAGATTCTTCAGTGTTGCATTTTAATTGGCTCTTATTTTCCACTTAACTGAAGACCCAGCATCAAAGAAATAGATGAGTACAAAACACAGAATCCTGACAATTAGTTAACGAGGTAGAGAGTGGAAAGAGAAAACATAAACACTGTCACAATGCCAAGGAACATAAGAATTAGTTCATACCCAGGAGCTAGTATGGTATAGTAAACAAACAGAATGCTGGGAAGGGGCAGCTAGGTGGCACAGTGAATAGAGTACCAGCCTTGAAGTCAGGAGGACCTGAGTTTAAATCCAGACTCAGACACTTGACACACTTACTAGCTGTGTGACCTTGGGCAAGTCCCTTAACCTCAATTGAGTCAAAAAGAGCAGAAACTTCTTTACCAGTTACTTGTTGCCTGTCTTTAGTCAAGTCTTTCAACTGTTCTAGGCATCAGTTTGCTATTAGAGAAATGGATATAAGACCATATACCTAACTCAGAAGATCATATAACCTAACTTTTGTAAAGAGGTTTGTGTCCATAAAACACAATGAAAATGTGACTACTATAGTAACAGTTGGGATTGCTCTTGACATCCCAAATACATTCTCTCTTCCACTGGCAGAAAAGATATGGTTGAATAGACATTCATATGTGCCCTAACCCACTGGAATTCTGAATAAAGCAGCTTTCAATAATTGGGCGTGCTTATATAATTTGATATTGTTCCAACTGTGTAATTCTAGCAATCACAAGAGTTAGGGGAATACAAAAGAGAACAGGGAGGCAGGTTTGGGTGGGCAATCAACATACCTTGCTGATAACTGACTGTGTCTCTTTAAAATACCACACAAGTATGAACTATTTTCTCTACCTCATTTCCTACGTAAATACCACAAACTAATAGAGAATCCTCCTGAGGACAGAAACTGTCATTTTGTCTCTGTATCTCTGGCATTAGAATAGCACCTGGAACTTGAGGCCTTTAATAAACGCTTGAGGAATTATACTAAGCAAGACATTCCAGATGCATGACAAAAGTGGTCAAACTCTTGAATCACAAAATTTAAGAGTTGAAAAGGATCCTAATGGACATCTGGTCCAATACAAACACCACAAGAATTCTCACTGTAACATACGGACACGTGGTCATTCAGTCTTTGCTTGAAGACCTCCAAGAACAGAGCACCCACCTCCTCTCGACCCAAATCATTCTATTTTTGGATCTAACTTTTAGGAAATTTTCCTGAAATCTCCATTATTATAGCAATGGAAACAATGAAGGATATAAAATTTTTAAAAATTAACAGAAAAAAGCCCCAACAACTTTGCAACTTTCACTCAATGTTCCTAATCCTCTTCTCTGGAGCCAAATAGAACAAAACCGATAGCTTCATTTTCAAATTTGGAATTTTCCCTTCATCAATGAGTCTTCCTGATTCCAAGCCCACTGCTCTATCTATTGTGATACCCAGAGGCTCCATGGCTAGCATAGACACTGGGCACTGAGTAAAAAATCTGACAAAGAAAGCAAGAATATGGGCAGGAAAAAAATGGAGAAAGGACAGAAAAGAAAGAGAATAGAGAAGAGAATAGAGAATAGAGCAAGAAGAAAGAAGAAAGAAAAGATAAAAGAAAGAAGATAAGTAGGGGAGGGAAGGTAGGAATGAAGGAGAAGACTCTGGAGAATAAGGAAGGGGGGAGAGTGAAGGGAGGAAAGTAGGTCAAGAAAAAGAAAGACTGAGGGGAAAGCATTAAATTTGTCCATTAGGAAGTGAATAGCAATCTGTGAGGGTACTTTCTATAGGCTGTATTATCTCTCATAACATCTAGTTAATTTTTATGCACATTGTTAGATACTTAAGAAAAGTTACTTGAATGAATGTGACCTAATGTGCCCTAAGCTACCCTTAGCACTGTCCTGGGTTCATGCCTTTAAAATCCAACCTTGGCAGCATACTCAGAAGTCTCCTTAATGACCTCAATAGATCTGCTGACCATTTTTCATGTCTGCATTAACTATTGATGAAGGGAAAATTCCAAATTTGGAAATGAAGCTTTCAGAAGTAGGTCTGATTCCCGTTAGCAGGACCCCAGGATCCCTGACACCATCTCATAGGTTTGCGTCCTTTTATGCTGACTGGACACTCTCCTGTTCACCCTTGGACACTCTTGCTCACTTTTACCTTGGTATTGCATTTTGACTGCTATGTCAAGATACACATACACACACACACACACACACACACACATATATACCAACATGAAAAATAAAGAAACTACATGTAAATGAAGTCAACACTTCCCTAAACTTCCAAAAATCAAAATGCCAATTTGCTATTTTTAACTTTCCATTACTCGCCAAGGAGAAACTACCTTCAGAAATCTGTTCCATTCGATTTATCTACATATACGTGTGTGTGTATGTGTGTGTGTGTGTGTGTGTGTGTGTGTGTGTGTACACAAATCACATATTTGGAGCTTTCAGATTACTAAGACTAAACTACTTTTTATCAATGGAAATTACTACAAAAAAACCAAATCACTTTATTAATACCCACTGTTTCTCCCTTCTCCCACCCCCATGTGACTAGAAGGAATAAAATGAAATTAACATTTTAGAGGGGAGTGGCCCTAAAATGGTTAAGTGTGACTGCGTGTGAAAGCATTCACTCACATAAACAGATACACACTTTAGAGCCATTGACCAATGTGTCACATTTCACGGAATCTGTCAAGTCTTTGGCAACACATGAAAACAAAACCCAGCAGTTTGAAAAGTTAACAAGGTCACTTTACTCAATCAAAACTCTTAGGGGCAGTTTAGGAAAAGTACAGTGCAAATGCACTAAGTAGGTATATGTTCTAGAACACAGGGGTAAGTCACAGAGTAATGTCAAATGGCTCTAAGTGATCCCAGCACATCACTGGTCCAACTAACTGTTCCTTATTCAAAAGTGGGCAGTAACCCTCCTGTCCTTACAAACCAACTGGAGGGAAGGTAATGCCACTCTCCTCCTTAGGTCACATCAAACAAATGATGATGGTGAAACGTGCATTAATACTTTAAGGCTCACAATGTGACATTTTAATCCTCAAAAGTAACCCTATGAAGTAACTGCTGAGTCTCAATTCCCACTGGATTATCAAGTTTTAGTGTTGTCTTGACTGGTTGAAGTTTTCCCCCAACTTTGTATTTCTGCTTTTCTTTTAATCCCTCTTCCACAATCCCCTAAGTAGTTTTTTTTTTTCAATTAATAGGAATGTGAATTTTGAGGGAGAGTTACTGGGATTTTTAAAAATTAAGCTCCCTGATTAGCACAACATTGTAACTTGCAGATGGGTGAATAAAGCTCATAATTAAGGTTAAGTCACATATTTAAAGATACTTTATGACCTGGAATATTTGTTGTCACATAAAAACGTGTCAACATTTGACATGGTGTCAAACTCGAATAGAAAGAGCTGCCACTAAAGTGCACATAAGGATCCACCTAATGATCTAAGAGACCACATATTGACATTATCTATGGTTTATTGTATTTTTATTTATTGTGTTAACATTTCCTAATTATATTTTCATCTGGATCTGGCTATGATTTGACACCTTTGATGTACATCATTTCAGCATCAAGCCTTTTTGCCTCTGTATCCCTGTTATGAAAAATAAATTATTTCATCCAGTTTCACTCTGAAAGAGCAGTAAATTCTGACCTTTAAACACTAATGTCATGTCTCACTGCCCACTAGACTTGATTATGAGACTACCTGTTGGAATGAAACCTCTCTCTCTGTATTATATACATACATACATATACACACATATACTCTGTCTCTGTGTCTATCTATCTAACAATATACACTAGTGAACTGAAAATCATTTTCAAAGGCATATCTTTAGTTAAAGGCAAAGCTGGATAGGTATTACACTTTAAGTTGTATAGTGAGGAAGAAAAAAATGTTCAACACTTTGAGTTGGGGCATGAGCCTGCTAGAGATTTATCACTTAAATGTACTCATTTTAAGCATATCTGCTTAGAGGAGCAGGAATCCAAAAGTGCAGTTTTCCCATGCTTTTGTAAACTTCTATGCTCAAGACATTTTTGACTTATAATTGTATAGAGTTCAAGAAGACAAATAATTACATAATCAAAATCAAATGAAAAAAGTCTAGGCAAAGTTTTGATTCCAAAAAAACAATAATCATGACTTTTGGGAAACCCTGTAGAATCACTTTCCTAAAAAAAAAAAATCAATTCCTCTTTAACTACTTCCCCTCAAAAGTCTTCTTTTAACCTGGTCAAAGATGAACTCAAGATGTACTTTTACTAATTGAATTAATAAGTGACCTCTTCCTTCTCTTAATTTAATCATTATTTCCTGGGTCTAATAGGCTTCTCTCTTTAGAAATTGCTTAGACATTTGATAGAATGATATAAAAAGATGTCAGTATAGTATAGGTGGTTTCTGAACTGATAGTTAAAGAAAGGCAATGTCTTATTATTATTTTGCAAAATGTAGCCTAAAGACGTAAAGGGTTAATGTTAAGTATGCTTCCACAATAGTAAAATCATGATTACTTAGAATGAAAGGGAGATGGGTAAAAGAAATTTTCCAGATAACTGAAAGTTAAGCAGAAATTCCTTTTTGCTATCACTTTGGTACTGAAAAGAAAAACTTTCTAAATTGTATTTCAAACCTTAATAAGTATAATGTAGGGGGCATTGACCTATTTATAGTAGAAAAAGTGCTGAATTTGGAATGAGAGGTCTAGGTTCAAATGCCAGCTTGAATAATTAATTACATGTGATTTCGGCAAACACTTTAACTTTTCTGGGCCTCATTATGTAAAAAGAGAGGGTTAGACTAAATCTCTATGAAAATAACTTATTCTTTCTGATCTCTCCAGTTCCCCAGCTTAAATTTCTCTTATATGTATATTGTTTATATATTTTTATATGCATATTTTCCTCCTCAAAGAATGCAAACTCGAGGGGGAATTGTTCCATTTGCTTTGTTCGCATAGTAGATAACTAAAACATGTTTGGTAATTGATAGTATTGTTGTTAGGGTGATTCAAGGTGATTAAAAGTTCCATTAATTAAGGTTCACTAATGTTTTTACTTCATTGCTCTTAGAATAACACTAAATTCTTACTTTTAGTGGCCAATGGAAACAGCTTCACTCCCAGCAACAGATATTTTCCAATTCAAGTGTAAATGGAGGCCCCTCCCTTCCTGATTTCAGATTCCCCTCAATTCTCCTACCACAGCATGGCAGACCCCATGCCTTACAAAACAAGTGCCCCAGTCACCACACTGGAACAAAAACTTGGTGGTTCTAAAAATAGTGAAGCTATTTTAGGATGACTGAGCGTTCACCACTCTAGTCAAATGAGACAGCTCATTAACAGAAACATCTGATCTCAAGCAGAGCCCTCATCAAAAGAAAGATGCAGGGGAGCGAGCTTTTGTAAGGTAACAATTTTATACAAATGTCAGCTGGTAACACCGTTAGTTAAACAGTGCAATAAAAATGGGTTGCTGTCAACCAGAATGCCATCTTCAACACCCTCTCAGGCTGCTTCCTGAGAACCCTGATAATTCAGGTAATGATGACTGGGAAACTCTGCATGATCCTGAAGTGCCTCTAAATTATAGTAAAACGACTGAAGTGTATTGAGTCATTTTAGTGTTAAGTGTATTTTATTACATTTCTAGTTTTTAGTTGTGCCTGGGTCTCTCTCATCTCAACCAGCCTGGAAAGGCAGTGGCCATTCACAGGCCAGTCCTTTTACTGATTGGTACAGAAGACTTCACCTACTTCATTTTTCTGACCCTCTTTATTTCAGGAAGACTGATGGTTCTGCTCTCCTAAGAGTTTTACAATATTTGTGCTGGACTAAAGTGAACATTGATTGGCTTTAGACCTACTACAGTGTAGGACCCCCAAATTCAAGAGATCTACCAGCTTCAGTGTCCCCAGATCAAGGACTAAGCATGTACTACAATACCAGACTAGACTATTATTTTTAGAAGGTAGCTAATTCATGTTTACCATCTGTATTTCTAAAACTAGGAGTTGCGTCTAACACCAGACTCATTCCTGATTATTTGGGTGATGTAAGCCTTATTTTCTACACCTATAAAATGGGCATAATAATATCTACTCTATCCAGAATTGTAAGATCTGGGTCCAAAGGAACCTACCTCCCATAGTGGTCATTTAGTTCACCCAGTACAACTTCTCAACTAACCTTTGCCTGAAGACCTCCAGTAATGGGGAAATGCATTCTTTCCTGACATAGTCAATACCATTTGTGACATCTCTGATGGTTAGCAAGCCTTTTCTTGCTACAAGTCTAACCTTGCTTTTCTGCAATTTCAAACTCTTTCACCCAATTCCACCCTATGGAGCCAAGTAGAACATTTCCAATCCTTGTGCCACACAGGATTATTGTGTGAAACTGAGAAGGCTCTACATGTGAAAGTATGCTTTGTAAACTGTAAAAATTACTCTTGTCTACTCTTGTCCACTGATTCAAAGTATAGATGATAACTCTCTACTATCTCTCTCACTAGTACATCTCAGTCCACAACCACACCTGGAAAAAAGTTTATTATACCTTGATTGAGGAATTCATCCAAATATTCTCTGGCCACAGACAAATCCACTGATCCCATACCCTGCCTTACTGTAACCCTTCCCCCAAAGCCACATCACACATTTGATAGTATTAATAACTACCAGACTTGTCACCTCACTACCTCTAGAACTATCATGAAGAAACTCAAACATCAGAATTTCTGTCTTTGCCTCAAGAGATGTAAAAGAAAAATTCTGAAGACTTACCAGCAAACACATCTCCATTCTGATAGTTTTTCCCCTTCTGGGCTTCCTCTTCATTCTGAACAGTGGCAACATGCTTGGCGGAGGCACAGCCCATAGTCTCATTCGGTCAGCTCCAGCCTTGCTGAACTACAAATCATCTCTACAGACACAGGC
The DNA here is from genome assembly GCA_028627135.1 of Pseudochirops cupreus. NCBI lineage: Eukaryota > Metazoa > Chordata > Mammalia > Diprotodontia > Pseudocheiridae > Pseudochirops > Pseudochirops cupreus. The sequence goes on along the minus strand of CM053584.1, from coordinate 65,930,010 downwards.
ACATACTTTTGTTTTTTTGAAAAAAAAAAAAGGAAAAAAAAAAGAAAAAAAATCCACCTTCCAGTTTAGTTGGCCAAGAGGCTTCTACCTGAAAAAAGAGAAAGGTAGATTAGAATATATGCAGCCACCAAAACACAAAGCTCAATATATATCAATGACTTAATTCCACCGATAGCAATAGAATGGAGCAGCAGAGTAAAAAATAACAGATTTATTTGATACAGGAAGCAGAGGGGGAAACCCCAGTTTAACAATGGCTTCCCATGGGAAGAATAATGACTTAGGCTCTTCTTCCAGCTCAGCTACTTACTAGGAATGAGACTTTGGACAAGTCACTTAATTTACCTAAGGCTTAGTTTCTTCATCTCTATGCAAAATGGGGCTATCTATCTACATCAGGGCTACAGGGAGGGTTTAATGAGATAATGTATAAGAAGATGCTTTGTGAATTCAGTAAAAGAACACTATACAAATGTAAAGTCTTATTAATCCCAAATTTCTTAATTGTCATTACTACTTTCATTGATGTCAGTATTCCCTTCAGTGAAGCAAATTATATGTTGTAGAAGTCTTAGAATAAATGGTCTTAATAAGTTGCTGTGGTCAAAAGAAGCAATTTTACAAGTGAAGAAACTGAGGCCTAGAAAAGTTAAGGGACTTTAATCAATTCACGGATTTTTTTTTCCCACAATTTAACTTAGTAAATTTTTTTTGCAAAAACTTTCATCTTTTTTTAATTAAAGAGGCTTTAATCAACTCACAGCTGAGCTAGGGTTTGAATTCAGTTTTTCTGAAAAGTTTTCTCTTATTTCCTGACTCTCCTTTTCTCCCACATGCTTTGTTCAATGCAGAAAAGATTAATTTTCAAATACTGCTCTCATCATGTCATTCCCCTGCTCTCTTGTGCCTGGTTTTCAAAGTCCTGCAAAGAGATGCCATATTTCTTATTCACAACCTTATTTTCAACTACTCTTTAATATACATCTTTTACTATATATAGTGAGGCCATCCTGTTGCCTTGCCCCATCAACAGACCATGCTCATTACTATCTTGAAGCATTTCTTCAAGTTGTTTCCCTTCTCTAAAATGACCTCTCCACCTTTTCCTTCATCCCTCTGCTTTTTTATTATAACATGCCCTCCAAAGTCTCTTCAAGAGTCTTTTCCATGAAGCCTTCCTTAACAAATCTAGTTCTCATTGATTTTCCTCACTGAATGTCCACAGTTCCTATAACCTAAAATACAAAAGTTAGTACTTGATCAAGTACTATCTTAGATGGTTTGTTGCTCCTTAAGCGAAATTGAAAGCCCTATGAGGGCAGACCCTCTTGTCAACTTCTGTATCTACCACATCACCCAGAATTATAGTAGCTACTCCAATAAACACAATGATGAATAATCTGGGGGTATACCTTACTTTCTCCTATTTCCTAAAGCTGTAAGGATGTCACAATGTTATGTGGCAGTTCATTTATCAAACAAGATGACTTTTGAGGATGAAGACAAGACATTCTGTCTCCTGACTCCCACCACTCATTCACTCCTGAGTGAGACATCAATAGAAATAGTCCTAAAGTATCAAGAGAAATATTCTGTATCTGTGCAAAATGCAAGGAGATCTTGTTGACCACTAGGATTGACACAGATATGTCTATGTAAGAAGAGAATGAATTCTAACGCTAAAGTTGTAGAGCTCCTGAAGGGCCATGGAGGGACAGATGGCAAATATGAATAGGCTGTAATGACCACAGAACATTATAATCAAGGAACTGTGAAGAAGAAATGTAGAAGATATAATAAAAGCAAGGACCAAGAAGGAAGAGGAGTTGGGTGCACAAGGCAAGGGCAAAAGATAAAATGAAGGACAGCCTGAATGTCCCACTGATTCCTGCAAAATGTAAGAACCTGCTAAAAAGGCCCCCAAGATGGTGCTTTAAGTCGGTCAATAGACAATAAACATTTATTGAGCCCCTACTGTGCGCCGTGCACATGGGGTACTAAGTACTGGAGATACAAAAAGAGGCAAAAGACAGTCCCTGTCCTGAAGGAGCTCAGAGTCTAAAGGATAAGACAATAAGTAAATAAATATGGATAAACAAGTAATATACAGGATAACTAGGAAATAATTGACAGTGGGAGGGCGTTAGAGTTAAGAAGGGTTGGGAAAGGCTTCTTGTAGAAGACTGGATTTTAGTTGGGACTTAAAGGAAGACAGTGGGCAGAGATAAGGAGAGAACGAATTCCAGGCATGGAGGACATACTGAAAAGATTTTTTTAATTGGGTAATAATCACAATAACTCACATTTACCTGGTAATTATAGTTGCACTTTACTGTTCCCAGGAGCAGATTAAAAGAACTAGCCTAGAGGTAGAGAGGTTTATCCAGTACTTTCCTCAAAATAGTTCTACGATATAGGTAATGAAAACATTATTATGCCTGTTTTATAAAGAAGGAAACTTTACACTCAGAGAGTTCAATGAAGTGACTTGCTCAGGGCCACATAATTATTTCATGCAGGAAACACAGATTCAATCCAGTTCTCCTGACTGAAAGCACAAGATTACTTCCATTATACTAGATTGTCTCTCAACTTTATCAGAACACTTCGGTCCATCTCCTGTTTCCAAGGCTTTTTAAAATAAAAATGCAGAGAGATAACTGATCTATCTGATGACATTCTAGCAGTAGGGTTTTTTGTTTTTTTTTTTAATTCCATAGCATTTCTATTTTACGGCTCATTCATGCAGTTTTATACTTTTTAATTCAGAAGGTGATGCAATTTAATGGTACTTAATGGATTATGTCTCCTAATCAGAGGCACATAAAATCCACGTGACAGATCAGTCTCTTTCCTTTCTAGTATCTTCTCCACAGCAGCAGCTCCTGTATAGTGCTGAAAAGGAGCCTCTGAAGGTATTCTTAAAGAATCTGTCCCAGGGCTAAGTGATTTTAAAGATGTTCATGTAAAAGAATTTTCAAAGTGCTCTGTTAAGATGGGAGAGGCATTAAAGGAGATGAGTGGATGGTGAAAAGGGTGATGAATTTGGAATCAGAGGCCCAAATATCAAATATACCTGCAGCCACTTCCTGGCTGCATCACCTTGGATAGGCCAATTGATGTCTCTGTTCCTCAATTCTAAAATGAGGTGTAGGCCTGAACTCCCTTCCAGTTTTGTCTACTGTTTATGTGAACAATTCTAAGCAGATTTAGAAGAGAATTCTAATACTGAGTTGGGGAATATATTCCAAAAATCTATTATTAATTAATAAATCTAATATTAATCTAAATAATTAATCTAATATTCTTATTCCTATAAAAGAGCTGCTCCAGATGATTGAAAGGAGAGGGCAATGAACATTTTAAAATAGGATTTTACAGAACCACAGAATTAGGGTAGAAAGACCCTTAGAAGTCCCTCAGCCCAATTCCCTGGTGTATAATCAAGGTAATTGAAGCCCAGGAAGTTGTTTTTTTTTTTAAATTAACATATTGCATTTGTTATAGCCTTAAAAGAATGTAAGATGTATATAAGAGATTTAGGGTTTCAATCTTATTTGGAAATACTAATGTTTGGTAACATTTGTGGAGTATAAAACAACAAAATGTTAAAAAAGTTTTAAAAAAAGAGAGAAAACAGGGATAGAGGTCTGCAATCACAGAAGTAGCAACAGAACTGCGAGGTCTTCTGACACTAAGCCCAACATTCTAACCACTGACCCCTAGTCCTAAGTCAAGTTATATGAGGAACAAGAAGTTGTAAAATCTGTACCACCACTACCCATCCCCAAACGAACTGGGAGTTATTTTAGACAAGAGGAAGAAAAAGAAATTCTGCAGAAAGGAGTCCCCAAGGAAGGACTTTATGACCAAAGAAGAATTGGAGAGCATTATAAAATGCAAAATGGATAACCTTGAGTACATTAAATTGAAAAGTTTCTGTACAAACAAAGCCAATGTAACCAAGATTAAGAGGGAAGTGGGAAATTGGGAAAGAATATTTACAACCAATGTC
>CM053584.1:65899080-65925495 GCA_028627135.1 Pseudochirops cupreus | reverse complement strand
ATATGACCAAACTATTGTACAACGTGAAAGTATTTTCAGATCCTATACATGATTGCACGCCACCATGGGGCGGGGGGGGAAGGAAGGGGAGAAAATCTGAAACTCAAGTGATTGTGGAACTGAATCTTGTAAATTAAAAGTAAATGAGTAAATAAAAAAAATTATAAAAAACAAAACAAAACAAAACAATATACTTATTGCATACCAACAAAAAAACAAAACAAAACAAAAAAAAAAAGAAAGGAGTCCCCACAGTTTCACAGGTCCACAGGGAGACTGTCTATGGTTGTTGGTTGCCATGATTTTCCCACACACCTGAGCAAGCCAGGAGAGGAATCACATCAGTTCACCAGGCTGAGAGCCAGAAGCCTGATCCCCACCAGCATTACAAAGAAAGCAGCTGCCCTGTGTCTCTCATGATAGCAAGTATTAGAAATACTGTTTCTTCATTTACTGTAATGGACAAGTATCCCCCTAATACAACCTCTGTGGCAAACAGTTATGTTCAGAAGTATTTGTCTATCACAACGAAGATAAATAGATAAAATGTTATGAGATAGAAGAAGCTTTTTCTATCTCTTTCAGATGCTTTAGCATTTAATTAATAGAGCGGAAGGATGCTGTCAACCCATCATAGCATCTGACTACATTTTGAAAGAAATATGAACACATGCACATACATGCACACACAATCAAAGAAGGCGGGGTGGGAGAAGTGGGAGGGTTTAATACATTCTGGGTACTCATCCTGTCATATCACTTTTAAGATACCATCAACCTCTTACCTAGTTCAAACTTGCAGAAAAACCACCATTCCTGACAGTCACTCGTTCCAAACCTACTTTATCTAACAGTGCCCCTCAAGATGCCAGTGTGCCAGGAAACAGAAACCTTCTGAAAGAAACCCTTTCCATTTCCCATGTACCAGAAAGTTAATGAGGGAAGTAGACTTTATACACTGAATGGAGAATTAGTGATGTGATAAGAAGTCAAGTGAGAATAAGGGGAGACCTCTCTTCCTCTAGTTTATCTTCTCAAAATATTAGAGATTTAAAGAGGAAAGAGAAACTATTACCAACTTTATTGGAAAGCAACAGAAAACTTGAAACTTTGGCTAGCAATCCCCTAAAATCCCCTTTTCCCCACTCCATTTTCATGTTAAAACCCACACATGATACTACTTATACACCAAACATATATACACACATCATTTAAAAGATCAAAGCCCTCAGCTAATTTAATGGATTATCTTTTCCCATCCCTAAGCACTACTCCATTCCAAAAAGTGTGTTTTGTGTGTGGCAATTGCTGTGTGTGTGTGTGTGTGTGTGTGTGTGTGTGTGTGTGTGTATGTGTGTGTGTGTGTGTGTGTATGAAATTATGATTAGTCATAAAATTTTGCAATAGAATGAAAAAAAAGGACTGAGGGTGGGAACTGATTATAAAATAATGCACCTGTAAAATGTTCCTAAGGGAAATACCTTAAAAACTTTTTTGTGGAACTTACATAAAATTTTTAGTAGAATTTATTTCTTGGGCCTCCTATATTTTTTCTCAGGCTTATAGGGACAGACCATAGGTACATTAACAAGGAAAAGTGATTTGATTCATTTCACAATTTTAATTACTAGGTAGGAGGATTTGATTTAATTATATTTTTCTATAAAATTTAGCAGCTTCATTGATACTCCTTTAAATTCATATTCTCCCCAACTCAGAAATAGATGTAGATTTCATTTTTTCAAGATACATACTTGACATTTTAAAGCAATAAACTATTTTAAGTACTTCTCATTTTTTTTTTACCTCAATCAGAAAACTGACTAGCAATCTGGTTATTTATTTAGCAAACTTTAGTTGAAGGAGATAATGGTGAAATCATTGAGAAATAAAGCATCCCCAATCCAACAGGCCCCTTGTAGATATCTGGGGACTATTTTTACAATGGTTTTTAGGTTTTAGCCATAGATTATTTCACCTATGGATACAGGAATACTTAAAAATATTCCCAATGAACACCTCATCGAGAGCCTGCTTCTTATAGTGTATAAGGCTTCCTTCCTATAGTACTATTTCCTCAGTATATCTCAAATCAATGGGAGTTATACCTAGAATTTTTTTTTCTAAAGACTAAAGAAATATGTTTTTTTTTTGGTCTCTACTCCATCTCTTTCTTTTTATTTGTCTTCACTGCTCATCTTTTCCCTAGCTCTATTCTAACCCACTCTCCCCCAAATAAAAACTTTTTTTCATTTACCTTCCTAAAATCCTATGCTTTTAAGAAAAGTAAGGACCTGACTGTAAACTAGTAGAATGATCAGAATTGCCATCTTTCTCTCCCATATAATGCTGATGCTCCAAGTATTCCATAGGATCTATGATCTCATCAAATAACCTATCTCCAACAGTGAAGATGGCAAGTCATCCCAAATGACTCATTCCTATCAATTTGCCATATGGAGCCCGTTAATCATGCCAGGGTCCTTCTCTGAAGTCTCTTGACATTGTAAGAGTACCAATGTAGTATATGGCTCATAGCACCTAATTTTTTAATCATACTTTTCATTGATCATATCTTTTACTTCCCATCTCCTGCCTAATCCCCCACCCCATTTTTCCCCTGCAAGGTGTTATCAGCCTGCTTATACCCTCCAATGACATTTAAGCAACCCCAACCTTTAATCCTTTGGAAACTGTCATATTCCATAGACTTGTAGTCATATAACATCCTTGGAAGAATATTGATATTAAAAAGAAGAGCTTTGGGTCACTAAAACAAACTATAGTTTCCTAAAGCCTTCCACCTTTTTCTCCTCTTCCAGTTCAATTTACCACCCAACACACTGTCCACTTGCAGTGGGTGTCCACTACCTATCTTATCTAAATATACACATATATAGTTCTGGGTTGTATATGCATACATGTATATGCATATATACACACACACATGCGCACAGTCTTAATGCAGTTTTAAGCTATTAAAGTTTGAGAGTGTTATGTTGTGTTATGTAGGTGTTGCCTTCATGATTATAGTCTATGGAATAGTCATTCTTTATCCAATTAATTTTTTTTGTGGGGGGGTAGATGGTTTGGCCAAACTCTTTAGAATGGTTACGGACCTCACATAGGAATCTTTGCAATCTTCCAGGACTGGCCATTTGACTTAAGGTGGTGCAGTGGATAGAATGCTAGGCCCAGAATCTGGAAGAGCTGAATTCAAATCCAGTCTCAGGCACTTCCTAGCTATATGACTCTGAGTAAGTCACTTAATCTGTGTTTGTCTCAGTTTCCTCAACTGTAAAATGGAGATAATAATAGTACCTATTGCCCTAGGGTTGTGGTGAGGATCCAAGGAGATAATATTGGTAAAACACTTAGCACAGTTCCTGGCACCCAGAAGATGCTACCAAATGCAATTATTATTAAGTATGCATATTATATAGCTATACAAGGTTTCTAATGTTATAACTAGTATTGACAAAAAATTTGCAAGACTAGTGTTTTTTCCCCCTTTAGTCTCAATACTTCTAAGTTAGGAATGGGCACAGAATAATTTTTTTTTAATCAATAGACCCATTTTTATATAACATTGGGGAAAAGGGAGAATGAACAACACATAAAAGAAGAGAACTATGAAGACATTTGACCTTTTTGAAAAAAAGCTACAGGAAATATTTCTATTTATATGGCATACCGAGCAATTCTACTTTCCCCTAATTAGTCACGGGCCTTTTTATTTTGCCTAGAAATGCCAAAAATATTGCTAAAAATTCCCTGTGATCATCAACAGCGAGCCCTCCGAAAAATGAACAATGATGAGCCCTATAAAGAAATGGTAAGCCAAAAAAAAAGTACAAATATTGCATGTGAACATGAGGATAGAAGAAGAAACCCCCCTAAACTCAATGGAACACAAAGAGTGTTAGGCAGCAGCCATCCAGAATGGAGTACAGCCTCATTATTAATAGATCATGAGCAAAGCACTTCTTTCTGTTTCTGATTAAAAAGGAAAATCATGACAAGATGGCATCTAACAGCTCCTTTCTTTACTGAAGGAAGTGCCAACATCTAAGTACCATAAAGTAAAAATATAAATAACTAATCAGTCTGTTTGACCATCTGCTCTACTTAGCAATAATGAGTGTTAACACAAAAGCTTCCCAAGAAAAGGACTCAAAGTGTTTTTCAGACTTTGGGCTTCAGTCTCCTTGGGCTACTGTTAACATGATTACACGTTATATTGTGAGTGTTAAAAGCCATGAGGGCTGGAGGAGTGGGAGGGGGAGGAAGATGTCACATATGGCAGGAAGGTAATCTGGAAGAGCCAAGTCTATTACAGAACATAACCATTCTTCACACAACATTCATTTGATAACAGAACAACAGACAATATGTTAATAAATCCTGACGAGCATGAATACTGGATAAGGCGAAGTCTTACTTCTGAGTATTCATTCAAAAGTGAATGAATAAATCTTAGGGATGTTTAAATTACATATCTATGGTTATTGATATAACTATGATGTCATAATGATGCCTACAGAAGACCTATCTGTATGTGTTTGCTCAAAAACTTGTGCTTAATTATTAGTTTTTAATTTAAAAGAAAAATTGCATTCTTTCAGTTTAATCACGTAATTCTCACTCAGTAGTAAACCAATTATACCTTTGCAAGACAGTCTATAAAAGATCAAGGAGGCTTATGCTGTGCAAAAAAAGATTCACAATAAACTGTAACAATTTCAGCCACAGGGGGTTAATTTCTTTTTTATTACGATGGGAGGTAAATAAATTTATCTTTATCTCATCGGCTTCCCCTTCTCTCTTTTCTTTTAAAAGTTTTTAAAGTACTTGCTTCCCAGAATAGAGGCATTCAAAGAATGGGTACTTTTCTTGAAGCCCAGTCTCTCTCTTTGGAGAAAAGAGCTTTGATCTGGTATACTAAAACTACATTTCTTTCACTGTCATCTTGTATATACAAGTTTATGTCTAGCTATTTCTGTGGTAAAAAGACAAGTAAGCACCCTTATAAAAGCTATTCCCCCAGTCTAGTTTGAATGGCTATGGAGGAATCACGCCATTTTTACTTTGCTCCCTTGTGGCCAATCCTGACATACTCCTGAGATTCTCATCATTTCCTTTAAGATTTCTACTTCTACAACTGTGTATAGACTGGAACTCCTCCCTTCCTTCCTTCCTTTAAAGGTCCAGGACATTTCTAGGTTGTGTGTGAGTTCATTTGGGCGGGGGAAGGACAAAGAACAATTAACATATATTAAAAATATAACCACCACCACCAAAAAACCCTCAAGATGGTATGTACTCTTAAAGGCATGTGACATTTCTTGTACATGCATTGTGTATGAGGGGAAGGCAGGTGAGGCTTGCCTTTTCATAGGCCAATAATGTCCATTCCTACAGGATTAATGCAGTGTACCCACTGACTGACCATAGCAATGCAAGTCCAGGAATGTCTGCATCAGTGCCATAATGGGACAAAACTCCAGTAAGAAAGAGGGTAAGCGTCATTCATCAACATCTCCCTCTTGGAATATGAGCTTTCTGGGTCCATGCCAACTCCTTAGATTGAAACTTCTGCATGATCTCTGGCTCACATTTAATCCTCAGTTCCCTTGAACTTTTGTGCTCTCAAGAAACTCTGGTCCCTAATTCAGAAGGACTCTGGTTTATTCTTCCTTTAGAGCATAACTTGGACCTATCTCCTCTTTGAACATGAAGAGTCTCCTAAGGCCTGGTGATTGTCCTAATTTACATAAATCCACCTCTTGAGAGAATCTAACCAAGAGTCCTTAAATGCATTTGTGACCATCTTGAAGATTGTCCTAATGATTCCAAAGGTGTCAATATACCAGAGAACACTGGCAGCATAAGTTATGATGGTGAGGATTTTATGGATGGTAAGGAAACCACTTAAGGCGGTACTTGCTTTATCCTTTGATTTATTTGGCAGAAAGACAGCCATGTTATATTGCTAGGAAAGTGGGCATTTCTTATAAATTCATAGAATGTTAAAGGAAATGGATCTTAGAGACTCTGGTTTAACCTTCATTTTACAGATGAGGAAACTGGAGCCCAGGGAGATTAAGTACTTTGTCCAACGTACTAGAGCTTAAGTGACTAGTCTGAGGAAAGATTCAAATCTAGGTCCTTTAATGCCACATCCTGCACTCTTTACATCACGTCTTTACAAGAAAAAGACAAAAGATCAAAAAACAAGCCAATATCAGGCTTTCACAATTAATAAAACTGCATCCACAGCACATCATAGTAACTGATATGCATAATGCTCTTATGTTTTCAAGAAAACAAACTAAAACTGATGCTGAGTGAGAAGAGCAGAACCAGGAGAAATTTGTGCACAATCACAGAGACATGGTATGTGTGATGACCAACTTTGATAGACTGGACTCTTCTCAGCAACGCACAGCTATAAGACAGCTCTGCAAGCCTCAGGATGGAAGGAGATGTCTACATTCAGAGAAAGATCTAGAAAGAACAGAGTTTAAAAGGAGACTAAAGCAATCTACTACATGCTATCGTTCTTTTCCATGTTTGGTTTTCTTTCTTTTTTCCCATTGTTCACTCCATTGGTTACAACCCTTCTATACAACCAGACTAACGTCCAATGTGAAAGTATTTGCAGATCCTATACTTGATTGCAAGCTGCCATGGCAGGAGGGAGGGAAGGCAGAAAATCTGAAACTCAAGAGATTGTGGAACTGAATCTTGTAAACTAAAAGTAAATAAACAAATCAATTAATTTTAAAAAAGAAAAGAAACTAAATTTATTTAATCTTTTGAAATAAAAATATCAGTATCTGAAGGGTTAACACCCTCAGAGCCATCCAAGAATAGAGGGTAGCTTAGGTTTTACTGTAAGGACGAGTGAACAGAGTGAAAAACATGTTAACACTGACTATTTAATTACACCAATTAAGAACTCAAAATCAAAGTTTATTTTCAAAATTGAGTTACCTCTGAATATATTTACTCATCACACTTTCCAGGAAAGAAGGGTAAAAAGGTCTCGTAGCAAGATGCCATCATGACTAAGACAACATTATTTCTATCAGGGCTCAGTGATGGTCCTGGATTTCTCACACTAGAAGTATACTCTTCCCCTGCAGCCTCTTCCTCTGATGGGCTAGCTGTTCCCAGAACCTCCATGTTTAAGGAAAGCTCCCAGGACAGCCATGCCTTCATTCTTCTCACCCTCCCCTTCTCCCCTCACCTCATCCTTTTATATATGTTGTCTTCTCTCATTAGAATGTAAGCTCCTTGAGGGCAGGGACCAATTTTCTGCTAGTATTTTCATTCTTGGCACCCAGAACAGTGTTTGCTACAGAGTAAGCACTTAATAAATGCTGGTTAACTTGACAACAAGGAATCTAAGGCCTAGAGATCAAAACTGCAAGTTAATGGTAGTATCAAAATGGCAGCCAGCACTCTGATACCACAGGGTTTCTCATTCATTTAGCACTTAGCTGCTGTCTCATGTTAGTTATCCTTTCATGTAACCCAAATGACATTCATTTCATCCCCCTCTGAACTCATGCACATGGACCCCTCACTTGGACCCCTCAACCACGGCCTATGACATCTAATGTATGGACATTTTGTATGTTATGCAACTGTTTATGATTTCATATTATTGCCACAATTAGGCTGAAAGATGCTCTAGAGAAAGGGTAGTTCTTTGTAGTCTCCACAATGTGCCTTGCACATGAAATAAAGCTTGATAAATATTGATAGATTTCTTAGGAATCAATCATTTGAAAGAGGGAGGAAGAAAGCAATTGGAGAGCACAGAAATTACTAAGATTATATTTGGCTCAGTGAAAAGTTTTCTGAATATGATAGTGGTTGACAGATCAGGTGTACAGTACAAATACATGCTGGCTTCAGAAGCACCTTCCTCCAAAGAGAAGGTTATATGATATTTGGCTTATTACTAATAATGATAGTTAAGGTTCATGTAGCACTTTAAAGGTTGCAAAGCACTTCACAGACATTAATTCATTTGATCTTCACAATAACCCTGTGATATAAGTATTACAGGTATATAGTTCTATTTCACAAAAGAGAAAATTGAGGTTATGAGGGTTAAGTCACTTGTCCATGGTCACCTAGCTAGTGTTAGAAGTGAGATTCAAACCCAGGTCTTCTGGACTCCAATGAACTTAGTCATAAAAACTTGTGAACAGAAGAGTCATGTCACCAAAATGAAGTAGCTACAAAATAAACAACTTTGCCTGATTGGGGGGGGGGGAGGAAAGGGGGATGGACCAGCTCTAATACACGCTCTACTTTATAAGGAGTTATTACCATTATTTCAAAGAGTCCTGCCATTGCATTAATATAACAAAAGCATTTCACATTTATATAGTGCTCTAAGGTTTACAAAGCATTCTTCTCTTACTTGGCACTTTGGGGTACATGGCACAAGTGATATCCTTATTATACTGATTAAAACACTGGTCCTTAGAAGTTCAGGATTTGCCTAGGGTTACATGGTTTGGAACAAGCCCAATCAAGCCTTAAACAATGTTCTTTTGTTTTTTCTGACTCTTTGTGACTCCATTTGGGGTTTTCTTGGCAAAGATACTGGAATTGTTTGTTTTGTCCTTCTCCAGTTCATTTCACAGCTGAGGACACTGAGGCAAACCGGATTAAGTGACTTGCCCAGGGTCACAAAGCTAGCAAGTATCTGAGGCTGGATTTGAATTCATGAAGGTTAGTCTTTCTGATTCAAGGCCCAGCACTCTATCTACTCTGCCACCTAGCTACACACCATACTTTCCCTCCTATAAGAGTCACTCAATGTTATTGGAAGGTAGAAAAGGGCCGGAGAGGATTGAAGAAGAACATTTCATTTATTTGATTTGCAACAAAACATTTTCCTTTCAATTTTTTGGATGCACTACATTCAACTATAAATGATAATTCCAGAACAGAAATTTGGTGTTGTAAACTCAGAGCTCAGAAGCCCCCATTGATGGTAATCCAAAGTGAATTTCTCCTAATTTGGATAATCAGCTGCCCAATTCTGATTCTTTTTCTCTTAGCCAAATTTTACCATGTTCCTAAAACAAAGGAATAAAAAAGGCATTGTTCAAGTCATATCTGAATCTCATCCATCAAAACCAGTATTGCCTGGCAGAGAAAGATTCACAACACACATAACCTCTGTTGCTAGCCTCCAGAAAACAAATTATTATATAATATAAATGGGAAACACAGGTATTACCCAGAACAGGAAATATCACACAGCTCTCCACTACAGCTCAAAAGTAAAGAAAATCAAAATACTCCAAATCTGTTTCACTTTTAAACAAGCATATCAAATGTATCCATTCCCACACAGTTTACAGATTCTCCACGTAGAAATATTGTACTTCCCTACAAGGAGGGAAATGAAATCCTTTTCCAAAAGAATTCACTGATACCAAAAGAAATTAGACAGGCTATTTTCATCAATGACAAGGCACCCTCCAATCTTTCACTGTTCTAATTAAAAAATATACACACATAAAGCTACAAAATGCAAATTTATGAATGAATATTAATCAGTGAGCAAAGATGATGAACATTAAATTGTTCCCAGAAACAACCTCAGTTTGGAATTAGTCTTTGTACCAAGTGGAAACCTAATACTATAAACTTCACATCTGGGAGACAACAATAAATGAAGATGGACAGACTGTTTTCTTCTGAGATGGAAAAGGATATGGCTGTTCTTGTGTTGTTTCCTGACTTTGACTGAGAACTCCTTTGAAAGTAGGAACTGCCTTTCATTTCATATTCCCAGCATTTAATACAGGGATTAGTACACAGTAAGTGCTTAATGAATACTTGTTGCCTGACCAGAAGAAAGTGTCTCCCAATTTTTTATTTTGTTTTTTATTTTATTTTATTTCAATGATCCTATGCAAGGCATGGAGTCAATAAGGTGCACTAGAGAGAATATTCTGTCTGAAGTCAAGAAGACCTTGATTCAGTGCAACATCTGACACTAGCCATGCGACTTTGGGTAAATCTCTTAAAATATTTGAATCAGTGTGGATTTATATGGTGGTGGAGGAAATTTCTACAACAGAACAAATTCCAGAGTTTTTGAGTATTCATAATTGTACCCACTATGTCCTTGTGGTAATAGGCTTGGAATTATTTTGGGCATCCAAAAAGTCTTAGTGCAGTCTAAGCTTAGTTGCTTAAGACCATTGGCATACTCTAGGTAATCTTAGTACTACAAAGTTCCTTACAAGTTATCTGTTCATAAATTCAAGAATTTTTAAGTGCCTTGATGGAAGGCACTTTAGAGATCATCTGTTCTAACCTCATCTGGGGTACTATGTTCAGTTTGATGTACCATCGTTTGAGAAAGGCGTTGATAAGCTACAGAGTATCCAGAGTGTGTCTTCCACGATGATGGAATTCATATCCCAAAAGGGTAAGTTTAAGAAACTGGAAATGTTTAGTCTGGAGAGGAGAAGACTTAGCAATATCTGTGTATTCTGGTATCTGAAGGACTGTCGTCTGGTAAATGGTTCTGTTTAGCACTAAAAGGAACAACTAAGGGTAGTGGGTGGAAGTTGTAAGGATGCAAATCTAGAATTGATGTCAACCAATGAGAGTTATCCAAAAATAGGTAGTGGGCTCACTCCCCCTGGATGTTTTCAAACCAATGCTAGATGACCCCTTGTTGGGTATGTTATATAGCGATCCTTTTGGGGTATGGATTGGATTGGATGGTTAATGAAGTCCCTTCTGACTCTCAAATTGTGTTGTTCTGTCAGATTATGGGATACAAAAGTTGTGATATGATCAATATTATCACAGAAAACTAGTAGCAGAACCAGGGCAGACTAGAATCCAGACCTTTCAACTCTTTGTCAAGTTCTCTTCCCCCCTGTTCCTTACTGGATTTCCCTCCCAATGGATCAGCTTCCACCTACCCTCATCCTCACCATTTCTTATGAATGTAACATTGATGAATACTTCATTCAGATGGACCTATTTATAAATCATTCATTACTGAGAAAAATTGGAATGGAAACTTTTCCACTGTATGTTTAACTGAACTTCTTTTCCCTCCCCCACTTCCCCAACCTACTAATGAAGATCATAACTCAGTTTAAGTCAACAAACATTTATTAAGCATCTAGTATGTCTCAGGGGATGAGGATACAAAGTAGAAAGCAAAGCAGTATCTGACCTCAATGAGCTTGCATTTGATGAGAAAGGCACAGAGTTAACCAGTCCAACTATAAATATATAAATACATAAACTTATACATGTAACTACAAATAGTTCCATTAGTTAAAT
This sequence comes from Pseudochirops cupreus, assembly GCA_028627135.1. NCBI lineage: Eukaryota > Metazoa > Chordata > Mammalia > Diprotodontia > Pseudocheiridae > Pseudochirops > Pseudochirops cupreus. The sequence goes on along the minus strand of CM053584.1, from coordinate 65,914,149 downwards.
TAAGGGAAATATCAGAAAACTGTTTCTTTGCATGTCAAAAGAAAAGTACAATTTTTTTCCCCAAAGGAAATATATCTATGAATAAATGGAATAAAATGGAAGGCTGACCATTCCTAGTGAAATGAGTTGTTGCTAGATTGAGTATTCTCTTTACCTGCTCTATTCTCTCCAGAAAATTGAACTTTACAATATCAGCAAAAAATATGTATGTATATACATACATATATACATACATATACACATACATATATACATATATACACATATACATATATATATATATATATATATATTATATATATATGAAATCTCAGAGCTGTCATTTTTAGGATCTCAAAAACAGCGGAGAGACTCACATGATTTTTTAAAAACCTCTTACCATCTTATTTCAGACAAAATGGAAAAAAAGAAGGGTATGGCCTAACAGATTAATAAGCAAATTTATTTATAAGACCTGACTGAGGGTGATAGTAGTCATCAGGGGCAGATTCAATTTAACAAATTCAACAAAGATGGAGCACATATTATATGCAAAGCATTATGCTGGACCACTGAGAACACAAAGACAAAACCATAATTAAGGTTAGACTTGGAAAAATGAACTTTAATGTTAAAAGTTTTGTGATCAAACTGTGGTTTCATGATGAATTTTAGAATGTGTCTCATGATCTTGATCTCCATGTCAAATCAAGTAAAACAAGTGACTACAGAAAAAGGATAAAGTGCAAATAAAAGTTTTTTAAAGCTGCGAAAAAGCTGTAAGGTTTACTATATAAGTAGATAAATTTAATTACTTTACTTTGTTCCAAGTAATTCTCACATCACTCTTGGTTGTATCTAGACTTGCACGTATTCAAATCTATGGGTGGGGAGACTAAAGTAAAGTTTTAATGAGCTATAGGCATACAAGGAAAAGGAAATGGTCAAAGAAAAAGTGAACCAAGCAGACACATAGAACAAAATGGAAGAAAATGGATATAGAAGCATCTGTGAACGTTAAAATTACCCCCAAAATCTATAAAATCAATATCAAATATAAGTATCTTAAGATAGCCATTGGATCTTGAAAGTATTTATTCCAGTAATGTTGTCATACATTATCTCATTTGGTCCTCATATCAAGCCTGTGAAGTAAGTACTTATATGCAGAGTTTTCTTTATTTTGCAGATAAGGCAACTGAGACTTACTGAGGTTAAGTAATTTGGCAAAGGTCGTTTTGTAATGACCTGACAGTCAAGGAAAGAGAACCAAAGCAATTCATACTATAACAACAATTCTGCAAAGAAAAACAACCCTGGAAGGTCAAAGAATTCTGATCAATGCAATGACCAGCCATGGTTCCAGAGGACCAATGACGAAGCATCTTATCTACTTCCCAAAAGAGAGGTGATAGAATTAAGATGCAGAATGAGCCATGCATTTTTGGAAACTGACAATGTGGGAATTTGTTTTGTCTACTGTAAGCGTTTTGTTTACAACTGAAGAGGAGGGCAGGTGAGTAAAGAGAGGAGAATAGCAATATGGTTGCAGTGTGTGTGGGGAAGTATCACTGAAACATTTATTTTAAAGGAGTAGAAGAGAACAGAAGGAAATACAAAAAATCTAGAAAGCTTTCAAAGTTATATGTTGCTTCTCAGCCTATCAAGGCTAAGAGATAATGCATAGAAAATATACTGTAAAATATCTATGTAATAATAATTCTATTTACCTGAGAAATGCTTGTTTTATTAGGTTTGTAAATTCAGAATTTAAAAAAAAAAGATTTTTAAAAGATTATGTAGTATAACAGAACTGGGATTTGAGCCCAAGGCTTTTTTTTTATACTCTTATATTCAGTATTCTTTCTACAACCCTGCAGTGATATTTAGGAAAAAGAGATATAAGAAGTGGCTTTATATTAGTGGAGTGTGCTGGACTCAGGAGTCAGACAAACCTGGCACTTACTATCTATGTAACCATGGGCAGATGACTTAACTCCCTGGGCCTCAGTTTCCTCACCTATAAAATGGAGATAATAATACCTATCAGATCTACCTCATAGGGTTGTTGTGAGACTCAAAGTGAGATATGTATGTAAAGTACTTTGAAAACTTTAAGATCCCATTACTATTATTATCTTATTCTAAGCCTTTTTGATGGGGTTTAGCTAGATATGGCTCTAGGACAGGGTATTCTCTTACTATATCTTATTATCTTATTATATCTTATATATATATATATATCTATCTATATATATATATCTATTCTACAGATTACTACAAAATAGATTAAATATCTCTTTTTTATAGTTGAAGGAAAGTAATGTAACCCCATCTTTTGTAGATTCCTTGAAAATATCTTTGGCAGACATTGGTATAATAGGAATCAAATTACCTCATTCTGTTCCCACATTCTGATCTCCTTGATCATGTCTATACTTTGGAGGTTTCCATGTTGCTTAGAATATTAGGGATGAAGGCAATGATAAAGTTGTTTTTAGTTTTAACAAATCAATGTTATGCCCAGGCAGTAACAGTTTAGTCTGTAATAGTGGTCCAATTCCAGAACAATTTGTAAGCTGAGATTTCTAGGGTATTTTGAGGACTGTATTTATAGTATGGGGATTTATTGTCTGTCAGTCAAGGAAATATGGAGGGCTTCTGATATGTAATTCCACTCCCCAGGTCATGTCTTGCTACATATTTGGTAGGTGTTAAATTTTTACAGATTGTTGCAATGTTACATGATCTCCACAGTCTTCCATATATCATCTACATGGATCACCATGTCTAGACTCTTTAAGAATAACCCTTCCATTATTTCTGGTGACAATGACCTAGTTCTGAATTACCATCATAAACTCTCTTTAGTCCACTTCATGAACCACTCACAACTGGCTTGTTCTAATGGCCAGGGCCATCTGCACTAAAGTATTTCTGGTGAGTGGGGATACCAGAACATGAAGGAAGGCCATGCTTGCTCTGTTATCTTCCATGTCCAGCTGATTATCATGGTGGTTTCAATTAGGGACACCAGCCTGCAACATTAATGTGCCCCCATCTACTTCTTACATTCATAAAAGAAGTTTCACAACACTGACTGGGGTGCTCACTTCATCAGAGGTATTACCAGAGCCCACTCAGCAAGCATTTCAAGATTTCTGCCAGATCTTTACTGACAACATAGTGGTCTCAGGGCAAACAAAGTCTACACTGTACATTATTCTGGCTTTTATTTCTCTATTCTGTTTTTGCCTTCCTACCGCAATATGGATGATGGGTTGGATTTGGGGATGAGGAGAAAGGCTGAAGAATGGCAAAGTAGAGGACTGCTTGACTTGTTAGGTACTGTTATTACAAAATTAACTAGATCTCCAAAATGTACAAGTTGCTTTCTTGGATTCAGGAACTTCAGGAGTCAGATTTTCAAGTTAACAAAAACTTTTCTCTAGATTTAAAGGGAGTTGATGCTACCTCCAAAAGTGCCTGGCTAACCTCAAGGGAAATGACTATATACTGAGAAAATGCAGCTCATTATATTGTAGTGATAAACTCCGTGCATGTCAGGCCCCCAGCAAACTGAATTGCTATCTCAACCATTTTCTACTCTACTCTCCCAGCGATGGTAGTAGAAGCTGACATGCAGAGGTCAGAACCCTGGGGGAAAAGTCTGTGATGTCATAATTCTCAGAAAAAGTGTCAAGGTACATTAACCTAAGTAATTTCTATGCAATGCTAACAAAAGCATTATGGTGATGACCAATGGAAACACAGGTGTTTAAAAAGATTTCCAAAACAACTGTACAGCTAGTTCTCAACAAAGAGAAAAAGACAAAACAACTTGGGTATGATTCAATCCCAAGGGTATATAAATGAATTCTAGATGCTCTCACCTAGTATTCCAATTAATATCTTTTATGAAGACCTAGAGAAAAGGTTTAGCATATTGTACATACCTTTAACAGAGGATTTCTGGAAAGAGATAGACAAGAATTAGGCATGAAGAAGGAATGGGCAATGAGATCTTAACTAAGGGAAGGCACGCACCCACAAATGGGAGCATGCATCTATTAAGCATCCCATAGTGATCCTTTTCATTAAATTACTAAAATTTGTCCCCTGAAATTCCCCTGTTCTCTAGAACAGTGATATCTTAACATTATTTTATTTCTTGTTTTCCTCCCCATTTTATTCTCCAAAATAAATAATCTGGCAAACTTTTAAAAGACATTTGTTTGAGAATTTCCCTAAAATCCACTGTGATAATTAAGACAGAAGGCCACAGTGCTTCAGAATTAACACTGGGATTCAATGACGCATGTGTTTTATAAATACTAAAACCAAGTATTTTCCCTTGTACAGTGAAAAGTGCATGAGTTTTGGGAGTCTGAAGTCAAACTCTTAAATTTAAAAACTGCCTGACCATAGGCAAATCTCTTAACTATCCAAATCAGTAAAAAAAAGTTTGAATATGCCTCTTGGAGGTCATTCTTGCGCCAATAAGACAAGATCTTGGAGTATGTATTGATTGTGAAAGATGACGAATATACTATAACAGTATATCTTAAAGTTTTATTTCAGAAAGATGGCTCCAAACACTATTTAATCTAATTGAACGACTTAGTAAACCCAAGAGAAAGCTATAATAAACAAGTGGTCAGCATGTCACATGGACAATCTCTCCTAAAAACTGAAAACTGAAATGGAGAGGCTAAGCAAATTACATTAGGTGCCCCTGTGGTAAGTGGTGGGTATGAAGAAAAGCCAACCTTCATTACAAACTTAAGTCTTAGGATGAAAATGCATAGTAAGCAAGGATGGAATTTTTGAATATTTTAGTGCACGTGAGAGGCAGAGTTGTGTAGTGGAGAGAGTGTGGACCTCAACAAAGAGAAGCCCTGTGTTCAAGCCCTGCCTCGGTTACCCCAGACATATCACTTTCCCTCTCAGCCCTGTATGTAATGCTCTAAGACCCTAAGCTGCAGATCAGCTCGTCAGTCTGAACTGGTAGAGGAAATTTCTTTAACAGTAGTTCCCTAAGACAAGGATATAATAGGCCCAGTGAAAAAAATACTACAACATGTATACCTATATGTGTATGTATGTGTGTGTATATATATATGTATATATATACATATATATATATATACATATATACACATACACATATATAATGTATGTATGTATGTATGGTAGGCCCAGAGAATTTAGCGTCTTCAAGATGTTTTATAGGGGACTATATTCGAGGGACAATTAGGTGACACAGTGAATAGAGTGCCAGCCTTGGAGCTTAGAGGACCCAAGTGCAAATCTGACCTCAGATACTAATTAGCTATGTGAACCCCGGGAAAGTCACTTAACCCTATTTACCTCAGTTCCTCATCTGTAAAGTGAGTTGGAGAAGGAGATGGCAAATCTTGCCAGTATCTTTGCCAAGAAAATCCCAAATGGGGTCATAGAGTTGGACATGACTGAAAATATCCACAAGAAAAATTAGTTAAAATTTACTTAAAGCACTCCAAAGTCTCAATGCATCATTCATTTTTCATGCCTCCATTCATCCAACAAATACTAAATGCAATGAACCTTAGTAAGTGTTGTGGGAACACTTTCAACAAAGTTTAGAGCTCACTGATGGGATTCCCAAGTTCATCAAGTATATTGCTTCTCATTCGCATCTTCTTCCTGAAGGGATTCTTGTGCCTGTCTTTTCATAAATTATCCAAAGAGGATTTATTCAAAATGCTAGATTCCTTCTCCTAGATTCTTTTAACATTTCATAGATTCTGGGGCAATATTTGGACTACCTGGTTGTTATCCTTCACTCTCTCCCTCCATAAATGCCCAAGACATCCAAGGTGAGGTGCTGTAGTCTATTTGTGTTCACTCTGTGGTACTTTCAATATCCCTTAGGCTATCTTTGATTCTTATGTGATTATGATGCTCCATAATCTACAGACATACAGCATCAACAAGAAAATCATATTAAATGAACTTAGAAAGACTGACTTTTGCAGCAAGGAACAGCTTTAGATCATGTAAAGTGAAAAATAAAATTCATCCTATTCAATTCTCAGCTCAACTCATTGTCTAGCCATAGTGCTTGCCCGACATCAACTTACTAATGGACCAACTCAACAGACTGCTTATCCAACTAGATGGATCAACCAAACCAAACCAGCTTCTAATATCTCCTAATATCTTGAGAATATCATAATATTGGCAATATTGATTCTTAAACCACTCATGTAGATTGTTAATAATAATAGCTAATATTTATATAGCACACCAAGGGGTATAAAATATATCAGTCGTGAACACTAGGGTCTTCAAACAAATATTTGAGAATATATTAGCAGAAAAATGCCAGACATTTTCTTTTTTTGACATGGTCATTAAACTAAAAGATCATTTGGAAGCTGTAGGTACAAGTTACTTGGGTTCCTACCACACTGTTTACAAAGGTTTCATTTTATCCTTGTGGAAAAGAAAGAGATGTGGGCTAGGTGACGGTACAGTTAAGTAGAGTCAGAACTGATTCAATTACTGGATCCAAAGTACTAATTAAGCAAACTATATCTAATTGGAGGGTAGTCTTTGATGGAATGGCCGCAAAGACCTGTCTCTGGCCCTACGCCATTCAACGTGTTTCTCAGTGACTTGGATGAAGGCATAGATGGCATGCTTGGGGATATGCTTTGGTAATAGGAAAGATACTATAACTGTCTTCAAGTATGGCATGACACAGAGAAGGCAGATTAGACTTGCTCTGCTTGGCTCCAGAAGGGTGAACAAGGAGCAATATGTGGAAGCTGTAGAGAGATTGATTTTGACCTGATATAAGGAAACACTTTGTAATAATTACAGTCATCTAAAAATTTAATGGACTTCCTCAGAAAGTAGCAGGTTCTCCTACCCAGGGAGTTTTTAAGTTAAGACTGGATGACTACTTGTCAGTGATGTTTTATAGGACAGATCTCTTTGTACTGTCATTCTGATGACAAACAATAGCATCTTGACAACATATTTCTCATCACCTATAAGGACTTATTGAACTTTGCATAGGACATCCTCCATGATGTTAGTTAACACCTCTGGTGAGCAAAAATCTCCATTGTGGTAGAAAGGGAGGGAAGGGAAAAGGCTTTCTACTGTACCTACATGTGCCAGGAATTGTAACATGCTAATAAGCACGTTACAAATATTACCTCCTTTGATCCTCACAACAACCCCGAGAGGTAGGAGCCATTGTTATATCCATTTCATAGCTAGCTAATAAGTGTCTGGTCAGATCTGAACTCAGGCTTTCTTGACTCTATCCACTGCTCAGCAGTACTGCATTCTTCGATGTCGATTCTCAGAGAATAACTGAAAAAGATACCTTTATAGGTGCATGTGATTGAACATATTCATGGAAGACATCTTGTTGAATTGTCTTTAAGTTTGCATGTTGCTTTACAGAGTCCAATGTTCTTTTGTAACCAATAACAGCAATATCTTATATTCAGTACAGCTTCCCATGAAGCATAAGGACTATGTGACTATAAGGATATGATTGACTTTAGAAAATCATACCATGAAGACTTCCCATTACCTCTTATCATGCTTTCACCAAGGAAACCACCAACTTTATAACATTTATACAATTCTCATAATAGTTCTTATAAGTATTTGAAAAGTAGATATATGAACCACTAATAACCAATACCCTTTTTGCCTTTTTGAAAAGCAGTACCACCATGATCTTTTCCATTCTGCACTACTTCTATAAAAGAAAAAATGGGTAATGAAAAGAATTGCTTACAGCTAAGTCAGGTTATAATATAAAGTGTAATGGGAATATCATTCTATGGCCTTGAATGTGAAATAAGAGAGGTAAAATGTACAGCGGGAGGTATTACTATAGGAAATATTACAGAGAAATATATTACTTTAAATTATCATAAAGGGAAACTTACGGAGCAATGTGAGTGGATTTTACTATAAGGTAGCTAGTGAGATCATCTAGTCACAGAACTATAGATCTGAAGCTGGAAGGAATCTTTGAGGTCATTTAGTATATCTCTCTCATTTTACAGATGAGAAAACTGAGGCCCAAAGGGGTTAAATAAGAGCTGGCATTTATATAATACTTTGAAGTTTGAAAAGTGCTTTATAAATATTATCTCATTTTATGTCATGACAATACTAAAAGGGAAGAGCTATTATTATCCCAATTTTATAGCGGGGGAAACTGAGGCAGCACAGGTTAAGTGACTTGCCCAGAGTCACAAGTAAGGGTCTGAGATTGGATAGGAATTTATATTTTCCTGAATCTAGGTCTGGCACTCCCTCTACTTACTGTACACTGTAATATATTGCACTGTAATCTACTGCCTTTGTCCAGCAGCATTAGTTGTGAGATTTGAACTCATGTCCACTGACTTCAGAATTGTTTTTCCTACCAATCAATTCTGCCTAAATTAAGAGGGTCACCAAGGACCAACTGAAATGTCATTACTTTTTGAAAAATGGTCTGCCCATTAAAGATCAAACACAAAGTTTCTTTTATCTATGAAAAATACCATTTAAAAAAGTGAAATTCAGAAAATGAAACTAATTAGAGGGTCCTCGTGAGACATCTAGGCTTTGAAAACTTGGCTTTGATGTCAACTTTGATGGAAAGGCAAAGAAATGCAGAAAAGCTCATTCTTACTTGGCCAAAAGTTTGGTTTTTCTGTTGGTAGGAAGTAAGCTCTAAGAATTCCAGTGACTTTGATTTAATAACGTACAAGCATCTCTGCAAAAAGCCAGTTTCTACAAAAAAGACAACAATGTGTAAGAACACAAAAATGCCATGCAGGGCAAGACTAATAATGCAGTAGGAATATTATTCTATCTCTGACTATGGCACTAATTTGTGAGAAGGCATGGTTGCTCCTCTGTGATGTTAACCTCAAACAGGGAATGATGTAGCCTTGAATATCTTCAGTTTCTTTTAACAATAGAAATACAAGATAATTAAGGATGCACCAATCAGAATATAGTCACATTCCTGACTGCATGAGTTATATCAAACTATATAAAAACACAATGCTACTTTCAGAAATCAGACCTCTCAAAGTCATCAGTTGATGATACAATAATCATTTTCTAAGGACCTACTAAACCTACCTATCAACTTACTCTCCTGAAGTCACAGTGAAGTTTTTCTCCCAAGGAACTTCAGGGAACAAAAGAAGAAGCCAACATAATGATCGCTCATTTAGTTAGTCATTCACTTCATTCACTCAACCAATACTTAATGAGCATCACCTAAATACGAGACGCTATAAGCACAGTAAGGTGAATGAGAAAATGGCTCCTTGCTCCAGAGAGCTTATTATCTAGGAGACTCTCAAGTCTTTTACAGGTTTATGATCAATGACTTATAATTATTTTTAATGAACTTAAGAATTAAGTGTTCAGTTCTTCCTTAAAATATCTCCCCTGATGAAATTTTTCACCAACATGCTAAGCTGGCCAATTATGTTGTAAAATTTCCCATAAGCGTCTGTCCTTATAAATACTGAGGTATTTCTGTTTTTACTACTCTACTAATAAAAAGACAAACCAAACTCCACAAAAAACCTAAATATGCCTAAAATATTCATGCTTTTGTCCAATCTTGATTCAATTGTATCAAAACTCAAAACTTTTTGTTTAATTTTTTTTTAATTTCACAAGAAGAGACTATTTTTCAAGATTGTTATTCAGGATAAGCTACACCTTCTTTTGAAAAGCAAAAAGAAAATATTTTGTTCCGTGAAGTTTACTGTCTGCATGTCTTCTAATGAAACAGTGAATCACAGAATTTCAGGTTTGGAAGGGAACTTGGAAGCCACCTAATCAAGGCCACATCTGAACAAGAATCTCTCCCACAACATTCCCAACTAGTGGTTTGCTTTGCTTTGCTTAAAGACATTGGGACAACTATTTTTTAATTGCTTTTCTTATGGATCTTCTTCCAGGACTATTCCTGGAATCTTGAAAGGAAGGAACTCAAAAAGTGAGAGCTATTATTCATGCTATGCTAATATCTAAAGTTCTCTTTCTTGCCTGTTCTGTAACAAATTTCCCCGAAACTTGCATGCAACTGGGGTAGTCATAGCTCTTTTTTCCTGACTCTCCTCAGTTCACATTTTAGAACCTGACAGTCTTTTTTAAATGCTTAATATGGCAATGACAAGAACATGCATCCAACCTTTTCACATATCCAGCCAACAGCTGTAAAATGTCTGGAACTCAGTCCCTTAAATTCTGCACTTTTCCCTGTGAAAAGTAACAGCTGTTTTTGAGAAAACAAGGCAAACACTATAATTATAAACAAATCATCCAATAATGGTCCAGTTTGGGGTCAAATTTTCTTCAGAGATTAAAAATGAAAAACATGTCTACAGTGTAAAGCAAATCATGAGGGGCTTTTTTGTTTGGTTTTGTTTTTAAAGAGCTATAGAAGAACTTTGTAGATCAGCTAATCCTTAACCTGAGGTCTGTGACCTTGGTTTTTTTTTTTTGATGGTAAATGTATTTCAATATAAACTAGTTTCCTTGGTAATCCTGTGTATTTTAATTTATACATTTAAAAAACATTATTCTGAGAAGAGGGTCTATAATAGGCTTTCCCAGACTGCCAAAGGGGCCTGTGATGCACAAAATGTTAAGAATCACCAATCTGGTCTGACTCTCTCATTTTATCTATGAGGAGGCTCGAGCTCAAAGTGAAGAGATTTGTAGGCAATCAGTTACTAGAGATAAAATTCAAACCCAAATCCCTGACTCCAAATCTAGTGTTTTTTCCACTGAACCACAAGAGGCTTTTGGAAAGATGGTTATACCAACTTTTAATATAAAGTTAGTAGTAAAAAAAAAAAAAGAAAATACCTTATGTTGAATTTCAGTATTTTTTTTTAAATTAAGGGGTTTTTCTTTCCTTTAGGAAAGAGAATCTTGACAATTCCTGGTATTGTTAACACATCAAACAAAAATCTTATTATTAACAGAAAAGCAAGGGAACCTTGTAAAAAATTAAAGCAAAATAAAACCAACATTTATTTGCTGCTCTACCTGAAATTAAGAAAAGGTTTGCCTTTTACTTGCAGATGCCAGTCAGAGAAAAGAAGATCTGTCCAATTCTTTTGGTCAGTTTTGAATCCTAGCTAAAGAAAAGGTAGCAGGTAGAAGCATTTCATAAAGTGCTAATCAGGTCTACCCAAAACATACTGAAGCTCTAAGCTTGTTTATAGTTTCTAAAAGAAAAACTGCTACAATTGACCACAACCCAAATGCCTCCAGATCACAGCCATTCTCTGAGGGGAGGAATCCATGTCTTCCTTTGACTGAAAGTGTTTCATTCCCAAAGGAAAACGTAGGTTTTGAGTAACAAATACGGGTGAAGTGGAGGAGAGGAAAACGACTCATTTTTAAAAGACATTAAAACTTCCATCAAACAGAATAAGCAATAGTAAAGTCATTCTAGGTATGAAAGAGATACCTAAGGAAAACCGTAAAAATAAAAATGATTCACAGAAAATCCTTGTGCTGTTCATCTATAAAAAGATCAAGGTCTCCTCTAAACCAGCAGCTGTAGAGTCAGATCATGAAACGTGGCAAAACTAAGCTATCAGCTTCCTACAGGAGATGGTGAGGTGCTCAGGGGGGTTTCTTTGCAGAATCTCATAGAGCTGCTGTGAGACTCAAAGAACAATATATGTCAAGCCCTTCACAAACATTAGTACGGTATTTAAAGCCCTTTACAAAGGTAGAGACACCTTTGGCATCTAGTCAAAAGACTTGGGTTCAAGAATGGCGGATACATACTGCTGATGTGACTCAGACGAAGACAATCTCTCAGGGAAGGTCTCAAATGACTTGCTAAGTTTTTAAGTGGCAGAGAAGGTGTTTTTCCATGTTACTATAAAAAAGTTCCTTTCTAGGAAATCCTGCACCATTAAAATCACAGGTCTCACATAAAAATTTAAAACACTGAATTTTACTCATTAGTTATCATTATTCTTATAGTTTCCTCACCAACAATCATGCTAGAAGCATTTATTAAGGGCTTACTGTGTGACAGGAAATATTCTGTGTGCTGGGGATACAAATATAATAAAATACAATAAATACAATAAATCTTAATAATTACCTACCAATGATGAGATAAGATTGATTAATTACATTGGGACAAATACAGTTTTACTTCATAAGGAATAAAAAATACAAGATTTATTTCACTTGGATTTTCACTGCTGCTCTTCTACCCCAACAGAAGTGGTTCCTAAGGCAGATGACCCACGAATCAAACGGAAGGCAGACACCATGGATGAACTAGAAAAATTGTTCTTCCCTTCAGACAGAGTTGTTCTGATATCCCCACTTGAAAGAAGAAAGATATTGCTTCCAATACCAGACATTTTTAGATAGGGGAAAAAAAAAGAAAATCCTTTGAAAGGCAGCATCTCTTTATGTGAATCTAAGTCGGTAAAACCCTGCCTTCTTTTTCTATATAAGAAAAAAAAAGCCTTAAAAGCTAGTAATTATAAGACATAAGGGTACCCTAATTATGGATATCCTACACAATGTATATGTGTACCTACACATATACATACAGATTCTTAATTCTTAAAAAGGAACACAGCCCAAAGGTCAGCAATTGTGTTTGCATTTTGTCTTAATGACTCCAGTATCAGAAATATCCAGCCACAGATCCCATCTTCCAAGGAAAGGCAAGGCTCATTTAAGGATTGGCAAGCAATTTTACTCGCTTCCAATAACAAACTAATGCTAACATTTACTTCTAAAATGCAGAATATTTACAAAGGATGTAATCATTCATTCCATGGGTGGCTGTCTCATTAAGTTTATCAACATGGAGCACTTCAGCTGTTTTCTGGACGACTTGCTATGTGTGCCCTTTCTATGAACTTGGGACAAAAAGATAACTTCAAAGCATAAATCTGTATTTAAAAGAAGACAGTTTTTTAAAAATCCCACCACTGCAGCTAAAGAATATCAAGTCACTTTTAACCCATTATTAGGTCTCTTGAATACGCTATGACATGAATTTTTTTGTATTTTAAGATTATTTCCAATTTATCCCATATGTTTTTCTTGTTTGTACATAGTTGCTTGTATATTGTCTCCCACCTTAGATTCTGTGCTGGGAAGATGAGAGAGGGAGGGAAAAATTTGGAACTCAAATTTTTAAAAAATAAATGTTAAAAATTGTCTTTATGTGTAAGTGGGAAAATATTATTTAAAAAGAGAGACAAGGGGTGGCTAGGTGGAGCAGTGAATAGAGCACTGGACCTGGAGTCAAGAGGACCTGAGCTCAAATCCGGCCTCAGACACTTAACACTTACTAGCCCTGTGGCCTTGGGAAAGTCACTTAACCCCAATTGCCCTGCCTTCCACCCTCCAAAAAAAAAAAAAAAGCAAAAAAAAAAAGCGAGAGAGAGAGAGAGAGAGAGAGAGAGAGAGAGAGAGAGCGAGAACTGTCCTTTGCTTTTCCATGTATCTCCATCACTTGGCACAGTGCCTGACACTTAGTAGGTGCTTAATAAATATTTATTGACTCACTAATTTAGAGAAAGGCAGGCTACTTTTATATTTCTAAACTCCCAGAAGCCGAAATTTTATCAGTGTTGTTAAACCCTCAAACTGAAACTTCTCTGTTGATTCAGCAGACAGTCTTGAGAGCTGCTATGTGTTTTGTTTTAAAGTCCATCACTCCATGACCAACCTGGTAATTTGCTGTTCAATTGTTTTTCAGGTGTGTCTGACTCTTCGTGACCCAAGTTGGGGTTTTCTTGGTTAAACAGCTTAGAGCGGTTTGCCATTTTCTCCTCTAGCTCATTTTATAAATAAGGAAAATGAATCAGGGTTAAGTGACTTGCCCAGGGTCACACAGCTGGTATATGTCTGAGGTCGGATCTGAAATCAGGAAGCTGAGTTTTCCTGACCCTAGGCCTGGTGCTCTATTCACTAGGCCACCTAGCTGCCTGAAACCTGGCTGGAGGCCTCTCCAAATTTAAATTGAATTGGTTCTTGATCAATAGACATATATGGTATCTTGAGGCCATAATTCATGCCTTTCCAGCTTAGTAAGGCAGAATCTACCAGGGCTCACACTCTACTAAATCAGCTTTTGAAAAGTCAGGCTCCCTATGTATGACAGGGTATCAGAGAAGGACTTTAGTAGAAAGGTGTTATGAAAATCACTTTACAGCTAGAAAATCTAGAACCACCACAAGGTCTTATTATAGCAGCTTTGGATGCAATAAGACTGAGCTAACACTGTAAAATATAATTGTCAGACAAGACTAAACAGAAATACATGCTGATTTATTTAAAACTGTGGCTGAGGGTTATTTTTTGTTCATTTTCTTTCAAATAAAATAACACTTAGAAAATAGATGAAATAAGTACTTTATATATTATAGCAAAGATTCTTAGCTTTTTTGTGTCATGGATCATTTTGTCACTCTGCTGAAGCTAACAGACTCCATTTTGAAATGTTTTCAAATTCATAAAATAAAATACATAGGCATACAAAGGAAACCAATTACATTGTAATATAGTTTTATACATGTGTGTGCACACACACATATTTTAAAGTTCAGCAATGTCAGGTCAAGAACTCCTTCCTATATTAGAAGATAAGAAATTCATCTTATAACTTTTTCATTTCCTTTCCTTTTTAAAAATGATATTTTATTTCCCCCCAATTACATATTAAAAACAATTTTTAACCTGAGACAGTAAGCAACCCAATATAGGTTATATATGGGCAATCATATAAAACATTTCCATATTATTCATTTTTTACAAAAAAGTGAAAAATAGTATGTTTCAGTCAAAAGAAAGCAGGATATAGAAAGTGAATCTAGGAAAAAATCATCTTCTTGAATTCTGACAAAGGTTACTTGTAGTAAATTCAACTACATAGGTTTATTATTAATATGGACATGACAGAAAAGATCAAGAAAAGCTAGAGTACAAAAGAGGGAATTTTTTAAAATTTTTAAATTTTTTCCCTTTTTGGAGGGCAAGTGGGGTTAAGTGACTTGCCCA
>CM053584.1:65875790-65898580 GCA_028627135.1 Pseudochirops cupreus | reverse complement strand
TCTCTTTTCATGATTTTCTTGCATCATTCTCATTTCTCTTCCCAATTTTTCCTCCACTTCTCTTATTTGGTTTTCAAAATCCTTCTTAAGCTAATCTATGGGTTGTATGCAGTCTTCATGTTTCTTGGAAGCTTTTGGTGTGGGAATTCTGACTGTGTTGTCTTCCTCCCATTCCACGCTTTGATCCTTTTTGTCCCCAAAGAAGGAATCTAGAGTTTGGTTGCTGTTCTTACTTTGCTTCCTTTGCCTGCTCATGTTGCCAGTCAATTACTTGACTTTTGGGCTCAGTAGAACTCTGCTTCCAGAGGGGAAAGCTCTGTCCCAAATTGCTGGGGTTTTCCCAGCTGCCAGAGCTATTGGGAAGCTGCTGCTTTTTTGCAGCCCCCACCAGCTTTGGCTCACTGAAAACACATCCCAGGACCACCACCCAAGACCACAATCCGGATCCAGGACGCTTAACACAAGAGCACTTAGCCTCTTAACGATTGCTTGATCCCCCTGTAGTCTGCATGCCAGGAGCTCTGAAGCAGCCACATGGAAGTGGCTGTCGGGCTGCCGCTTCTGCTGCTTCCTTGCCCTGGAGGCAGTCTGGCCCAACTGCTTTTCTCCCCCAAATTTAGCTGAGTTCCACTGACCTTTTACTTAGTCCTTGTTTCTTATGGCTTGATAATTCTGAAAACTGCCACAGCTGCTGCTGATCCACTCTCCTGAAGGCTCCAGCTGTGGCTTGTCCTGGCCACCCTGGGGGCCAAGCCGCGATTTCAGGCTGCGCTGGTTTTGGCTCCCAGCATGTTGCGATGAGCCCTTCCTGCTGAGCTGCCTTCAGTGGGAGGTGTATTTTTGTAAGTTTTGGAGCCTAAAATTTGTTTAGAGTCATATTTTATGGATAATTGAGGTGGCTATGTGGGAGCTGCAGAACCTTGCTGCTTCTACGCGGCCATCTTGGATCTGCCCCACTACTTGTCATTTCTTATACTGCAATAACATTCCATTACCTTTAGACACCACACACAGCTCAGCTATTCCCTAGCTAAGGGTCAGTCATTTTTCTTCCAGTTCCTTATCATAGGACCACAGACATGGAGCTAGAATGGACCTTATAGGTTTTCTAGCTCAATATTTGTATTTTGCAGATGTGGAAACTGAGGTCTAGAGAAGTTATGTGACTTAAAAGACATACAAATAGTGACAGAATGAGAATTTAACCTGGGCCTATTAACTTTAAATCCAGTATTCTTTCTATTTTAACAAAAATACATTGAGATGAGACTGACCTAACTCTCTATGACCAGTTTTTCTTGGAAATGAAAGGAAGAGGCACTATGACTTTTGCCCAATTAATCCAATGATAGATACACGGCAACTTGCCAACAACAGGAACTATGGGATGTTAAATATCCAGTCACTTGCATGTATTGTTATGCTCAAAAAATATTTCTCCATTGTAATAATTTTGGATCCTTGTTTCATTGTTCTTACTAACACATTCTTTGTAATCATTCAGAAATAGCACAAGATATAGTCATGTTAACACTTGCTAATTATAATAAAAACTGGAAAGATAAGAATAAAAATGGAATTACGGCCTGAAGGAACCACAAATTGTCTTTTTATTCACCTCCCCCAATCTGAATTCTATCTAAGTCATTCATTTTGGGTCAGCCAAAAGAGCTAAGATGATCTAAGGCTACATTAATGGACATTAACAGCATCCAGAATCAGGGAGGTGATATCCCTTTTGTACTGTATCATGCCCTGGTCAGACTATATCTGGAATATTTCATTCTATTCTGGGTGCCACATTTTAAAATAGCCTTGACAAGATAGAGTGCCAGAGGACAATCAGGAGAGTGAGAGTACTGGAAATCATGCTGTACAGGCATCAGTTAAGAAATGGGGAAAAGTTTAGTCTGTAAAAGAAGAGACTGAGTGAGGACATAGTAGCTGTCTTCGCATATCTGAAAGAAAAGTAATTAGACCTGTTTTGCTTGATCTCAAAGGGGAAAGAAAACTTGGAACAATGGGTGGAAATTACTAAGAGGCAAATTTTGATTCATGGTAAGGAAAAGCTTCTTCCAAAGCCTATACAAAAGTTCCTTAACAAGAAAACAAAATAGAAGTGGCTTTCTCAGAAAGGGAAGGGGAAGAAGCAAGCATTTGTTAAGTGCCTACTATATACCAGGCCACAACTGTGATAAGTGCTTTACAAATATTTTTCATTTGATTCAACAACCCTGGGTAGGTGCTGTTATTATCCCCCATTCTACAATTGAGGAAACTGAGGTTCAAAAGATTAGATGATTTGTTCGTCCTCACATAACTAGTAGGCGTTAGAGCCAGACCTTGAACCAAAGTCTCAAGGCTCCAAGGCCAATACTCTTTCTATTACACTACTGAGTACTGATACATGGTGTTGGCCAATGTCATGGAAGATGGCCCACATAGATTCCAAACAAAAGAATGCCTGCTTACTGATGGTAAGGCTTTCCCAATGCTGCTAGTCTCACATGACACTGAAAACACTAATTCCATTGAGCTCTGGAACACTACAAAGCCTCCTCAGTGAAATCCATAGCATTTGGAAAGAGATTAAACTAATCATACACCTTGGAAAACACCTAGAGAAACAAAGAGAATGAAAAATCCATTGTCAGGATGGACTGCCTATCCAGTTACTACACACACACACACACACACACACACACACACACACACACCATATGTAAATATACCTAATTATACATGTGCTGATACACATAGATGCCCATCAAGAAGGTTCTGTAGACAGTGAACTGGACTGGGAAATGAGTAGGAGGAAATCAGGATGGATTACATTTAGGAAACCGTATGGTGCTTTCAATGATCCCAAATTGCTTTGTTGCCACAAATGTGATCTCTTTAATGGCCATAGTCTCCTAAGTTCTATGGCTGTCAAGAAGAGAACACTATATCTCTGAAAAAGAAATCTAAATTATGAATAAGCTAAAGGACAATGGAAAGATGGTATTGTGGGCGTAATTAGGCTGTAGTGTGATACCAATGATAACTTATGTTCAAGAAGTGGGACAAAAAGAATCATCAGTGAAACAGAGGAAAGAGTTATATTACTAGAAAAGGAGGGAGGCCATTCATGTAGTGAGACTAAAACAGTGGCCACAACCCTTTAATACTCATATGTAGGCGTATCTGTATGTGGGCGGACCCACCTGGAGACGGATAGAGAAGCGGTGTCTCGGTTCCTAAGACCATTGGAAATATGTGTTTTCCAATGGTCTTAGGCGACCCCTGTGACCTCTGTGAAAGGGTCATTTGACCCCCAAAGGGGCCAAGACCCACAGGTTGAGAACTGCTGCTAAAAGATAAGATATGTATGTCCCAGGCATAACCATGGACAGTAAAAGAATCAAGGCAAAATGTGCAATGCACTGAGTAGGGTCTCTGTGGAGAACTTTTGGGAAGACAAAGGAAAGAAGAACCTGGCCTTTAGTCTTAATGCCATCTTGTTGACTTCTACAGGCAGGAGGAGGCAAGACGCAAGAGGAGGAAGAGGCAAATTCACAGGCTGAAATTCAAGAGGAAAAGATGAGGCAGAGGTGTAAGTAGCATCACTATAGCAGCTAATGGAATAGAGATATGGAATCCTTGGTCCCTGGTCACACCTGGCTGAAACCTTCAGGAGACTTGTAGGACTGCACCAGCTCTCCCACCTCTGTCTGACAGTCGACTAGTCAGCAAGCATGTGTTAACCACCTACTATGTACCAGGCATTATCCTCAGTACCAGAGATACAAAGAAAGGCAAGACAAAATTGTTCTTGCTCTCAAAGAGTTCACAGTCTAATAAGAAGGACAACCCTGACCCAGAACTCTTTATCTCCACCATGTAATATAGGGTTTTTCCTATTATTTGACTCCTTCCTAACATAGGATATTCCATATTTTAATACAAGAGCTACCTACCTAAAATCAATTCATGTAGTTATGTGCCTGTAGACATTCTGCACTGTTTTCTTTGGGGCTGAGTATAACACACGTATAATAAATCATCTCTACTTTTTTTTACTAAAAAAAAAAGAAAAAATACCATAGCAGGAGAAAGCAAAGAAATGTTATAATTAGTGGAGAAAAATACAATATACTAAGTTCCCTAAGGGTAGGAGAGGTTTTTTTTTCCTTTCTATTTCTGTCTGGTACCTAGAAGGCATTTTAAATACTTGCTGAAATGAACCAAAGTGCCCACACCAGTGAAAACACAAAACCCTCAAAGTAACTACAAAGTCTGAGATGAAGGCAAGTATATTTGTAGTCAAACTTAAATGTATTTTTGTTAAATCTTTCAAGCTATAAAATTATAATACAAATGTGTATCTGAGTTGGTCCTCAAAAATAACTTCCTCAAGTTACTACAACATATAAAAATTATATGGCAATCATTTTGTTCATGTTTTGCATGATGCTTCATGGAGGTGATACTTCATGGAGGTGATACTTCATGGAGGTGATACTCTATGGAGATGATATTTCGTGGAGATGATATTTTATGAAGCTGATATTTCATGAAGTTAATATTTCATGGAGGTGATGCAAAGCTTCTGCCAGTGCCATATAAAGTAAACTCTGGAAAGTCCTTCACCAAGCTAGAAGCTCCAAATATAGGGCTGTCAATGAGGTTTTTTACCCCTGAGCATGGTTCCCTGCCATTGCTTCAAATTTTCTAGAAATGTTATATCTCTCTACAGAAGCCCCTTCATCTGCTTGATTAATACGGATTAACCTGAATTTTTTTTTTTCTGCTTCCATTAAGATGGGCTTGAGTTTTGATGAGCCTTACAGAATGTTTCACATATTTTCTACTATATATAAAACCCTGGATTTCATGCTCTCTAGGCAACTGGCATCAGGAATTAGTTATTGGCCAATTTCTAAAGCCTGGGTATTGAATGGAGCATATGGCAGGAATCATGGCAAAAGCAGCATGAGAGTAGTGACTGCTCTGCTGACAGTATAACAACAGCTTTATAAACTGCAAGAGTTCTATGTAAATGAAAGGAAAGGAAAATTGAACTTTTCAATCAACTAGGCCATAAAATGTGAATTTTAGAGTAATTTGCCAGGCGTAGCAAAATGAATAGTATATACTGAATGTTTTTAGCTCTAGAACATCTAACACAGTAAAAGTTACACTTGGATTCCAACTCAGTAATGTGCTTCTAGGGAGACAGAATTATTTGGCTTCATGGAACCGCTGAATCATAGATTTAGGACCACCAAGGGAACTTAAGAGGTCACTTAGTTCAACTCCCTCATTTTACAGATAAGGTTACTGAGTCCCAAAGAAGTTTGATGACTTACCAAAGGTCATAGAGATAGTAAGTGGCAGAACTGGAATTTGAACTAGATTCTAGAACTCTTGAGTTCAATGGTCTTTCCACCAAAACACACTGATGCTTAGAACTGACCTTATTCTAAAGTAGGTAGTGTTAGGAAATGCAGAAAACTGAAAGTGATCTGAAATAGTATACGTTGCCTGACTTCAAGAGGCTTCTAGTCAAGGAAAGGGGTAAGACAAAAGTACATATAACAATGCTCTACCTACCATATCATACAATAAATACATGCTAAGGCCCAAAGGGAAATGACTGGTTTCTCTCTCTCTCTCAGCTTCACTCCCTTATTTAAAAAAATCCACAGCTGCCTCGTGATTATTTTTCTTTTCTACTTTCATCATCCCTGGAATCAATGGTGGGCCTACATGAATGTAAGCTCCTTGGGAAGAGAGAGTCTTGTATTTTTGTCTCTGTATCCCCCCGGAATGCTATATTGCAAATATAAGCACTTAATAAATGTTCAATGGAATTGAATGAATAAAAGCATCCTACATTCACACAGAAGTTCATAACTGCTGAGGGCAACAAATTGAATACTCATTTTAAAACTAGTGTCCCTTCTTGCTTATTCTGGAGTTAAACCCTAGTAGTAGTGCTGACATGGTGCTGACCTTGTTTCTTCTCTAGACACCATTTGTAACTTCTAGGCCTCTAACTTTTTAGCCCATTTTCTAGTTACAGAATCTAACTTAAGACACAATACCTATGGACCTTAACAGTATAAGAACTCCTTAGTATGCCTTCTCTTGCTCCCAACATGGAGAAGTTTTAACTTGCTCCACTGAACTCTGTTGGCCCTATCACTACCCTGGGGAGCATCATTACCACAAGGAGTCAAAGAAGGACACTGGCCTCCTTTGCTCTCAGAAGAAATAATGGTCATGAGCTCTAGAACTTTTCTTAAAAACCTTCATTCATAAAAGTAGATCCTTCTTTCTCAATAAAGTCCTTAAATGGTTTTTAACCACTTAAAATCAAGCAAACAATTTGCTCAGAATCATAGATTAAGGCTGGAAGGGAATTTAGAGGCTGTCTTGTCCAGGCCTCACTTAACAGATCAGGAAACTGAGCCACAGAGGTAACTGATGCCCAAAAGCACACAAGAGGCAAGAGCTGAACTCAGTTCTTCTTGACACCAAGTCCAGCATCCCATCAACCACCATGCTGCCTTCTTGTAGCCAGCACGGCTTTTACTTGTTCACTGTCTATCATGCTAGTAATTCACCCAAGGTCATCCAGCTTAATTAGTAAATCTTGAATAACAATATACTCTATACAGATGGTTAATATATTCAGTTTTAAACTTTAGTTTTGATTTTAAATTCTATTTATAGATTATTTGTCAAGCTTACAAGCTAAGTTATTAAAAGACTTCTAAAATGAAGCATTATTAATACCACATGGCATCTTTATCATGAGGACCTCAACAAAGAAAGGCTACAAAGTACCATGAATGAGGAAGGAGAAGAGGACAAAACTGGAATTGGTGGTGGGGAGCAGGCTGCAACTTTTAAGGAGAATCACGCTAATATCAAGAGGCACTAGAAAAATTCATCAGAATTTCTGCATTCTCAGGGGAACAAAATGAACTTGACTTCTTTATTTTCTACCAAGTCTACCCTAGACTTCTCCAGCATAGAATTTCATAGAAGAAAACACCTTTTACATAAGTATGGAGTTTTTTACCTTTGGAGAAAAAAAAGCAGTTCTGAAATGTCATCAGATTCCCATAGAAAAGAAATTTTCAAAAAAGAAGATGAACCCGGAAGATGAACAGTGATTCACTTTTAAAAAGATGACTGAAAAAATTCCAAGGATCTTGGATTATCATGGTGGGAGGGGGGGCAGGGGAAAGGAGAGAGGCAGTGATGGTAGTGATACTGCAAAGCATTTCAATCAATCAGTAAACATTTATTAAGTGTCTGCTATGTATTGGGTGCATCCAAAATCATAAATATTTCTATTCTTTAGGGATCTGTCATTTCAGATATGGGTATTCCCTCTACAGACACAACCCTGAGGTATGTTTGAAAAAACATTTATTACTACCTGGCTAAAAAGAAAAGAGGAAAAAAAAAAAGAACCCCAGGCAGGAAAAGAATGAACTATTCCCTACACCAGATCACTTCGCCTGCTTCTAGAGCTGCCTGGGGTCACTTCTTTACACTGCCCTCTTAGACTTGACATTTTACTAGCAGCACAGAAGGAAGCAAAACAGGATCTAAAAAGTGAGAGGTCTTGGCTGACTGACCCATAAAAAATAAAAGTGAGATGCTTTTATCCTGTGGGAGCAAAAACAAGCTCTGGCTACTCCTCAATTGCAATCTTACAATCACAGAGAGGCAGACTGCTACACCTTCAGGTCTGAACAACGTAGCTTAGAACTAAATCAAACAGAACGCAGTTTTGTATTCAGTCCTCTAATTCTCAGTCTGTGCCAATTTTCCCCACAATCATATCACCCTAAATGTACTTATGCACAGAGGAAAAATGTGATCAATTAAGCCAAATTAATATTTCACCAACTCTTAGCAGTTTGGAGGTGGAAGGGACGTCAGAGATGATAGTTTCAGCATTGTGGTACTTTTCAAGGAAGTGTTTGCATTTTCAAAGAGAGTGAGGTAACACAAAGGAATCAGTTACTAAGGATAGGATATCAGACGTCAATACCTTGATGCTTGGATGGATCTGTGATCTCAACCATTTGAGTACTCCCTCTAGCCCATCTGATGTGATCCTTCTATTTCTTCCTGCAAAAAAAATCACTGCAGAAGGTCTACCTAATGAGAGTAGAGGGTCTTCCTCTAAATCTCTTCATATTGCATGGCTAACAATAGAGTAAGGATGTCCATCAGTTATACCTTACTCTCCCTATTTTACATATGTGTGTATATATATATATATATATATGTGGGGAAGGGTCATCACCCATTTCTAATGGCCTGTTTTATTTCACCTCTTTTACATAAGTCTTTGTTTTCAGTGATTGTGTTTTATAGCTTGCTTATGGCCACCATACATCTGTCCACTGACCTTTGATCTCTGAGTTTTGTAATATTCTATGACTGAAAGCCATAAAACATTATCACAAGAACATTGGGGTTAAAACAAAACAAAACAAAACACAGGCTTTAGTTTCAGGGTAAAGCATTGGGTCATTAAGTATAATTTCCCAAAGGGAGCATAGTTCTTCAATTCAATTCTGGGTCCAACTCATTTTTCCTTTTGTCAGGTTTCTCCAAGATATATTCACTAATGGACAAGTTCTATGAGTCATCCATTCAAATGCCAATCATATTCCTGGCAAAAGGCATTCTTCATTTATTTAGTGAACCAAGTGAATAATTAAGCAATCATGGAGCTCATTTAGGCAGTTCTGCAATGATCCTGGATTCAATGCAGTCAGCACAATATTATCTCCAAACAGGACTTCTAGAGGATCTTTCACCAACTTTAACAAATCCCTCTTCCATTTGGACTCTGCATTAGACATGCTCCATGAAGATGGTAAATACATTCAGTAAACATAATTCCTGCTTTGTATGACACTTGAGTAAAGGGTAAAAGTTACATAGCTATGCCTTGCATCCATTTTGTATATACTTATTTATGTACATGTTTCCATTAATAGAATACGGGATCCTGGAGGGCAAGGAATATTTAATTTTTTAACATTAACCTCATCACGTAGAACAGTGCCTAACAAAAGATGCTTGTTAACTGACTGATCACATCTTTCAAGGAATCGTCTGTGATTTTGACTCTGAGGCTTACTATTTGTGACACAAGCTCCCCTGGCCACCATTTCCCCATCAGTAAAATGAGGAGTTAGAGTTAGATGATCTCTGAGATCCTTCCAGCCCTAGTTCTATGATTCTATAAACTCCTCACCCTCAACTTAGTACATTTCCCAGAAAACACACAAGCTAAGCTGTCTAACAGCTGATGATGACTGATCGTACATGTCACTTTCTATGACTGGATTACTAGGAATCCATCATACTGCAGATGTTTGTGTTAGCTGTCAAAAGAAACGAGGCCTCCCTGTAATTTCCGTGGAATCTTCATTGGAAGGAGTAGAGAGAAAGTTAAATCCCATTTCTAGACTTTTCAAGTCAATGGACCGTGTAATCTGGAATTCAATGGATTGCAAAACGTTTGGCAAAAGAAAAACTATCCGCAATGAAAGTAGCTAATGCAATCCCAATTCCAAGTAACTGAGAAGCAGTTTATGGAGAGTTAAAATCATACCCAAACACCACTATGACATTGTGAGTTTTTTATACAAAGTGAATAGAATCAGCTCACATTTTATAATTTGTATCTGAGCCTCTGGTATGATCCCACAAACACTGGCATCTTTCTTCAGAAAACAAGAGAATTGTTGATGATTCATTTACTATTATAAGACACAAAGGCAAGCATATTATTGCCATGATTAATAATTGCTATTATTAATAACAATAATTTCAAAACATCATTCCCTCACAGTATTGGAAGGGTAAAGAATGATAAAAGTGAAGATAAATTAAAATGTGGGAGCATTTTGAGAAAGGATTATGATATAAAAACAAAAAGTAGAAGGACTTTAAAAATAAAGATATCGTACTGAACATTAAATCATTCATTAAAAACCTAATTATAATACTAAATTCTGCCAGTTGTCAATTGCAAAAACTAAAATATCTAATTTATACTTTAATTTGACTTTTATCATTTGGCATAAAGTATAATATAGTGGATAGAGAATGGGCCTTAGAGGAAGGGAGGGAGGGAAGAAGAAAGGAACAGAGGGAGCAAAGAAGGAAGGAAGGAAGGAAGGAAAGGAGAGAGGGAAAGAGGGAGGGAGGGAAGAAGTAAGGAAGGAAGGGAGGGAGGAAGGGAAGAAGAAAGGAAGAAAGGAAGGAAGAAAATAAGAAAAGAAGGAAAGAAGGGAAGGAAGGAAAGGGAAATGAAGGGGTATTTATTAAGTATCTATTATAAAGCATGTATTATGTATCAGGCACAATGCTGAGCATTTTACAAATATTAGCTCATCTGAGGCTCACAACAACCCTGGGAGGCAAGTACTTTTATTACCATCATTTAAATAAATAAGGAAAGGGGAGCAGGCAAAGTTAAGTAACTTGCCCAGGTTCACACAGCTAGTAAGTGTTTGCAGTTGGATTTAAACTTATGTCTTCCTGACTCCAGGCCCAGCATTCTGTCCATTCTGCTACCTAGCTACCTAGCTCTCCAAGAAGCCCTGGGTGCAAGTCCTACCTCCAAAATACACTATCTAGGTGATCCTGGGCACGTCATTTAACCCATCAGTGCTCCAGGAAATGCTCTAACATTCTAAACTGCAGAACAAATGCAGATCTGCATTGATTGAGGAAATGTCCTTATTCCATATTTCCCTATACAGTTGAAACCATAGGTATGAACCTAAAATAAACAGATTAACAGAAGCAATAACATTTGTACTATGTATCTCAGAGTAGTTGTGGGAATCAACTTGGGTAATATATGTAAAGTACAACCAAAATTATGCTGTTATATATATATATATATATATATATATACACATACATATATATATATACACATACATACATATATATATATATATATATATATATATATATATATATATATATATATATATATATATATAGTTAATATCCAAAGAAATAAGGTTGAGGGTCATCCAAAGGATACTAGACAGGAACATGGGGAGAAGTAAACAAACAACAGACTTAGAGCCAGAAGACCCAGGTTCAAATATTACCTCTGCCACTTACTATCCATGTGACCTTCAACAAATCACTCAACCTCTTGGGGCCTCAGTTTGCTCAACTGTATGATGACAGGTTTGGACCTCTACAATCCTTTCAATCTCTAAATATATATATTTGCTTTTTGGAGGGGGTAAGGCAAGGCAATTGGGGTTAAGTGTGTCAAGTGTCTGAGGCCAGGTTTGAACTCAGGTTCTCCTAACTCCAGGGCCGGTGGTCTATTCACTGTGCCACCTAACCACCCCCCAAAAAATATTTTAAAAAGAAGTTTATGGGCTCCATATCAAGAACTCATGCACTAGAGTAATACAGTAACAATTATTTCCTGTACCTTCTTGTTGAAATAATAAAGCAATGATTTTTAAAAATTTATTACATGTCATTAAAAATATGTCATCTACTTAACTGGATCTACATGACTGCTGCAGAATCAAATGAGAATAAAAATTAAGATTGGCTGCAGTAAAGGCAGAACATTCACATGGCTTGAATAATGACAAAGCAATTGGCCTGAGGCTCATAAGAGAGATGCCCAAACCACAGCAAATCAGATAAAACATTTTTTAAATTATGTGTCTTTTACTGCCCAAAGCCAAAAAGGTTTAGGATTATTTTTCTTGTTAGTTATAACTTTAACTATGGTACATAAAATTTCAACTATCAAATAATTATGTGGAAAAATTAATGTAATAGTCATAGCATCTGAAAGGCTAGAAGTGCCATCAGTGAGGAGGGAAGGAGGAAGGATTAGGAGGGAGGATGGAAGCAAAGAAGAAAGGAAGGAAGGAGAGAGGGAGGGAATAAGTAAGGAAGGGAACAAATGAGGGAGAGAGGGAAAGAAAAAAAGAAGAAGGGAGAGAAGAAGAAAGGAAGGAAAGAGGAAGGAAGGAGAGAGGGAGAAAAGGAAGGAGGTAAGAAAGGAAGGGAGGGAGGAAGGAAGAAGGAAAGAGGGAGGGAAGGAAGGAAGGAAGTAGGGGGAAAAGGAGGTTGGGAGGAAGGAAAACTTCGGGAGGAAGGAAGAAGAGATGGAAGGAAGGAAAAGGGGAGAGAAAGAGGGGGAAAGGTGGGAGGGAGGGAAGGCAAAGGAGTTAACTAATAGCATTAAAACTGTGAATTAAGGCCTATGACTAGCAACATTGTTGTTGTTGTTGTTCCAGACTCCCATAACACATCGTGGGGCAATTCACAACAGATTGGGCTCCTTGATGAAAGCTCTATGTCCCAACTTCACAGAGAGTTTAAGACATGTCTTGTTGCTTATTGAAAGAATTTCAGAGAAAACCATGTAGAAAGAGAAGACAGAACTAGCAAAGTCTGGGAAAGTAATATATGAAGAAACACATGAGGCCCTTACAAACTAAAAGTAGAGAGAAAGATAAACTTGAGGAAAACAGGCGTACGAACTCGAGAAATGGCACTTTCTTTTAACCAACAGAGGCAGCCTCCTACAACCAAGATTTCTACAAGATAGTCACTTCCTTCTGGCTCTTCTCCAGAGAAAGTTGGTAAAATCTCCATTTGTGTGGAACATTTAAATATTAACACAGCCCAGACAAAAAAGCAAAGGGATAGGGAATGGGTTTAAGAAAAGAAGGACTTCAATGTGAAAGTATTTGCAGATCCTATACGTGATTGCATGCCGCCATGGGAGGGGGAGGGGAGAAAATCTGAAACTCAAGGGATTGTGGAACTGAATCTTGTAAACTAAACAAATCAATTTTTAAAAAAGGAGGACTTCTTGCTCTGTCCCTTCATACACTCTTGAAATACATGTTAAAAATAAGATAATGACGTTCTGAGATATTTTTTGTTTTTCCTCCTCTCCTTTTAATATCCCTTCTAGCTGATATTACTGTCTTACAACTAGTTTTCTTAAACTAGTTGTAATGAATAATCAGGTAGGTTTTCTCCGTCCTTCAACAGGAAAAAACAAATCAAGTTTCAGGTCAAGATTTTCTGACAATTCTTTAATCTATGGACTAGGTGATTGGACTCAACAAATACTTGTTGATTGACTTGAATTTCATATGGTTTTTTTGGTGGGGTTGTTAAAAACCCTTTTTTCACTTCGATTTTCACATTGTGTGCATTGAACTGATGGTGACATTTTTTTATGTACAATAGATTGACAAGTTTCTTAGTAAAGCTCTATCAAGGGTGGCCCTGAGAATGATCAGATTTCCCCAAGCCAGAGTCAGATGGACTTTACTAAGTTGTAAAAATGTAGTTCACCTTAAAACAAATATAGATTATTATTACTTCCCCCAAGCGATTGTTGTGACTATCATCTAGTTGTGGCTGGAGGACAGACAGCCACTGAAGCACCACAAGAGACAAAAGAAGTTAAAAACCTTATTTATTTCTTTGAATGTTCACAATAGCTACAAAGGGGCTATTCTCCTCTGGCCATTCCCCCTGCCTCCAAGGTTTAAAATCTGGCCAGTTGCTAAGAATTTGTGCCTTTGTTCTATCACTTTCACTGATACCTACAGGTTTTTAACTCACTGCAAATTCTTTGATGTAGCTTCCGCGTGCAGGTCTTAGGATATCTATTTTTAAATTCTGTAACTTAAGATTCCCTGTTCTCTCATCTTTCTTGGCATTTCTATTCAACTGAAGCTTATAGCAACATTATAGAGATCTTCACTTCTGTCACAAGTAGGGTAGAAGAATAAAGAAATCAGCTTTAGATTATTTGCAGAGGTGAGGAACTTGCTATCTCGAGGCAACATGTGGTTTCCCATCCCTGGTAGTGCTTGGCTCTCCTAATTATTAGTGAATTTCATGTTTCATCTACAACATCATTCCATTATAATTTCTTCTAGAATAACCAAATACTTCCTTAAGAAAATCAATCAGGTCCCCTTAACAGTACTCACTTTTTCCAGTTAAATCAGTCCTTCAGGTCCCTCAACTCTCAGTTCACTAGAGTGTCACTGATGGGTGTTCACAAAGTTCTTCCACATAAGATTCTGAGGGGTCTGTGTTTTGGTGATGGTGTGTTAGAAAAGGGGAACTGAAGATGAGGGAAAAAAGGAATATTCAGCAGTCTGTTTTTAGGAATTGCTGATGCTCAAAACAAACAAACAAAACCTGATAGACGGCATGGTACACTGAAAAGAAATGTTGCATTTATATATTCAGAGGATGTTGATGAGTTGCTTCAGTAGTGTCTGACTCTTTGTGATCCCATTTTGGGGTTTTCTTGGCAAAGATGCTGGAGTGGTTTGCCATCTCCTTCTCCAGCTCATTTTACAGATGAGAAAACTGAGGCAAACAGGGTTAAGTGACTTGCCCAGGGTCACACAGTTAGTAAGTAGCTGAGGTGGGATTTGAGCTCATGAAGATGAGTCTTCCTGGTTCTGAGCCCAGTGTTCTATTCAGTGCACCACCCAGCTCCTCAAAGGAGCTGGGTTCAAATCCCAGATATGCCACTTAATTACTACCTATGTGATCTCATCTCTTAAATTCAGGAATTAGACTGGATAACCTCTAAGGTCCTTTCTAGCTCAAAATACATTATTCCCATAGATACATTTCCCAGAAAATTTGCATGTTGCCTCCACTTTATCCAGGGAAACTCAAAGAAGACCATTCTAGAGAAAAATAGTATTGGTTAAATAGCTTTTCCTTCCACAAAGCTATGTGGAAAGATCATAGAGGGTTGGACTTAAAAGTTCCTCTAGTTCAATCTTCTATCCAATGAAAGAATTCTCGCTACCAACCAAAGATCCCAAAGAGAAGTAAAAGAGAAAAGTCTCCTTGTCTTTAGGTCCAATCTCTTGTACTTCGCTAAGGACTGCACTTTTTCAAGGTCCCTAGAACAAAAGCAATCTTTGGAAATGGAGCTAAATGCAGTGTTACACTCACCAGGAACAAGGAGGCAAGGTGATTTTTGGAGGACTTAGTAGGAGGAAGTCTGTGATAGCCATTCATACTGCACCTTTTTTTCCTTCCCCTGGGAAAAGTTCATGAAAACAGCAATATGGTTGGGAACAGTCCATAAACTAGTATAAAGGCACTAAGTGGCAGATCATTTTTCATAGGCTCTACAAAACATACACAATCGTTTTAGGAAACCTCACTGACATCCTAATTGGTCATGATTGGCTTGAGAGTCCCAGTTCTATAGCCATCATTATACTGAAGGTGTGGCTGTAGGAAAAAGGTTCCCAGGTGAGATACAAACAAAAACAAACACAGTAAAGATAGGAGGGAATATAAATGCAAAGGAGAGACCTGGGCGGAGGCACTAACCAGTAACAGATTTCCTCCTTAACTGTTGATTGTTTGGGCTGGGCTCCAGTTCTGCTTGCTGAGTTTTTTGGGGTGGTTCCACACATAGTAAATAATCACAGAATAAAGAAATCAGCTCCCTGTTTGTTTTCAACATGCTTCCCACCACCTAAAATTATAAAAGGTAGCTAGGTAACAGAGTGGATAGAATCCTGGTCTTGTCAAGAAGCTAGTTCCAATTAAAATTGATAGGAGAAAACCAGAGAAATAAATTAGTCCTAGAGAGAAAGAGATGCAGAAAGGTTTAAAGAGAAGAAGAAAAAAATGGGAGGTGAGACATGCCAATATAAAGGCTAAGTCTATAATATGGCATTGAAACAGTCAACTAGTTCAGCAGAAAAAAGTGAGAAGTTATTTGGCTATATAGATCAAACAATCTGATACCCTTCCCTTCCTTTTAAATTGAATTTTTCATTTTTAAAATTTTTTACTGGTCAGTCCTTTCTTCTTCTGTTTTTCAGTCTTAAGTCCTAAGTTGCCCTCAGCAGTATAAGCAGAGGTTGAATGGAGAGACCAGAACTGTAATCTCTGAACAGAGAAATGGGATCCAGAGAAAGTCTCACCCTACCCCCACCCCCAATAAAGTGAGAACTACCACCACCTCTGTGGCCAGCAAGACAGCTCTCATTATGATTCTAATATCAATGGAAGGTGACTGATCTCTCTTCTTTATCCTGGTAAGTGCCATCCCAGCAAATATACAGGGTTAGTAGGGGTACCAGATTAACAGAGACCAAACAAAGCATAAATATGGGGAAGGCAGGAAGAGATGGGAATTCAACAGAGGACTAGCCCTGGAAGGAGCATTTTTTAGAGACTTTTGTCTCCAGCATAACTTGGTCTTACCCTTTTATTCCTTCTAAACTTGTTCCCAGATCATCTTCTATACATGGGTCATACCTCTACCATTCCTGGCCTGGATAATACCTAGCACCTACTCTACGGAGGGAAGATGCAAAATCATCATCTGCCCAAGATGGTCAGGATACAAATGAGGCTGACCTGCTGATAGAAGGAAGTCATGAACCCACATACTCCAGCTATAGGGCTTGTTCTCACGTCTCTAAGATCCTCTTCACACAGCCAGGAGTTCCATCTGGCTCACCCACTCCATGTATAAAATTCAGTGCTAAACAATCCTGTTAGGGTTTATAGAGGCAAAGAGGGAAATGGCATGCCTACAGCCTGCCACTCATAAGACCTCCTCTATGGAAAGCTCCTTTTTCCTTTCCTGACAAAGAGTACTATGGATTCTTGAAGTTTTGTCTACCATTCATGTAGACCTGGAATAATGATGATGATGATGATGATGCTAATGATAGCATTTCAGGTTTATGAAGTATTCCACATAGGTTACCTTATTTGATCCTCACTACAATCGTATCAGATAGGTGCCATGATTATGTCCATTTTACATATAAGGAAACTGAGGAACAGAAAATTTAAATAATTTGCCCAAAATCACACAGCTAGGGAGTATCTGAGGCAAGATTCAAACTCAGGTCTTCCTGACTTCAAGTACCCCATTCAATCTACTAGAATAAAGTCCTACTGTGACACCTCATCATGGTGCAGGGATGATCCTGAGTTCTCAAAGTCTATGCCAACAACAAAACACAAATTCTGGTAGGTCCTACTAAGCTGGAAGCATTTCAAGGATATCTAAATGATTAATTATGTGCCTGTTGTCCAAGGACAAACCTAGCTAGAAGTGGAGACATCTATCACCAGAAAGTTGCAAATTTGTTTGGCTAAAGTAACTCATGAAGATTATTAAGATGTGGGAGGAGTTATCCATCCATGAATCAATCAATAATCAATAAACATTTCTTAAGCTCCTACTATGTGCCAGGAATGGCACAGAGCTAAGTGCTGTGGATACGAAAAAAAAAGGCAAAACTCAGTCCCTACCCTCAAGGGGCTTATAATCTGATGAAAGAATTAATATGCAAACATACAAATCAAGCTATATACAAGACAAATAAATAATTAAAAGAGGGAGGGCACTTAAATTAAGAAGGGTTGGGAAAGACTTTCTGTAAAAAAACCATATTTTAGTTGGGACAAGGAGATCTGAATGAGCAGAGGGGAGTCTCCATACAGTTAGATCTTTTGCAGTATTTAAGTATTATGATTCATTCATTCAAAAAAAACTTATCTAGTTAAAGGTACTATTCTAAGCCTGGAAATACAAAAAAGGACAAATCCCTACTCAAGGAGTTTATATTCTAATATCATATACAGGGAGATAGAGCAGAAAAGGGAGCTGAAGGAAGCAAGAGGCGTGGGAAAAGGAGAAGAGTCAAGAGCAGAGTGGGGAGAGAAATGAGCATGGATGGCTTGGGCACTTCTTTCCTTACATGGGGGTCCTGGACAGGAACTCACCAATGAGAGGAGGGAGCCCCAGGGCTCAGGCTGAGGTGGTGGTAGAAAAAGTCTGGAGAGTCAGTAAGAAGCTGTAAGAGAAGTGAACACACCACAGAAAATAAACACACACACACAGAGTTAAATACAGGACACTATATAAAAAGTAATTTCTCAAGAAAGCCATAGCAACTGAGAAAAGGATAGAAATCAGGATAGACTGAGATTCAAAGAAAGGAAGAGGGGTACAGTGAATAGAGTGCCTGGTCTGGAGTCAGGAAGACTCTTCTCCCCGAGTTCAAATTTGGCCTCAGACATGTACTAGCTGTGTGACCCTGAGCAAGTCACTTAATGCTGTTTGCCTCAGTTTCCTCATGTGTAAAATGAGCTGGAGAAGGAAATGGCAAACCAACTCCAGTGCCTTTGCCAAGCAAACCCCAAAGGGGGTCACAAAGAGTCAGACACAACTGAAACAACTGAACAATAAGAGGTAGAGATGAGAAAGGAGTCTATCCCAGGCATGGGGCCCAGTTTCTAAAAGAAGAGAGGCAGGAGATGGAATGTTATATACAGGGAATGACAAACAGAGCTGTTTGGCTAGAAAAGAGATCACATACAGAAGAGTAATGTTTAGTAAGCTTGGAAAGGTGGCTAGAGCAAGATTGTAAAGGGCTTTCAAATCCCCAAAGAGTTTGTCTTTTTTCCTAGATACAATAGTGGGAACTGTCAATGCCCAAATCTAAGGGTCTTATTGCCTTTAGCAAGAATCCTATTATATAAAGTCCATAAAGTAGATAAGAACTTAAATTCTTATATTTTTTCATTCCTCCTCTTTTAACCATTTGGTGTCAGATACCCCTTTGGCAGAATCATGTGTTAAATGAGTACAATAAAATATACAGGACTACATAGGAGGCCAATTATATTAAAATTTAGCTATAAAAATACTGAAAAGAAAAAAAGACACGTTAATGGCTCCCCAGTTAAGAATCCTTGTTAAGAGGACCAGATCTAATTAGGACATGATAAATACTGTGGTATACGTGTTTTATAAAAACTGAGTAATTAGTTGGAAATTTGGACCTTGATTTAGCAGCTCTTGGTTCCATATAATCTTTAAGATGTTATTTCATTAGAGAAAGAAAAAAAAGTCAAAACAAGTTCAAACATTACAATGAAGCCCCATTTTTACCCATTTAAAGGGAAAACATTTTATAAATTAAACTAACTCACGTAGGTGATTTGAATGATGCTGGTGAGCCATTTAAAATGTATTTGCATATATTATAATTCCTTATTATAGAAATCAAGTATACTGATGTGTTTTGTGTCCTATTTTTTGGGGGGGAGGAGGGCAGGGCAGGTCTGAACTAATGATTTCATCCTGAGGAGACCTTCCTATCTGATGAAGATCAACTACTATGGCTTAGAGCATCTCTTAGGGAGGGTAAGTGATTGCCAAGGGTTGCAGAGGTAACTAATGAATACAGGTAACCTCTGAGCCTGCGTTTCCCTGATTTGGGGTCCAGTACTCATACCACTATGCCATAGTGTTCCTCATAAAGTATTCTCCTTGCCTTTTTCTGTTCTGATGCCACATCATGCCATGAAGTTGATCCTAGGTTCTCAACCACCACAATGCCCAGAGTGCCAGCTCTAGCAGATGCTACACAAAGCTGTAAAGATTAAGCCCAGGTTTGACAATGGTGTCACCAGAGAGCATCAGACTTTGTTCAGTGAGGCTCATTGACTCGAGGGCTGGCCAACAGCTGGGAAAGGGTTGGATTTTTGTTTGTTTTGCCACAGCAATTCATAAAACTATCTAGGAAAGGAGTATCTTTTATACCCACAGAGTCTGTGATCTGTTTTCAATGAAGGAAATATCAGTAATGCTGGAATCACAGATATTTTTAATACTGAATAACATTTCTATAGCACTTTGAAGTTTGCAAAATGTTTTTCTCATATTATCTCATTATATATATATGTATATACACATATATAATACGTGTATATATAAATAATATTTAAATGCTTAAAATAAAAAAAGAGGTAGCTTTGTACACCTTAAAGTATTATATATGGGCTTATATATATATATATATATATATATATGCACACACATATACATTTAAATGGGTCTATATGAGCTACATATATATGTGTGTATATATATATACATATAAAATCATCACTAAAATATTTCTTCCAACCAAATTTTTGCAGAAAATTGTTAAATCCCTTCTTCTGGAAGACTTCTTTGTGCTTTGTCCCCAAACGATTAGGTAGAAACAGAATGTTGCTTTATTTTCACTTTACCTTTTGACTATGTATCAAATAGTATCCCCTCTTATGGGGAGGCAGGGGGAACTTTCTATGAAGTACTGTTTCTTCCATTAAAAAAAAATATTCTCCTGGACAAAGAAAAAAATTCTTACACAGTACTACTTTTTGGCTTGGATTTGTGATTTCATCAGAGTAGAACAATTGTTCTGAAACTTGTAGTTTTCCACAGTTGCCTGAGTAACTTACAAGGGTAAATAACTTGCCTCAGAACATAGGGACAATAGGTATCACAGATTGGATTTGAACTCAGGACTCCCTAACTCCAAAGCCAGCTCCATGAAGGAAGGAAGACCAAGGCATAAAGGGCAAAGACAAGAGATTGCAAATGAAAGCTGCACAGTAGATGTTTTAAAACCAAAAAGCAAAAGTGTGACTAGACTCCCGTGAATCTCAAATCTTTTCACTTCTGAGCAAATGTACTAGTTCCTTTATGCTAGACTGAAGCAAATCTAATAAGGCAGAAAAAGCCAAAACCTAGCACCACACCCTTGTATTCCTGATATAACAAGCTCAACCTGTTTATCTGGTTCTCTAAATTCATTAAGAATCACAGAATCATGGAGTTTTAGATCTGGAGATTTATTTGAGCAGCTTATTTTTTTTTCTTAAAGAAAAACAAAAGGAGCCTGGGTCACCAGGCATTCACAGAGAGGAAGCAGCCTGAAGGCAGGGGTTGTTTTTGCCTTCTTCTGACATCTCAGTGCTTGACACCATGCCAGACACATAGTAAATGTTTAATAGTGCTTCTTAAATGACTGACTAGATATGTCAGATGAGGCAAAAGGAAGTCAACAGCAACACCAAAATCATGAACATGAAGGACCAGGTAAATGATGGTACCACAGCCAGAAGGTATGAAGTCAGAAGGCAGAGCGGGTTACCTCTGTTCAGGACGTGTGGAATTTAAGGTTCCTGTGGAACATGCAGTTTGGAGATGCCCTTATGGCACTGAAGAGATGGGTCTGGAACTCAGTATTATTCAGGAATGGAGGGATAGGATGGAGGGTCATCTATACTTCTATACTACCTATACTATATATCTATAAATGGCATTTGAAGCTACTAGCAGAAGGCAACATGGTACAATGGAAAGAACATTGGTTTTGGAAAGGTTTTAATATACCACCATACTGCCATTTTGTATGCACCTAGCATTGTGTTTGGATGTGATGTGTTGTGTGTTTCATATTACTAAGAGCTGCGGGGACTTTTTTTTTAAAGAGCCCTTAACAAAATGGACAAAAGGAAGAATACTTCCAATGGAAACACTGCCAGCATTTTTTTTAAAAAAGAGCCTTTTT
This sequence comes from Pseudochirops cupreus, assembly GCA_028627135.1. Classification (NCBI taxonomy): domain Eukaryota; kingdom Metazoa; phylum Chordata; class Mammalia; order Diprotodontia; family Pseudocheiridae; genus Pseudochirops; species Pseudochirops cupreus. The sequence continues at coordinate 65,877,110 of CM053584.1, read as the reverse complement.
GTTACATTAGAACAAAAATTTGATGTAATTGAAAGGCATGAACAATGAGTCTTAATAATTCTAAAACAGGACAAAATATTGAAATGTCTGAATCTAGGATACAGAATATTATAAAACACAAAGGTAAAATAATATTTAAAAAAGCAGAATTATATCAGCTTTTTCCGGTTTGTCAACTACTATAAGGAATATGTTGCAATGAAAGAAGCATATTTTAGCTATATGGATTGAAAGCTGTAATAAAAAAATATATTCCTCTTAACAGGAAGCAGTCATTCAGACAAAAGCTTTGAGCTTATTTAAGGCAACGAAAGAAAACAGAAATTTAGTATACAGTGAAAAAACTTCTACTGTAAGCATTGGTTGGTTTGATCACTTTAAAAATTGAGTTCAATTGCATAATGTGAAAATTGCTAGAGAGGCAGCCAGTGCAGATGAGGACACCGCAGCTAAATATCCTTATGTCTTGAAATAACTAATCAAAGAAAGCGGATACTGTGATGAACAAATTTTTAATATGGATGAAATTCTTTTTTTAAAAAAAAGATGTTTTCCAGAACTTTTTTGCTTTTTCTTTCAGACTTAAATACGAAAACTTAAATATTTAACAGAGAAAAGAAAAAGAACTTTTATATATATATTTGCTTTTTGGAGGGGGGAAGGCAGGGCAGTTGGGGTTAAGTGACTCGCCCACGGTCACACAGCTAGTGTGTCAAGTGTCTGAGGCCGAATTTGAACTCAGGTTCTCCAGACTCCAGGGCCAGAGCTCTATTCACTGTGCCACCTAGCCGCCCCAAAGAACTTATATTTTTAAGAAAGAAAAACTCATTTAAAGTGTCTAAGGATTGTCTACACCTTTATTGGGAAGTAATGAGGAAGGGAATTTTAAACTAAAATTAATGCTTGTTTTGTCAGTGTGCTCTCAGAGGCTACAAGCACTGATCACTCCCAGTTCTTTGGTGGCCAAATAAGAAAGCATGGGTGACTAAAGCTTTTCAAAGACTGGTTTTTAAGTTGTTTTAGCTCAGCTGTTGAAAAATATTGCAAAGACAACAATATTATGTAGAAGGCATTAATGATTTTAGATAATTCTCCAGGTCATCCATCTACACTGGTTCAATGTGTGAGAATGTGAATGTGGAAATTTGCTGAGATGTGGATAAAGTTCCCTGTACTTACCAGCATCTATATGAAGATTTAAAAAAAGAAAGAAAACAGTTCAATCTATACTACTAAAGCATTTTAAACAGTAATACAAATAGGTTTTCCCCCCATATCATCAGTATAGGCTTATTTTTAAGCATAATATTCTTTTTTTTT
>CM053584.1:65854893-65875290 GCA_028627135.1 Pseudochirops cupreus | reverse complement strand
CTGCAGGCTGCGGGCACGGAAGCTGCAACGCAGAGGTGGGTGCAAAACCTCTGCCTTTCGCTTTCCCGCCCTGGAGGCGTTTCGGCCACAGACTTTTCTCCCCCGATTTCACAAGTTCCACTGACCTAGTTCTGAATGCTGCTCACAGCTGCCGCTAATCCAAGGCTTCTCTGCTCCTCCTGTCCAGCCACCCCCGGGGCTCAGCCAGGGCTTCAGGCCAGGCTGGTTTTGGTTCGCAGTGCTGGTATGGTTCCTCGTAGCTGAGCTGACTTTAGTGGAAAGTATATTTGTATGCATTTTGGAGTTCTAGGATTAGTTTAGAGTCATATTTTATGGGTATTTTGAGGTGGCTATGTGAGAGCTGTGATATGTTGCTTCTGCTATGCCGCCATCTTGGCTCCACCCCCTTAAGTATAATATTCAGTAATTTTTAAAATTTTGCTTTCTATAACTGTTGTTACTTTGTAATAAACCTGAGTCAGAAACATATTTTATAATTTGCTCTCATATTATGTTAATAAATATAAAAACATATTTTTAAAAATTTTATATCTTCATTGGGCCAAAAGCAATTGCAATGGAACAGATTCATCTAATGCAACTACTTCACAGGATTCACTATCCACATTGAGACCTAGCTTTAGATTACAGTTAATTGTTAAGCATTTTTAAGCATTTATTATGTTTAATGAACATGTTAATGCTAGGAATATACATGCAAACAAAAGACAGTCCCTACCCTCAAAGAGTTTACAAACTAATTGAGGGAAGACAATACATGAAAGGAAACTGAAAGGGGGAACGGGGAGAGAAAAAGAACATGAATTGGAGTTTGGTAGAGAGAGAAGGATCAGAGCCCAGAGAAGAATGAGGGGAGTAAACCTGACTGGCCTGGGCACTTTCTAAACTTGGGTTGATATGTTATCCCCTTGGCAAACTATAAACTCCATGAGGTCAAAGTCTGTCTAACTTGAATTTTCATCTCTCCCAGCATTGAGTACAAAGCCCTTAATAAATGCTGAATGAATTAAAATAGCCTATATTTCTAACTCATCACTTTCAATTTCACAATAATAAGAAAATCAATGAGAGAGTACTGTGAGTTATTATTTTAATCTAGTAATTCTTCTTAAAGGTTAATTTTTAGCCAAATATGGGACATAGAAACCTCTATCCTCCCAAATAGTTTGTTTATCAGTCAATGACTAAATATTTGTTTAACAGACAATGCAACACACTGGCTCCATTGATACAGTAGTAGAGTCAGGGTGGAAGAATGTGGGAGGGAGCTCCCTGTTTAAAAAGTATCAGGAATATGTTAAAAATATTTTCCAGCATCTGTCAAAAATAGGTTTTTGTGTTGTTCGTGTTTTGTTTAATAGTCTGAAGGAATTTTCTTTTTTAGTTCCACCAACTTTGGATTATAAATGCCTATGTATAAAATCAAACACTGTCGGGCATGGCCAAGACTGACCAGGGATAAGTAATTGCCAAGATAATGCAAAAATCCTCATTTAACTCAACTGTTTTAAACTTCTTTACCACCAGGACTTTCATTAGAATAAATGAAAAGGGGGAAAAGTAGATTTGATGTGCATTTCCCTCCTCTTCCTTTTTCTAGTCTAACCCCAGAGGGGGTAGGAGGGGTGGTCAATTGTCGTGAGGTTAGGGAACTACAGGAGAGAAGAGAAAGAAAAGCAAGGGGCCAAACTAAGTCAGGAATTGGATGATCAGTTCCTAAATAATTAAGCTGGCACAAGAGCCATGGTTAATCTTCATTTATTACAGGGTTCCTTTATGAAAGGAACAAATGTAGCGCTTAAAATACTTGAAAAAGCATAATTGAGGGGAGGGATTTAATGGGCTTCACTTTTTTTTTTTAATGTTAACTCGTCTTTAACAGCTTCAGATTAAGAGACATAAAGGAGAAAAGCACCAATGTGTGTGTCAACATGAAACAGATCTTAAGGTCAAACAAGAAATCTTCCTGGATTTTTCAAACATGGTAAAGATAATGATAAGGACAGGGAAGTAGAGAAACTTCTTAGCGCCATTAAGGAAAGACAGACACTGAATTGGGTTTGGATAAGCTTTAAAGGCAAGTGTGTAAATTCCTTTCCCAACACAGAGTCTTAACATTCTATAATTAGATGCTTAACAAATGCTATCTTTCTTTACATAAAGATAAAATAAACATATCTAGCATTTATAGAGCACTTTAAAGTTTACAAAGTGCTTTACAAGTATTATCTCACTTGATCCTCACAACAGCCTTGGAGGTAGGTGCTACTATTATACATATTTTCTTGATGAGGTTAAGTGACTTGCCCAAGTGTCACAACTCAGGTGTGTGAGGCTGGATTTATCCAGCAATATTTGGTCCCATCTAATTTGGCTGGTAACTCAGCAAATTATCATTTTGTACTGTAAAGAACAGTAAGTACTATTCTCAGAGAAATTATATGGATTAGGAAGACAGTCAATGAAACAAAGTCCCAAACTTTACTGTATAGAATTCCCATTTCTATATGCAAGTTCTATTTCTATAGACTAAGCTTCCTGCAAGGCTCAACTCAGGGGCCACATTCTATAGGAAGTTTTTCCTGATCCTGAGAGTTTTTAATGCTCTCTTCCTCCTCAAATTATACTATAGTTATTTAACCATTTAAATTGCTATGTCCCTGTAGTGGGAAGTAAGCTCCTTGAAGGAAAGGAATGGTCTTCATTTTGCTTTTGTGCTTTGTACATGGTAAATATGTAAGAAATACTTGCTGAATGAATGAACAAACCACTATTGATTTGTACATTAGTTCATTGTGTAAGAATGTGAGAACGTAAATTTCTCATCCCTGAAAATTCCAAAGAAAGTAAATAAAATCAACTTCTTTTTCTACTTTGTTGGCCTAAACTTCCACTCAACATGTGGGACTGATCATTGCAAGATTTTATTGAAGACTCACTCATTTGGTGGCTGTTTGTTGTTTTCTGGGCTTTTTCACCATACCCTAGTTATGACAGTTTCACCTTTGCAAATGAATTCAACATAAGGAAGATACACATTGGACAACATCCTAGGTTCAGTTACTGAAATATCAAAGGAAACTTCCTTTTAAGGCAATCCCAATAGCAAGGAGTATGTGATGGTGAGAATCCAATATATGTGAAATCACCCATAGGGTCTAAAAATGCATGCAGGAGTAGCTTGTGAAGAAGTTATACATTTATAATGAAATACTACTTTTCTTTCAATTAAATTCCTTCTCTTTGGTTAGAACCATCAGAACAAATTTAATTGAAAAAACATATAACTGAAAGAACATTTTCATTATAGATGCATAAGTTCCTTCACAGGATATGGCCACACACATTTTAGACTCTACATATAATTTCATGTATATTGGATCCTCACTATCACACATTCCATACTGTTAGGATTGTCTTATAATGAAATTTTACTTTAGTAACTAAAATAGCTACCTAACCATAAAGAATAGAGTTTATTAAATTCAACATCAGAGAGACTTGGATTTTAGTGATGGTCTCACTTTCTGATCTTAGGAGAATCACTTGATATAAGAGTAGTGACCAGTAATCCTAAATCCTGGGACAAATTCAGCCCAGGAGGGGAGAAATGATATACCACCCCCAACGTTTGGCCTGGCCTGGGAACCTGAAGAGATCAGGGTACACTGAGACAGACGAGGCAACCAAATGTACAGTCATGGTGGAAAGGAAATGGGTCCATCTCCCCTCCTTTGTCCCCCAAGCACAGCTGGAGTCAGACCTCATTCTTTCTCCTTTCCTATTTTCCCTCCTCCATTCTCCTTCTCCCCCTAGCTGTAGGAGACTAAGTGATCTTTCCCCTGTTCTTCTCCAATCTCCACCAGTACCCAACCTTGCTTCTTAATTTTTATATGCCACATGTTTTTTTTATTAAATTATTTATTTTCAGTTTTCAACCTTCACTTCCATAAGTTTTAAATTTTCTCCTTCCCCAAGATGGCTTGCAATCTGATCTACATGGGTTCTACATATACATTCCTATTAAACACATTTTTACATTAGTTATGTTACATAGAAGAATTATAATGAATGGGAAAAACCATGAGAAAGAGAAAAAATAATAAAACAAAACTAAAAAGAAAATAGTCTACTTTGTTCTGCTTTCCAACTCCATAGTTCTTTCTCTGTGTGAGGCTAACATTTTCTATCACATGTCCTTTGGAATTGCATTGCTGAGGAGGGCTAAGTCTACCAAAATCAGTCCTTGCACGCTGTGGCTGTTACCGTGTACAGTGTTTTCCTGGTTCTGCTCCCCTCACTCAGCATCAATTCATATAAGTCTTTCCAGGTTTCTCTGAAGTCTGCCTGTTCATCATTTCTTATAGCATGATAGTATTCCATTACATTTATATACCACAACTTGTTTAGCCATTCCCTAGTTGATGGACATCTCCTCAATTTCCAGTTCTTGATCACCATAAAAAGAGCTGCTTTAAATATTTTTGTACATGTGGATCTTTTTCCCATTTTTATGATCTCTTTGGGATATAGCCCTAGAAGTGGTATTGCTGGGTCAAAGGGTATGCACATTTTTATAGCCCTTTTGGTATAGTTCCAAATTGTTCACCAGAATGCCAACTTTTCTTCTTCCTGGGATGGGTGCTACATGGTAAAGAATGATGAAACATGAGGCATGAGGACAGTGGTCTCTATGCTACAGAAAGAAGGAACTGGGCCTGACACCCAAATGGTCATACACTAGGGCAAAGCCCTGCCTGCCCTCCCTGTCTTAATTCCTCTTCTGATTTGCTCTTTTCCCTCACCCCCATTACCATCATCCAATGTTACATATCTCATGGGGATGTTCAAGATAAATGAAACACAGTGGAAGAACTCTGGGCTTTATATAAGAAAGGAACTCAGCAAATCTAATTATACCCTGATCACTTCTAGCTGCAAAGATGGGTGAAAGCAGTTTCTGAATAATTTTTACATGCTCAGAGCAAGGCTGAGATTTCTGGCAGCCTCCATGGAGAATGAAGGAAATATCATGACAGTTCAGCTGGAACCAATTCTATCCCAAGTCATCTGGGGGGCAAAAATCTCAGCCCCAAAAGGGTGCTGAACAATGAGGCTAGCACCAGCATGAGTCCTTCTCATGGTGCTCCCCAGAGTCTCAGAATTTGGACTGTGGAGGCCAGCTGGTCCAACCTATGATCAATCAAGACTCCCCTCTACCATATGCCTCGTATTCTTACCATTTTATGTCATGGATCCCTTTGCTAGCCTGGTGAAGTCTGTGGACTCTTTTCTCAGCAAAAAAATATTTTTAAATGCATAGAATAAATTACATAGGATTACAAAGGAAACTGTCATGCCAACAAGTGTTTATTAAGTGCCTACTATGTGTCAGGCACTGTACTATGTGCTGGGAATATTTTTAAAAAGATATATGCATGTATATATGACATACATACATATATATAGTGTGTGCATGTAGATATGTATATATAGATATATACAGTGGTTGTTGTTTTTTAAACTAAGTTCACAGACCCCGAGTAAAGAAGCCTTGCTATGGAGAGGGAGAGGGAGAGAGAGAGAGAGACAGAGAAACAGAGAGAGAGAAAGAGAGAGAGAGAGAGACAGAGAAAGAGAGAGAGAGAGAGAGAGAGAGAGAGAGAAAGAGAGAGAGAGAGAGAGAGAGAGAGAGAGAGCACCTTATGGTTTAAAACCACTTTCCTCATTAACAGCTCCATGAGATAATTATTAATTAGCCCCACTCTGATAAGGAAATGGAGAAGTTAAGGGACTTGCCAATGTAAGATAGATAGTCAGTGATAAGTAACAGGACTAGGACTTAAACCCAGATCTTTTGGCATCAGTTCCAAAGAGTGTTCTTTCCAGAACATCACAATCAACTTAGCAGACAAACCTAAACTGCCTCTCTTTGGCTGAGAACAGGCTGATGGCCAGGCAGAGACCAGGCAGGCTAACTAAGATGTCTGTTGTAACACTACGCTGAAATTGCTGGCCTGCAAAAATGCAGGCTGTCCACTAATGAGGTCCCACATTAACTGGTTTCAACACCAAGGACAGTGGACTAAGGAAAGATTCTCGAATACCAGGAATCTGGTTGCTACACTCAACAACCAATTTAACACTCTGTTGTTTGAATGATGTAGACCAAACCTAGCATTGATCATTATGAATCTTCTCATTAAAATTGTCCTAGCAGTTTCATGACTGGAAAATGCTTCCAGATTTTTCCCAGGCAACAGACCTGTGAGCCACAAAGGCACCCACTCTATGGGAGAGATGGCTATAACAATCCATGACTATCCTAAATTCTTTACGAATCATTAACTGGTGACAAGGCAGTGGAGATTTTTTTCTTTTGTAAAAGCTACAGATTTAAACGAAATATTCAATGAAACTTTCGTGGATAGCTTCTAGGGTCTTTTTTCTTTCCTTTAACTTCAGAATTTTATATTTTAAGTTCAAAGAGCCAAAATTAGATTGCATATAAGAGTCAAGAGTACCTTCTGTTATGCTTTTTAAAATAGAAATTTGAAATTTTATATTTTATTTTTAATCATGATGATAAAATTTAACACCTTGTTTTCTTGGGGCCAACAATGGAAGGAAATTCCAATCTGCCAGTGACACAAAGCAGATAGTTTGTTTGTAAGATGTGAAATTTGAGAAATCTCATGAGTGTTGCATAATCACCCCAATGTGGTTCTTAGACTTGTAGAAGGAAGGTTGGCACTAAGACTCTCACAATATTCAAAAACAGGATCATCAATAAAGAAGATCAAATTTGACTTGTTTTCATTCCAGTTAAGAAAAGCCATATTCTTTATGTATTTTCCTTTACAGAGAAAAGTGTTTTTCCAGTAATCTGCCAGGGTTTAGAACATATCTAAGGATATCTGTGGGGCCAATTCACTATTTGTATGTAGTGCCTCTCCCAAATGAAAGTATGATAAACTAATTCGATGGATTAACCATCCAAATTCATGTCGTAATATAGACCAATGATATCAAACTCAAATAGAAAGTGAGGGAGAGGTCACTATACCACAAGGTTCCCTGCAGGTTCATACTGACTTAGAAAACCACATATTAACATTAGCTATGTTTTATTGTATTATTTCTCCTAAGGACTGTGTGGCTGATCTCTTTTGAATAATCATGGCTCTCATTAAGGATGCCTAATGATATTCTGGGACTTAAATATGGTAAGCAGAATATCATCAACTAATGGGAACATCTGGAGGATCTCACTGTGTTTGGGGATTAGATAGAAAGAACTTTTAAAAAATTACAATATATAATACTTCAATAGCCTCTTCAACCTATTCCATTTTTACTTCCCTGCTAAATTTCACTGTCCAATAATACTTGAGATGATTTTCATATCTGAGTTTCTTATTTGTATTTCTCTACCCATGGTTCATTTTCAGATAGGTTTTCATTTAAATGTGTTTCAGCACTTATCTATTTTGAGGAATATGACTTTTCTTTTTTTCTAGATGGAAGCTTGCTACTTTCCACTTCATGTAAGACAAATCTTTTCTGTTCATGAAAGTTATTTACTCCAATGGCTCCCTATTACCTCCAGGATTATATATAGATATAAAATCCTCATTTGGCATTCAAAACCTGCCCCACCTCTCCAGTCTTCTTACAGCTCACACCTCTTCTTTCCAACTCCCATACGCTTTGATCCAGTGGTATATTGCTCCTTGCTGTTCTGTTCCACACAATGATCCACCACAATTCCACAAGATTCATGATGAAAAAATGCTATCCACTTACAGATGAAGAACTAACAGACTTGGGGTGGGGGTGGGGTGCAGACTGAAGCATTTTCTTTCTTTTTCTTATTTTTAAAAAAATTTTCCTGGAACATGGCTAATGTGGAAATTTGCATGACTTCCTATTTGTAATGGATTTTGTGTTTCTTGCCTTCCCAGTGAGTGGAGAAGGAGTTGGTACCTGTTTTTTTGTACAACCCATGACCTAAGAATGATTTGGGCCTTACAAAAACAGGTCATGAGCTAGATTTGGCCTTGGGTTATAGTTCGCTGCTTCCTAGGTTAGAATATTGGGCCCAAGGCAATTAGGTAAAATATAATAGGGAAAATGAGTTTTCCATGGGTGGGGATCTTCAAGCAAAGGTTGGATAACTGCCTGTTAAGTATGTCACAGAAGTAATTGTTATTCAATTAAGGTTAGACTAAATGATCTTGAAAGTCCCTTTCCAACTTAAAGATGCTTTGATTCCCCATTTTACAAACCCATCCTGAAAGATGTTGTTGCTTATACTGAAGTATGGTCACCTAGTGAAAAGGAAAAGTATTCAGAAACATTTGTAAACTACCTCCTCATAGGACTGGGAACAAAAGCTTCAAAAACTTTTAAATGACAAATATTTCATGGTCTACTTTAAAGATGAATATAAAATACTTGGAATAATGTACAAAAGAATGGTTTAAAGCTTATTTCAATTCTTACTTTAAGCTAACCAAAGCTGGAGAGCTGGCATATATGTTAGTGAGTCATTTCCTACAGTCATCACTAATAAAGAATAACATTATTATTTTGTTTTAAATATGCAGCTAAAAGATGTGTCTGATCATGTCCCTCCCTTACCCAAGAATAGTCAAGGGTTAGCCATTGCCTTTAGGATAAAGCACAAAGTACTCTTATTCATCACTTAAAGATCTTCACAATCTGCTTTCAGCTTATCTTTCTAACCTGAGTCACCATTACTCTATTCACATATTCTAAGCTCCAACCAATCCACTCTATTAACTGTTCCTTGTATACCATATTCAGTCTCCCATCTCCATGCTTTTGCATGAACTGTCCAACAGATTTGAAATGCTTCTCCTTCTTCACGTACAATTTTTGGAAACATTCCCTCCCCCCCAAGCACTCCCCAAAGCTTAGTTCAAATGTTAGCTCCTTCCAAAAGTGTGCCCTCCCCACTCTATTCATTATATCCTGTATTTACTCAGTCAGAGCTGAGACTCAAATCCAAGTTCTAAGATCTAACTAAGATCTTTCCAAGGCATTATCCCTCCTTCTTGGCCCCCTATATTTAATATTCATTTTACTGTTAAAGCTCTGGCAGAGGGTTTTGTGTGTGTGTGTGTGTATGTGTGTGTGTGTGTGTGTGTATTTAAAAATATCATCACTTCAGTGCTCCACTCATCTATTCCTACACGGAGTTTTAATGAATTCCCCACAACCTTGGCCTTTTCTATTAGCTTACCCATTCTTCACATAAAATTCAACCTGCTCATATTATGTGATTTTTAAAATTACAAATAAATGACTTAGACATGTAGCTAGCTGGTGATGTTTTGCCACTTTAAAATAAATTTCTCATAAGGGGAAATAAATTCCCATCATACATACATTCAGTATGGAGCCCAGCACTGAGTGTCACCAAATGAAGCTCTTTGCCAAACAAAACCAGCTAATGGAAAGAGTTTTCTGGAAGGAGTATTCAATTGGCAAATGGCCCAAAGCAGACAAAAAGAACTAATATAAGAATGGGTGGGAACGTCAAGTTTTGGGTTCATAAACCTTAACAGTTTTCCCAGATTTGAACAAAAGGAAAAATAAAAGCAGGTCAATTTACAAAGCTAAATATTAAGAGTAATAGCTAACATTTATATACAGTAACATATTAAGGTTTATAAAGCATTTTTACATACGTATCTCTCTCATTTGACCCTCACAACTCTCTGAAATAAGTAGTTAAAACTTCATTATCTCTATTGTACAGATGATAAACCTGAAGCTCAGAGGAACAGAATGACTTGCCCAAGGTCACATGTCTAGTAAATGGCAAAGGCAGCACTGAAGACAGATTTTTTGACTCTAAGTCCAGTTGTCTTTCCCGACACCATACTCCAAATAGTGAAAATAATAGACTGAGGGGGTTAGAAAATTTTCAGTCAAGTAAATAGTGAAATGACTCTGGGGAAAAATCCCTGGCCAATAATTGCAGTTTTGCAATTGGAAAATACTCGCCAGTTCGGTTTGTACTGATTCACTTATACTCACTTTATATAATGTATCCAATTCTTCAATAAGCATTCATTAATCTCCCACTACATGCAAAGCAATAAGGATATAAAGACACAAAGAAAGGGGAAAAAAAGAGCACTCAATTTTCATGTTTGCCCAAGATTATAGGCACTGGCTAGCTGACTCACTGCAGCTAGAGGTGGTACAGTGGACAGAGCTAGAGTCAAGAAGACCTGAGTCCAAATCTCATCTCAGGTATCTACTGCCTGACACTGGGCAAGGCACTTAACTTCTCTGCCTCAGTTTCCTCATCTCTAAAATGGGAATAATAAGAGTACCTATCTCCCAAAGATGTATTGAGGATAAAATGATAATGTTTGTGAAGCCCTTTGCAAACCTTAAAGTGCTTTACAAATGTAAGCTGCTGCTGCTACCACTACTACTATTAGTCTTACTAAATACTAAAGAAAGGAATAGGATAAACTACAAACTATTTTCTACCTATAAGACCATGAAAAATCACTTTACCTTTCTTTTTGAGTTTCAGTTTCTCCATTTGTAAAATGGTCCGGTTGGACTTAAGGGAAAGGTAACAGGTAAAGCATAATTGCTGCAAAAACACCCTCCACCCAAAAAAAAGTCTGACACTCTACCATGAGTAAACACCAAATCCAGGGGAAAGTGGGTTCAAACTTAAGAAGCATATATCAGCACCTGGTTCACAGTCTCTCTCCTCTCTAATACTTGCCCTCATCCTAGGAAATTTTAATGTACATACTAGTACCCCAAAACAACAATAAAAAAAACCATCCTTACTTCCCAGTTTCTCAGCTTACTCATTTCCCACGACCTGCTCATCCATACCATCCACTCAGCTATTTGCAGAGATGGTCTTGCTATAACCCCAAAGTGTTTCATTTCGATCTTTATGAATTCTGAAATTTCTTTTTATTTTTTAACATAACCTTTTGTCATTCTACCCTTCCCTCTGCCATATAACCTCTAACCACATTCCTTATCCTCACCGTTACCTCCCTCCAATCTCTCCATTCCTCACTTCTTTCCCAGGACATCACCCCTAAAATGGCTATATTCTCTTCTTTTCCACATCTTGACCCCTACGTGATCCAGTTCAACTTGCACTATCTTCTTCTCTCCAGTCCCTTTATACCTTATTCTTTCAATAATTTCATCCTGCTAAATCTCAACTTTGGATTACATCCAAAGTCTTTGCTCCTATTCACAGGCAGCTGAACTAAGCTGAAGAAATTCAAGAAAATATGCTGACTGGGTCCACTACATATTTATGGTATATAATCTAAACTGGCCCAAACCGCAGCAATGCAATGCTTTTATATCTCCCTAATCAATTCACACTCAACACAATATTTTCATACCTCCTCAAACATCCCATGACTCCCGTCCCTCACCTTCCTTTTTTACTTTGATCTCACCTTGTCTGCTAAGAATCTTATCTCATATTTCATTGAAAAAAATGAGATCACTTACCAAGAGCTCTATCTTCTCTCCTCTTCACTTCATATACCTCAGATGCTTTCTCCCTCATCTTCTCTTCCATTCATCTCACTTGAAGAGATGGCTTTTCTCCTTGCCAAAGCAAACCTCTCTATATGCACAAATGATCCCATTACACCCCATCTTCTCCAGCAGACTACCCCATCTGTCATCCTTCCACTTTCATTAATCATCAATCTCTCCTGTCACTGACTGCTTCCTTGCTGCTTCCAAAAATGTCTGTGGCACCTCCATCCTCAAAAAACCTCTCAATTATTTCATTAATGTCCACTAATTATCATTCTATGCCTCTCTCTTTTCTAGCTGTTGTCCATCCTTCATTTTTTTGAAGAGAAACAATGACATCAAGATGGTAATGTCTTTACTTGCAAGTGGACTCAACTCTGAGAAGGTTGAACATAATTGATGAGCTTACTTCTTTTCCTCTTACTCTCTTCTTAAGTCTCTGCAGACTGACTTCCTAACCCTTTCATTCAACTGAAAAATACTCTCAAGTGACAGATGATCTCCTAATTATTGAGTCTAATGATCTGTTCTCTATCTTCATCTTCTCCTTCATCTTCTCTCTCTCTTCCTATTTGTCTGATTACCCCTTCTTGGCCTCCTTTGCTATATCTTTATCTAGGTATTGTTCACTAAGCCTAAATGTCCCCTAAGGCTCTATCTATCCTGCACTCTTTTCTCTTTTCACTTTATACATTTTCCCCTTGGTGATCTCATCAGCTCCCATGGCAATGAGCATCTCTACACTGATGATTCTCCACTCTACTTATCCAGCCCTAACCTCTGTGCCAATCTCTAGCTTCCAGATGCCTGTTGGGTAACATAAACTAGATGTCTCATAGACATGTAAAAATCTACGTGTCCCAAACTGAATATACTATCTTTCCCCCCAAATTCTGCCCTCTTCCAAACTTTTACAATTAGTGTTGAGGATACTATCATCCTCCCAAGTATCCCAGATCACAAGCAAATGGTCATCCTCAGCTCTTCACTCCATCTCACCTTCCATATCCAACCTATTGCTAAGTCTTGCCGATTCTACCTTTGCAACATCTCTTTTATGCTCCCTTCTCTCCTCTAATGTTGCCACCACTTTGGTGCAGATTATCATCACCTCACAGTTGAACTTTTGCAACAGCCTGCTCGTTGGTCTCCCTGACTCAACTATCTCCACATTCCAGTCCATACTCCTTTGTTACCAAAGCGATCTTAAAATACAGGTCTGACCATGTTACTGTGCTATTCAATAAACACCAATAGCTTCCCATGACTTCCAAGGTCAAATAGAAAATCCTCCATTTGACTTTTAAAGACCTTCATAACTGGCCCCTTTCTACTTTTCAATCTTCTTACATCTTATTTCTCTCCGTACATTCTAGCATCCAGTGATTAGCATCCATTCCTAACTATTCCTTGGAGGATACCCCATTTTCTGATTCCATGAATTGTCCCTGACTATACCCATGCCTGAAATTCTTTTTCCTTACCTCTACCTCCTAACTTCTCCAGTTTTTCATCACTTATTTTAAGTGAAGGGGAGAGAGGGTACTTTATTGAAAAAAAAATCAATTAACCCCAATTTTATACTATGAACTCTAATTCCATTTTTCCCCTCCCCATGCCTAGTGTATCTCCCTCAATCAAAACTCAGATTCTTACAAATCTCATTTTTTGGGGAGGGTGTTTCCAAAAAAGATTAAATTTACAGTAAGGTATAAGTAAGCAACCAGTTTAAACTCTTCCTCCAAGGGGTCTCCATATCTTTAAAAGAATATGTTAACCCAGAGGAATTTGTAAAGTGTTTCTGGAAGCTATTTTTGAAAGGTGTGAAGGGAAAAAAAGAATAGCAGCCTGGAGTAAGGCAAAGGAAAATTATCAGAGCATGAGTTATGAATTCAAACTTCACAGAACAAATCCTTTCATTAAGGGGATTTGTTCTGTGAAGTTTGGATTCATTCAAAAGGCCATACTTGAGGACGTAGAGGGCCACATGTGGCCTGGAGGCCCCAGGTTCCCCACCCCTGGATAAGCAATGCCCAGAGGGTGAAACAAAGGTAAATCAACCATCACTGCTCTTCAGAAACTTAACACATACAGAACAGGGAAGGCAGTATGAATTCCTCTTTGCTTTCTGCAACAAGAATCCAGAGAGTATTCCAGATAAGTTAGCAGCAAGCCAGTCTGGTCATGAATTAAACTAATATAACTCATGCCTGAAGCTACCTAGAGTTTTTCAAGATCATGATTTCACTGTGTCTGCTTCCAAGGTTTACTATCAATTTTGAAATTTGGAGACCTTGAAAAAATAAAACCCAGGCCACATTTCCATCAATCTGAGCAGTTTACTTTGACCTCACTAATGAACACCTCCCTTCCTGCTCCTAGAGCCCACATCCCATCTTTTTGTCCATCAGTAATTTATCATGTATGGCTCAAACACAGTAATCATAGAAAAATGAAAGATTATGCCATAGTTGCATTATTTTTTTAAATTAAATGTAGCACAACAAATTAGAATCAGCTTAACTTTGGGCTTGTTCACTCAAATGCTGGCAACTAAAAAATTTCATCCCATAGTCAAAAATTTCTGTATTTAAGTCATTAATCAGGAGCTTCACTGAACACAAGGATCGGCCCACAGTCCACATGGCAGGGTTTCCCCAGCAACACAAGCTTGCAAGAAAACCTTATAAAGAGATAACAGGAAGGAAAATAGAGATTAAATTTCCTTAACTTTGCTCTTAGGGAATAAAGAAAGTCAAGCAATGACTACGTAGAACAACTAAACTATATGTTTATTTATATGGTAAGGAGGCAGGGTCCTCTACAACTGCATCCATGTGGGAATTACAAATCATTCATTTCTTTTCTTTTTAAAATTCAATTTCTTTATAGCTTTCAACATTCACTTTTATAAAATTTTGAGTTCCAAATTTTCCCCTTTCCTCCTCTCCTCCATTTCCCAAGACGGCATGCAATCTGATATAGGCTATACATATGTACAATCATATTAAACATATTTCCACAATAGTCATGTTGTGAAAGAAGAATCAGGGCAAAAGGGAAAAACCATGAGAAAGAAAAAAAAGAGAAAATTGTATGCTTCGATCTGCATTCAGATTCTATAGTTCTTTCTCTGGTTGTGGATGGCAAGAAATCATTCATTTCAAAAAAGCAGAAAGAGAAATAAGGTGTGTGTCCAGGATCTAGTTGATGCTTGAATTGTCTAAGAGGTCAGTTCATCTCAACTCAAGCATTCATAAAGCGCTTCCTCTTGTGCCAGGTACTGGGTGGGGATACAAAGGTAAAATTCTAGACAGTCTTGCCTTCCAGGCTTAAGGTCTACTGAGGGCATATGGCTCAGGTACCAAGGAAGTACATATAAGGTATATATAAATAATTTCAGGAGGGAGAAAGTATGAATAACTGGAGGGCAGAATCAGCAAAAGCTTCTATAAGGATGGGTTTTGCAGTTTTGACCCTATATCTATGATTTATTATATGAAGTAGTTCCTCTTTGGGCAGCTAGAAGGTGAAGTGGATAGAACACAGGTCTTGGAGTCAGAAAGACTCCAAGTTCAAATCTAGCCTCAGGCACTTATTGGCTTTGTGACCCTGGGCAAATCACTTAATACTGTTTACCTCAATTTCCCCATCTAAGAAATGAACTGGAGAAGGAAATGGCAAACCATCCCAGTGTCTTTGCCAAGAAAACACCAAATGGGGTCACAAAGAGTAGGAGGTGACTGAAATGATTAAACAACAACAAAATTTGCTCTTTGTAGCAGGAAATTTGTTTTAAGTCTGCCACGTTCTATGCTTGTCATACAGCTTAAAACCTGCTAGATATAATGATGTCAGAGGGCTTTAGTTTGAATTCTGGCTTTCCAATTTACTTCCAATGTGAGCCTGAGCAAATCAGTATACCTGGGTCTTAGTTCCCTCACTGGTAAAATGAAGGGGATCTTATCCAGAGAGCTTTTTATAAATATATTTCATGAGATTTGGTTTCCTTTGTAATCTTATGTATTTAATTTTATGCACTTTACAACATTATTCTGAGAAGGGATCCATTGGTTTCACCAGACTGCTAAAGACAGGCATCCATGACACAAAAAGGTAAACAAACTTAGCTCAAATAATTATTAAAAAATAACTCCTTTGTCCCAATTGCCTTAAAGATTTGCCGAGGAATGTAGACCAAGTCACCAATATCCTTAAGACTTACACTGGTCACATTTTCTATGCATGCATTCAGAAACCCAAATAGTTTATAAGTACCTTGAGAGCAGGTCACCACATACTTTTTAAAAAATTTCCCAAAGGGCCCAGAATAAGAAAATCGACAATAATAATTACCAGAACTATGCACTAGAATCTCACTATTCTTCATATATGGACAACAAATACCCATACTACAAACGCAAACCCCAAAATAGCCTGGAGAATTCAATAAATAAACTGCACTGGCACCAGGGCATCATCAAAGATGTAACTGTCACTTGCAATATACTGAACAGAACAATGACTCATAAAAACTTAAAAATAAGGTTTTTAATAGACATTGCCATATTAAACACTCACTACATTCAATCTATGTGGAAAGAAAAGCTCTCAAAATATAGAGAACCAGTGGAAGAAACCAAAACCAAGGAGTGAGAGGAAAAAGTATCTATCATCGCTGGTATCCTGAAATGCTTTCTGTGAGTGTGCTGAAGATAAGTGTATCCCAGCACCATAAAAAAAGTAATCATTTTCATCCCCTACGCAACAGTTTGCTGAACGTTAGATTGCCTATTAGATTGACTATAAGCTGTTCAAAGGGTAAAAACTATCTTTGAACTCTTTTTGTATCCTTAGAGCTTAGCACAGTGCCTGGCACACATTAGGCATGTTGTTGTTATTGAGTCATTCTGGTTATGTCCGACTCCCCATGATCCCATCTGGGGTTTTCTTGGCAAAGATACTAGAGTGATTTGGCATTTCCTCCTCTAGCTCATTTTACAGATGAGGAAACTGAGGTAGACAGGGTTAAATGCCTTGCTCGGGGTCACATAGCTAGTGTCTGAGGTCATATTTGAACTCAGGTCTTCCTGACTCTATCCACTGTGGCACCTAGCTGCCTCAAGCAGGTGGATAACAAATGTTTATTGATTAACTGATTGGACATTAAAGACTAAGAATAGTAGTATAGTGACTTGTCTCAGCACCATTTCTATCTGAACTCCATGAAATATAAAGATAACCACCAAGCCTTTCCATCTGCCTTGAGGTTATAGGAATTCTTAAACTGGGGTCCATGGACCCAAGGGGGTCGATTAATAAATTTCAAAGGGTCCATTACCTCGGGTGGGGAAAAAATGGCATCTTAATTTTCACTAACCTCTAAGCAAAATTAAGTATTTCCTTAGACTGTGAGTGTAGGTAACAAATATTCTGAGACAAGGTCCACAGGCTTCACCAGCCTGCCAGAAGGATGTATCCACACACTAATATTTAACAACCACAGCCCTATTAGAGTGTGAGCTACTTTAGAGCAGGTATAATCTTGCTTTTCTGCTAGTATCCCCAATACTTAGCAGAGTGCTTTATATATAGTAAATGATTAATAAATGCTTTTTCATTCATTCATTCATTCATTCTTGATTTAAAAGTTCAACATTTTGCCCCACCATGCCCTGCTCCCTCTCCTTACTCCATAAGCACAGCACTCAATAAATCTTTAATGTCCAATCAATTAGTCGATGAACATTTAATATGCACCTAGTATGTGCCAAGCACTGGTACTAAGCATTGGGGATACAAAAAGAGGCAAAAGACAGTCTCTGGGCTTTGAAGAGCTTAAATCAATCTAACAGGCAGCCTAATATTCAGCAGACTGTTGCACAAGGGATGAAAATGATTGCTTCTTTACAGTGCTGGGATGTAAGCTCATCTTCAGTACGCTCACAGAAAGCATTTCAGCATACCAGGGATATGTATTTCTTCTTCTCCTCACTCCCTGGTGTGGATTTCTTCCACTGGCTCCCTATATTAAGAGCTTTTCATTCCACATAGTTTGAAGGTAGTGAGTGTTTGATATGGTGATATCTATTAAAAACCTTATTCTTAAATATTTGCTAGTATCTAGAGACCACTGAAAGCCAAATTAAAGCCAAAACATTGGTAGTTATAGTCAACTATGCATTGTTACCTTAAATTTATGAAAGAAACCACTTTCTTCTCTATACAGTACCTGGTTGATTTGACCAAGTCTTAATCCTTGAGTCATATGGCCAGTTTGTCAGAGACCACATTTTACTACAATGCACCAACCTTTCTAAACAGTTCTAATCACTTTACAGACATTAATGAGGGAACCTTATCCCCTTGTCCATTTGGCAGAGGAGCTGAGAAGGTCTGGCAGAGGCTTAGGGAATTCAGCAGTTTCCCCAAGATTGTCCAAATAAGCTAAAAACTGAAAAGAGGATGAGAACTTCTTTGAGTTCCAGGCATTTATTACATAATCCTTCCCTTAGGCAGCCTTTGGATCACCTGCCTATACCATGTTCAAGCTAGCATATACCTCTAAAAATACAACAAGGCGGCAATGAACTTCAACAGGATAAGAATCAATGAAATAGCCTGCCCAAATTAGTCACATTTGCTTTAAAATCTTGGCAGGACTTTTGAATTGCCTGTTAGCAACAAGTCTGGTTTCAACAAGCATTTGTGAAGTACTTATATGTGAAAGTCACTGTTTTGGGTGTCCGGAATATGAAGACAAAAAATGAAATTGTGCTTGCCCTCAAGAAGCTTACATTCAATAACAAATTTTGAAACAAAAAAATTGTAATGAAGTTGACAAACATCCAACAAATATGAACATTTCCATATACATAGAACAGAAAAAACAATTGCTTATAAATTGCATGCATCTATACCATATTCAGTCTATTTCCTTTTTCAAAGTATTTAATAAATTCAACAATTATACTTTCAAAGTTGTGTATATCTCCCTCTGAACCTCTTTTTGTTGTCGTCTCTACATTCTTTTTAATGCTTCATTGATGCATTTTTCTTTTCTTTTTTCTTTTGGCATCATCATTAGCCCTCTCCTCCAAAAAAAATAAAAAAATCAAAATTCTCCCTTATAGCCAATAAACATAGTCAAGCAAAACAAAGTCACATATTCACCATGACCCAGATCATATGTCTCATCCTGCTCCTTTAGTCGTGGTCTCTCTGTTAGGAGGGAGGAAGTATGTTTCACCATCAGTACTTTGGAGTCATGGCTGATCATAGAATAAGTCTCAGTTCTCAAGTCTTTCAAAGTTGCTTTTCTTTACAAATGTTTCAGTCACTGTAGAAATTATTCTCCAGGTTCTGATCACTTCATTCTGCATCAGTTCATATAAGTCTTCCTAGGATTTCTGAGGATGTATCCCTTTCATTATTTCTTTGGACACAGTAATATTTCATTACAGTCATATACCATAATTTTGTTCTACCATTCCACAGGAAAATCCAGAAACAGGAAGGTAGTTAGTGTCATAAGAGTGTGGGTAGTGGTACTGCATAAAAAGGAAAGAACACTGATTTCAAATTCTTTTCTCTGTACAATTGGTGATTTGGGGGCTGAAGCTCAGATGAGAAACTGGGGCTACGTAGATAGATCTATGAGTCATCTGCATAGAGATGATAGTTAAACCCAATGGTAGCTGATGAAGTTACCAAGGGAGGGTGTATATATAGAATAAGGATTTTTAACCTGGCACCTGTGGACTTGATTTTTAAAAATATTTGGATAATTGTATTTCAACATAGTTGGTTTCCTTTGCCATCCTCCATATATCATTTTATGCATTTAAAAATTGTATTCTGAGAAGCAGTCCAAAAGCTTCATCAGACTGCCAAAGGAGACATACAAAAAAGTTAAGAACCTCTGGTACAGAGGAAAAAGACCATTGGGGAAGACCTATGGTATTGGGTATGAAACAGATGATAAGTCAGCAAAGAAAACTGAGTAGAAGTGGTCAGATAAAAGGAGAAGCAGGGGAGAGAAGAGAGCATCCAGAAGATGAGATAGTCAATAGTGACAAACACAGAAGCTAGATTCAGAAGAAAGGGGACTAAAAACAAAGAAAAGCAGATTTGGCAATTAAGAGATCACAGGCAGCTTTGTAGAGAGCGGTTTCAGAAGTCAGAACACAAAAGGTTGAGAAGTGAATGATCCCTTATGATTCTCCTGGGGCATCTTCATTATTACCATCTTTATGTGAATAGGGAGGTCCAGGCTTAATTCGCTCTCCTCTACTGTACAAGTTACTGGCACATTTTGAATGCAGTAGGTATATTTACTGATCGGAACAATACATTAAAAAAATAAGCTAGAACTCTCGAGCCTATTTATTAGGTAGTATTTTGACAATGTACTTTAAGAATATTTCTACATTTCTAAAGAAATGTTTTTCATTTTCCCTGTAGCTCCTTCCTGACAAAACATTTCTCATTTTTGTTTCTCATTTGTCTGTTATCCTTACTTTCCACTGTTAAATTTCTGAGTCTTTCAAACCCAACTAAATGCCTACCACTCAATGCCCAAACCTTCTCAATAATTCACTCATAAGAATGTCCTTCCTCTCAGATCTCAAACCAATTAACATTCATTAAGAATCTACTTTGGGGGAGCCAAGATGGCGGCGTAGAAGCAGCAACACATCGCAGCTCTCACATAGCCACCCCAAAATACCCATAAAATAGGACTCTAAACCAATCCTGGAACTCCAAAACGCACACAAAGATACTTCCCACTAAAGTCAGCTC
>CM053584.1:65808799-65854393 GCA_028627135.1 Pseudochirops cupreus | reverse complement strand
TTATATTTATGTTTTCTACCTTACTAGACTTACTTACAAGCTTCATGATAGCAGGGACCACATCTAAGCTTTGGAAATCCCCCCAGGGCTCAGCACAGTCTTCTGAAAAGGCACTCAGCATTTACAGAATGAATCATAGTATACCATAGATCTTTCTTTCTTTGCCTTTGTCAAGCAAAACAAATCCATAAATTGGTCATGTCCAATTTATTTAGTGTGTTTTAATCCTTGGAAAATCTTCTACAATATGAATGTTTGTAAATCATTGCCCAAATTGCAGGAGACCCTCAGTATTTGTAGATGTTTATTTTCCACACTCACAGATGCATTTTAGAAACCATCTGAATAGAAAAATTTCATAACCAAGCAGTGTTATACCAATAAAAAAGAAAGAAGAGACAAGACAGTCTATCAAGATAGCACATACAGGATAAATAAAAGTAAAGCCTGCTTGGGCTGCTGCTTAGAATAATATATTATTCAGTAAGCCTCAGAAAAGAACATTACACTAGGATCATAGGATTTAGAACTGGAACAGATCCTAGAAATCAACCGTCTCATTTTACAGATGAGGAAACAGAGAAGCAAAGTGATTTGCCTGAAGTAGCACCACAGGTAATTAATAGAAGACTCCAGGTTCAGCACTCTTTTTTTCAACGTGACTGCCTCTCCCTACATTTAAATGAGGATGCTCAAATCCTTCCCAAACATCTCACCAACCACCAGCTAGAAAGAAGGATGAGAATACAAAGTGAGCCAAGGCTAGACTGCAAAAACAGTATGCAAGAGAGGCATTAGTTATGTGACCATGAGCAAGCTGTAGAATCATAAATCTAGGGCTAAAATGGACTTTAGAAAGGTCTAGTTTTATCTCTTCTTTTACAGATGAGGAAACTGAGACCCAAAGAAGTGAAGGGATTTGCTCCAACATCAGTCTAGGACTCAAACCCAGGCCCTCTGACCTTAAATCCTTGTTCTACTTCATCATGCTGCTCATGCCTCTTTTCTGTTTCCTGATCAGAAAAGCAGGGATATTATCTGTAGTACCTACTTCACAAGGTTGATGTGTAAATTCAAGAGATTATTTATGTAGAGCACTTTGAAGACCTTAAAGTGATATATAAAGTTAAACTATTAATATTTTTAAGTGTAGAGAACTCTCCACACTTTCAGTTTTCGTTTATAGTACTGGGTGCCAGCTCACCTTGTTCTTCCCAGCTATGACTTTTTATTTTTAAAGTGAAGGGAGGAGAGGAGATTCCAATGCCAGGGAACAACCACAGGTCCCTCCCTTCTTAAAAATATCACCCTCACACATTCACCAATTAGAGAGTCATTTGAACTAAGAGTATCCTTTCTAAAATGCAAATATCCCCAAGAGGTCCAAGCCTCATTCACACTTTAGTGTGAATTATGGGAATCTGATCGTGATATCCACACCTAGGTCAGAGCCCAAGTCTTCAGGAGAACTGGAATTTTGACTGGCAGAGAATAAGGTAAAGCCTGGTCACTTCAGGCAAAGGCTGGTGTCTAGGTAGTAGAAGCCTAAGGCCAGCCAGAGGACAGTCTTCATCCATCCACTCAAACACCTACAACTTGGTAAATGTGGCCAAGCCCCAGAGAGTGGTTAAAAAACAGTTCATAGCTTTTTTCACAGACTTTAATACCACCAAAGACGATGAGTTTCTGTAGCTCCAACTTGCTTCCCAAGCTGCCAGATATTTTAAGATGCACTAGTGAGGGGTTATAGAAAGTGAGAGAGACAAGCCTTCAGCTGACTGCCACACTAAAGAGTCCTACAACACCAATTTCTACAAGCATTCCGTAACTTCCCTGTGATTTCTCCTCAGAGAGAGCCAATCACAACCTAAGAAACTCTGGGATGACAGAAAAGATAGTCTCACCATTTAGTCATCACTTGGATGGTAATCTTTACCTCTATCTTCCTTATTTCCTGCAACTATGGGAACACCTACAATCACAATACACACCAACATCATCACCTTTCCTCATTTGATTTCACACAACATATGTATACATAATTCATAATCTTTTTTTATAAATGTTAAAAACCAAGTTTTATTTCAGCCTGCTAAGCTTATGGAATATACAGTAACCTAAACAGATATCCCTTTACACTCTTTTCTCTGCAGAAGCAAATGATGGTGGAAAGGGAGATTCCCAGAATCTTGACAAAGTCACACACTGCAGAAATAAGGGAATAGGTTCATTAACTCTTCTTTTTAACTTTTGTTTTTAATCTAAAAATCTCTGAAAATGTTCACCCATGCCATAGTAAAGAAACTACAGGCACAGTAGCCTATAAAACTAATTTTAAAGAAGTCAGTCTTTTCTCCTTGGAGAACCTACTATCACACGAGGGATGGTTTGTTACCCATCTTTCCCCCATACCCCATTCCCTCCAGGAAAATGAAAAAAAAAATAAAAAGAATCAGGATAAACTATGTGGGTGAATTTTTTAAAAATCCATTTTAACTGAGTTCTTTTAGGCCTGAATTTTATCTTTCATATAAGAAAACCCCTCCTCCCTAGGAACTACAAGTAGAACAGATGAGCTTCTGGTCACCAATTGGCTCCTTAATTCTAGAGCCTTCCCTCTATTGATTACCTCCAATTTACCCTGTATGTAGCATATTTGTGCATAGTTATTTTCATTCTGTCTCCCCCATTCATCAGTGAGTTCCTTGGGATTAGGAACTGGATTTTCTCTCTCTGTCTCTGTCTCTCTCTGCATTCCTAGTGCATGGTATAGTTCCTGGCACACAGCAGGCATTTAATATGTCTACCGACTGATGGACTGACTTGGCATCAAGAAGTAAATGACACCAAGATCAGGACGGACCAAGTTTAACCAAATACAGACCAAGCAACACAAAACATGAGAGCAGCTCTCTCTGCAGATTTGGCTCCAAGAGACAAAGTTAACTCAATGGGTGGGGTGAGATTCTGAGAACTGTCACTGTTGGGTCATCTTCAATCAGCTTCTCAGAAGAAAGTTGGTGATCAGTTACAGAAAGAATGCTAATAACAAAACATAGTCACTTTGAGAATAATAATATTCTGTATAGCTGAGGCCCAGACTGCCCTAGAAATTTCATTATATCTACATTGTCCAAATTAAATAAAAGGAGTTTAAATTGCTGTTTTTTTCCTCATGCATGAGACTGCATCAGATCGGGATGGAAAAGGACAGGCAGTATATTCTGACCCAGCTCACAAGTGTTTTTTTTAAACAAACGTTAAACCATTCTCAAAGGGAGATAGAACCTCCAAAAGTCTATCTACTCTATCTTCACATACTAACATTTAATAGTTCAGTAGCAGCTCCTAATTTCCAAGTGCTTATCAAACTTCCCTAGTCCTCAACTACCTGCAACTAAGTACAATCCACCTTTAGTGAATATTATTTTAACTGAGGTTTTCTGTTGAGCAAAGCTATTTCCCCTTCGTAGCAAATGGACCACAGGACAGGTTTTGTTGATCTGGTTTCAATAAATTCTTATAAATTAAAAATCCCTTAGAAAAGATACATTCACAAGTCTCTGCTCTGCAGTGGTCAATTATGCTAACGAAAATACTGATGTTTTAACTCAGTCTATATACTTTATTTGAAAATATAGTGTAAAAGACGGGAATACGCTTTACTTATAACACCAGAAATATACAGTTTCTCCTTTGTACTGTAAACAGCAGATTTCAACAATTAAAGTTGCCCAACTTCATAAGCCCATCACAGGAGGCCTTCAAGCAGATACTAATCACTTCTGAGGGATATAACAGAAGAAGGTTCAGACCCCAGGAGATAACGTCTGAGCTTCTTTCTGACTTCCATTTAAACACAACTAAAATTTTAATGAATCCATTTTAATGTCCCATAAAGTTCAGGTTCTTCAAAAAGCTTTTTATCTTCATTTATTCCACAAACATTTATTGAGCAGCTATAGTCTGCAAAGCACTGAATATGCCACATCTTTACTTTCAGAAGAACAGTCATGGAAAGGAGAGACTAAAACCCAGAACCCTCTTGGCTCCAAATCACATTTTTTTTGCCATTTTCTCCTCTGCATCTTTTCATCTCCCCCAGGGAGGTTACTACGCAGGTATTACAGATTTCTTCGTCTAATGCCCATTAGCACAAGCAAAATGGAAATAAGAAGCTTGCACAGAGCCAAAAATAGATCCTTCCTTAGTGCCATCAAAAAATCATATTTATTATATTATCAGTGAAAGGAAGATTTTTCATTTTAGACTTCACATTCTTGCACACTTGATAAAGAAAAAAAAACTTAATAATAAATAGCTATGTGAAACTCAATAAGGCTCATTTCTTCACCCCAATCTCCCTGTATAATCTGTTAGGAATCTGGTGATTTTCCTTCTGTTCCCAAACAGAAAAAGCATCTTCCTTCATTAATCCTCCAAACAAAGTTAGGAAAACAAGTTAGGAATTCACTACTGTTAGCAAAATAAGATTAAACTATTTCAAACTAAGTATCTTTATTTTTTAAAAGAGCTATCTACCTTTAAACTAGGCTAAACATATTTATTTTAAAAATGAATGTAATGGACTAATTATATGTAGAACATGGGATGTAACTCAAGAGAAAAGTTTAGATCAATAAGAGTCTTACCTAAGAAAATTCCTGCTCCTGCCACATTCCATTCTAAAGTATAAATTTAGTTGTCTATTACATTCTGAGAAAGTGAATATATTTCAAATACTCACAAGGATTTTCTATTTCCTTGGTATAGGAACTC
The DNA here is from genome assembly GCA_028627135.1 of Pseudochirops cupreus. Classification (NCBI taxonomy): domain Eukaryota; kingdom Metazoa; phylum Chordata; class Mammalia; order Diprotodontia; family Pseudocheiridae; genus Pseudochirops; species Pseudochirops cupreus. The sequence continues at coordinate 65,849,614 of CM053584.1, read as the reverse complement.
ACTCCACCACCATGATATTTCAATATTTCTCTCTTTTTACTTAAATAGACCTCCATCTTTACCTTAGTAGACAATACCTCATGAGCTGCAATTCCTCTCTGCCATTCCCCCTTGAAAAAGAGATCACCCAATGTCTGGCCTTCTGGTGCTGGATCTCTCCAAAGTTAGCTAGGTTGGATGGGGGGTGACAGATGCAAAAAGTCCATACACCAGGCCTGTACTCAAAATCTTTCCAGTTTGCTAAATCCTGCTATAGTTTATAATCTATAGTAAGGCTCCTTAATCTGAGTTCCATCAACTTGGATGGGGGGAGGAAATTACATTTTTATTTTAACTCACTTCTAACTGAAATTGAGCATTTCCTTCAATTATTTAAAAATTATTATTCTGAGAAGGGGTGCATGGGCTTTTCTAGAATGCCAAAGGGGTCCAGGACACACACAAAAAAGTTAAGAATCTTTGCTCTTCTTAAAGCCATGATGAATCTCTCCATGATGAGCTGTCAAAGTAGGACTTTAATGGAAGTTATATAAAGAACATATAACTTTCAAATTTTTCTGCTCACTTTGGACATGCAAAATAGTCACCACAGTATTTTATATAACAGCCTAATATTTATAATAGATTAGATTCAATTCCATAGGGAAATTTTTTTAAAAAGTAAATAGTTAAGAAAGCAGCACCATCCAAACTCAGAGTCCACCAAATTGACTTCATGGACTCTCATTCACTTCTGCTCTGTCAGACAAACTGAGTTATGCTAGACAGATCAGAATTTCAGAATATTTCAAAGGACCAAGCTGAACCAACTGATAGAGTATTTCTTTTTTTAATCAACGAAGCAAAGAAAATAGAGACAGGATCACAATTTTTATGCCAAATTAAAATGAAAATATGTTTTTTCATCAATTGATGTTCCCAGTCCTTCTCATGTTAAAGCATGCCATAAAAGCTAAAGGTCCCTTCAAAGTTGTCCTTTGCTAGGGCAATCAGAAGTAGTGATTTGTAATTCTGAATGGAGAGGTGAAAGAAATGTCAAGCAATCTGCAGTAATCTTTTTTGCTGAGCCTGATTTACCTTTCTTTCATGAAGAGAAAGGTACCTTTCTTTTCCTTTCCCAAGCCATACCTGTTTAAAGAGGGAGAAATCACTTCCTTCAGCCAGAAGTAGGAGATTGTGGGGCAGAAGCCAAGGGCAGCATGAGTAAGGGAAAAAAGGAGGGAGACACGAGAATGGGCAGTTTTCTTAATGATCACTGCTCTAGGACGAGGCAGTGAAGTTTGTGCATGAAGGACAGGACTGCAAAAAAAAAAAAAGCCAGCAAGTCTTTCCCCAAGCTGATTCAAAGTGGCTACTTGTTTCTATGTAACTGTTTTTCACTGAACTACATATAGGCAGCTTGGTTTAATAAAAAGAACAATGAAGAAGGAAGGGAGGGAGGAAAGGAAGGAAGGAAAAAAGGAAAAGGGAGGTAGAAAAGGAAGAAGGAAAGAAGGAAGAAAAAGAAGGAAGGAAGGGGAGACAGGAAAGAAGGAAGGAAGAAAGGAAGGGAAGAAGGAAAGAATAAGGGAGCAAGGAAAGAAGGGAGAAAGGAAAAGAAAGAGGGAAGGAGGAAGAAAAAAGTAAGAGGAAGGGAGAAAAGACAGAAAGAAAGAAGGAAGGAAGGAAAGAGGGAGGGAGGGAAAAAGGGAAAGCAGAAATAAGCATTCATTAAGTGTTTATACTATGCACAGGGGGAGATGTGTCCTAATCAGGGATCTGCTACTAACTAGCTGTAACATCATTTTATCTCTTTGGGCCTCAGAATCTTCAGATTATAAAAGGAAAGGTTTTAGACCAGTTGAACCCTAAAGTCCTTCCAGCTCTCAAATTCTGGTATACTAAAGTAGGTCCCTAGCCTAGTGAGGTATTTTATTCTCACAAAATCATAAAACACTCACTCCTTCACCACAGGAAGAAAAAGCATTTTGTTTCATAGTTGACAGTTGGGCAAGTTTGTTGGATGTGGAAGCTTAATTTTTTTTTAAAAAGTAGTTTATGAAAAAGGAAGCTTCAGGAGTGGGAAATTAGTAATAATTACAGCTGACACTTGTATAGTTTTTTTTTAAGTTTGCAAATTGCTTTTGAAACATTTCATTTGAGCCTCGCAGCAGCTCTATGACTCAGGTAGGACATTTATTGTTATCTACATTTTTCAGATAAGGAAACATGCTTAGAAAATTTGCCCAGAGTCATAACAGCTAGGAAGTCTAATAAACAGAACTCAAAACCAGGTCTTCCTGACCCAAGTTTATTACTCTTTGGGGATACAGCAAGTCTGATCTTTCATTTCTCAATCACTTTTCCTTCCTACCCCTTCCCCTCATATACATCTTAATTTTCTCTTGAAATTAAGGGAGGGAGGATGTTTCCACAATATAACTTCCCCATGTGTTTTTAGTCCCTTGAATCAGCCTCCTTGGCTGCAGCGAACAAGGATTCCCTAGTGCTTTGAATAACAACATTCAGTTCCCAAATCACAGAGGTACAGTGATCTAGATGAAATCACTGATAGGAACAAAGGAGAAATGCCAGTTAGAAGATCTAGAATCCAATTAACTTTTGCCATTAGTTCCCTGTAACTCTGAATGAGTCACAGTTCTTAGGTAATTGGGATTTTAATGTGCTTGTTTCAAGCCTTCTTCCCCACCTCCTTTTCTTTGCACACTATTTTATAGTGAAAGTATCAGTGGAATGTTGGGGGGGCGGGGTAAGGGAAGAGGAAGGGGGCAATGCATAGATATGAGGGCTGCCCTAGAAATTTAATTATAGCAGGATGATAGAATCATAGTTTCACAGAATCACAGGATTTTAGAGTTGGAAGAAACCTGAGCAACCATGTTCTCCAACCAATACACAAAACAAATATCTAATAAAACACATATGACAAGTGATTATCTAGCCTCACTACACATTCCCATTTTTGCATGGTTCTACTTGTTGGTTCTAATGGTTTTGCTTAATGGGAATCAAGTAGGCACAGTGGATAGAGTATTGCTTCCAATATATACTGTGTGGCCATGATTGGGCAAGTTATTTAACTTCTCTAAGCATCAGTTTTCTCATCTGTAATATGAGGGGATTAGATTAGTTGAAAACTTAGTTGTCACATAAACAGTTTTGGGTAGTAAATATCTGGTATTTGTTAAAATTAATAAAAGGAAAAACTATTACAGTTTAACAAAAGGAAAAAGTCCATTAAACTATAATTGATTTAGGAATGATTAAATTGGGGTTCCCCAGCAGCAATATGATTCACTTTCTACCTAACCATCCCACTCTGATAGTACAGATATTTATCAAAAAATATTTTTAACAATTTTATTCAATGTTTCAACTTCTGAAACCAAAAGCCAAATTGTAAATTTCCTAGATTTCTAGCAGTGCTTTCACAACTAATATAGCACTGTATTAGAAGTCAGAAAACTTGGGCTCACATCCCACTCCACCACCTATTGACAAGGCAAGCTGGGCTGCTATTTCCTCATCAGTAAAGAAAGATCCTACCTGCAGTGTCTTACCAGACCCAGCAGCTAAGAGGAAAATACTCTATGAACCTGAAAGCATTACAGATATGAGTTCTGATGATGATAAGGTCCTTCTCTTTAAGTTTTCTCAGACATATGCATTCCATTTGTACTCTCCCTCCTCTGAGGCAGGACCACAAGTAAATTACCTCAAATAGAGGAAACATTTGTTTTGTTTTTAAATATTTTTAAAAACTGGAATTCTATAATTTCTCTGCAATGCAAAAAGCCCTGGAACTTCAAGAAACTCCATCACAGCTAAGACTTTTATGTCTATTTCAAACCAATTTCCTCCTTGTTCCCTTCTCAGTGGAAGCTGTAAACAAGAGATCACACAGTTAAGTTTAAAAGTTCTTTGTATACTTTGTATACTACATTTTTTAAAAGCATCCTTTAATCTTTTCCCCTGGAGATGGTGTCCATAGACATGCTAAATCCATACTTGTTGAATGAACCTACTCAGGATCCTGCATTTGAAGAAAAGGAAGCATTTTCTCATTTACTCAGACTATTTCACCCCTCTCAAAGAACTAGCACATTAATATCACAAAATCTAAGTTGGAAGGAATCTGAAAGGTTATCTAGACCAACGCATACCTGACCAACAACATTCCTTCTAGTGAAGGGGAACCCATTATCTGCAATTCAATCCTCTTTGAGAAGGGGAGAATGGTGAAGAGAACTCCACGAATAGGAAGGGAAGGACAACATGCATTAAGGTGTTTGGTGTTTACTGTCTGGTCAGTAATGAATTTACCTTATGTAGAGAAGTACAAAATACAGACAGAAAAGTTGACAGAGTAAGATTATGGAGAGCCTTGAATGCCAAACTAAAGATACAAGAGTACCACTGGTCATAGGAAACCACAGATCAGCAAAAAATCTATCCCTACTATTTTAAAGAAAAAAAAATACAGGTCATACTGAGGGTGGATAAGAAGTGTCCTCTGTTTCACATGTGAAGGGTGATACATGGCTAACAAAGACTCTTTTATCTCTCCTCTCAAAGAATTACTTAATTCTTGCATTATGCAGAAAAACATTCCCATTCGCGGTGGAGTGGGTAAGGATCTGCACCTCCCCAAATCTATCTTCCAAGGTGTCAACTTGAAGTATCATAAATTGAAATAAAAAGAGAAAATTTTTGGTTTGTTTCTAGCTGACTTTGGGGGTGTACATGTGGTTCATATATTAGCAGTGCCTTGTTCTGGCATACTGCTAGGCAGCGAGCGTAGTCCAAGGAAGTAGCAGGAAAACTGGTCATTCCACCATACTTGCTAAATCCCTCAACCAACACTACCAGATAACAGGATGACCCATATCTAAGGGACTCCACAGGTAGAGATCAATCTGGAGCATGCCCAAGGGAGAACAGGAGCCATCCACAGAACTCTAAGATGATAAAGAAGCAGAAAGAATAAAACATTTCCCAGAGGACCCTTCTAATTCACTTGGGTGCAGTGAGAATCATCCTTGGGAAAACTAGATCAAGCTGGGATTTCTCTAGGAGTATAACAAATTTAATCAATCATAAATCCTTACTGAATACCTACTTATTTTATGCCCAACATTGTATTAAGTATTTAGGGAAGTACAAAATCATTACGTGGTCCCTGTCCTCAAGGCCCTTATTATTTAGTTAGGAAGATAAGACTAACATGCATAAAGCATCTATAATTAAGTGATATATTATGAGATGCAAATGGGCTGATATTGTTAAAGACAGCTTCACAGAGGAAGTAAGACTTGACTTAGGGCTTTGAAAAGACAAATGATTCAGATAGGTAGAAGGGAGAATAGCCTATGGGGCTCTGTCTTCTCTCCTCACTTCTTTCTATGTCTGGACATAGATGGAGACTGATAAAAAACAGACTCTGATACAAGTATAATAACATAAAATTATAGGATATAGCTAAAGTTGTTCTTAAGGGAAAATATGTATCTCCAGAAATTTTTATTAACAGAAGAGAGACAGGACAATCAATGAATTAGGTATATGATTTTTAAGAAAACTTGAACAACAAATCAGAAATCCTCAACTAAATAACAGAATAGAAACCCTGAAAATTTAAGAAGAGATTAATAAAATCGGAGGCAACAAGACTATTACATTGACCTGTAAAACCAGAACTGCTAGGCAGTTTTTCTTTTAGTTTTGGTAGAACAGTGAGTCCTTCACCCTGTAATTAGGGTCTTTAGGTCTATCAAACACGATGCCACTGTATTTGATTGTTTCTATATTTTGTGTACTTGACCTGTTCGTTGAGCACCCTTGAGTTTTTTTTAAACCAGTACCAAATAGTTTTAATGATTACCGCTTTATAGTATAGCTTAAGATCTGATACTGATAGACGCCCCCCCTTCCTTCCAACTTTTTTCACTATTATTCTTAAGATTCTTTATCTTTTGTTCCTACGTATGAACTATTTTTAGGTCTATAAAACATTCTTTTGGTAGCAGAGATTGATACAGCACTTAATAAGTAAATGCTGCATCTAAGCAGCTAGGTGGTATAGTGGTTAGAGCATTGAAGCTAGAATTAGGGAGACTGAGTTCAAATCCAGCCTCATATACTTACTAGCTGAGTAATTCTGCTTGTAACCTCTGGTTGCTTCAAAGTTTTCTAAAAAAAAAAAAAATACAGGGATAATACTAGAACCTACCTTAAATAAAACAAAATGAGATATTTGTAAAGCATTTTGCAAAGTATCTAGTATATATATGCATGTTCCCTTCTCTTTCCCCAAATTAATTTAAGTATTATGTATTGTCAGTTTTATGATATTGGCTTGACACCCCCATAATCAATTAATGTTTCTCCAATTATTTATGTCTATCTTGATTTTTATAAAAAGTACTCTATAACTAGATCTATATAGTTCCTGGATGGACCTTAGTAGATACATTCTCAAACATTTTTATTGTTTCTGTAGTCATATTGAATGGAATTTCTTTTTCTAGTTCTTCCTGTTCAGTTTTGCTGGAAACACTAATAAATGCTAATGATTTATATAGTTTAAATTTATGTCCTGTAACTTTGCTGAATTTGTTATTCTGATTAATTTTTGAGACTTTTTCCATAAATCATCATATCTGTAAAAAGCCATAATTTTGTTTCATTCTTGTCAATACTTATTCCTTCAATTTCTATTTCTTGTCTTATTGCTACAGCTAGCATTTCAAGCACTATGTCAAATATATAATTGGTATCTTTACTTTACTCTTTTTTTCCTAAATTTTTAAATTTTTTCCCAATTACTTTTAAAAGCGATGTTTAACATTCATTAATTTTTCAGTTCCAAATTCTCTTACTCTCTCTCCCCTCCCCTCTTTGAGAAGGCAAGCAATTTGATATAGATTATACATATGTAGGCATGCAAAACATATTTCCATATTAGCTATGTTACAAAAGAAAAGAGACCAAAAAAAAATAAAGATAAAGAAATTTTAAAAAATAAGCGTCAATGTACATTCAGACTTTAGCAGTTCCTTCTCTGGAGGCGGATAGCATTTTTCATCATAAATCCTTTGGAATCATCTTGGATAACTGTATTTCTCAGAATAGCTAAGTCATTCACAGATCATCATTATACAATGCTGCTGTTACTATGTACAATGTTCTCCTGGTTCAGCTCACTTCACTTTGCATCAGTTCATAAAAGTCTTTCCAGGTTCTTTTGAAACCATCCTACTAATTTCTTATAGCACAATAGTATGCCATCACAATCAAATACCACAACTTGTTTAGACATTCTCCAACAGATAGGCATCCCCTCAATTTTCAATTCTTTACCACCACAAAAAGAGCTGCTATAAAAATTTGTATACATACAGGTCTTTTTAAAAAATCTCTTTTAGATATAGACCTAGTAGTGGTCTTCTTGCTTGACTTTTGAATTTGACAGGTGTTTTAACTTTTCTCTATTACATATAAAGTTTGTTCTTAGATTTAGATAATTAGCTACCAGTTTGGAACCATTCCCCAAAAGCTTCTAAACTGTATATAACCTACATCCTAGCTATACTATACTAGGCCTATCTACCTCAAAGAAATTTTAAAAAGAGGAAAAGGACCTAATTGTACAAAAGTATTCATAGCAGCTTTTTAAAATAGTAATCAAAAATTGGTACTCTAAGGGGAAAGGCTAAACAAATTGTATTCTACAAATGAAATATTATAAATTGACATAAGAAACGACAAAATAGTTTCAGAAGAAACTTGAAGACCTCTATAAACTGATAGGGAGCAAAGTAAGCAGAACTATGGGAACAATTTAAACAATTACAACATTATAAGAAAAACAACTTTGAAACACTTTAGAACCCTGGTCAATGCCATGATTAATCATAAGTACAGAAAACTATCAGTAAGTCAACAAGCATTTATTAGGTACCTACTGTGTATCAGGCACTGTGCTAAGGAGGGAAGATATAAAGGCTAAGAAAAAGCAAACTCTGATAAGGCACTCATAATAACACTCAAATACTTATATACAAATAGGAGATATATGGGGTAAATTGGAGATAATCTCAGAGGGAAGGCACTAAAATGAAGGGGAACTGGGAAGTGCTTCTTTTAGAAGATGAGATTTTAAATGAGACTTGAAAGAAGCCAGAGAAGCCAGGAAGCAGAGAAAGGAGAGAGCTCCAAGTATGAGAAACAGCCAGTGAAAATCCTTGGAATAAGGAGGAGTGTTGTGTTTTAGGAACAGTGGGGAGGCTAATGTCACTAGATTGGAGCATGTAAGATGTAAAAATATTGGAACTACAAGAGGAAGCCAGATTAGAAAAGGCTGTAAAAGTCAAAAGGAGGATTTTATACATGATCCTGAAGCTCTGAGCTCACTGGAATTTACCTGATAGGGAGTGACGTGGTCATACTTGTACTTTAGGAAGATCAATTTAACAGACAAGTGGAGGGTAGATTAGACTGAGAAGAGATTGTGTAGCAGGCTGATCCACCATCAGGCTATTGCAATAGTCCAGGTGTCAGGTGATGAGATCCTGTGCCAGGGTGGTAGGCAGTGTCACAGGAGAGAAGGGGGCTTCTGAGAGAGATGTTACAAAGGTAGAAATAACAGAACTTGATAGCTGGTTAGATATGGGGGGGGGGGGGAGAGTGTGAGAGATAGTGAAGACTTGAAGATGAAACTTGAAGATAAGACTGGGTGACTAGGGGAATGGTAGAACCTTGGACAATAATAGAGAAATTAGGCAGAGAGGAGGTTTGGAGGGGGCATATGAGTGCAGTTTTATAAAGGTTAAATTTAACATGTCTATGAAATAGCTATTTCAAGATGTCATAGTAACTAGAGAAATGAGTTGTTTTTCAGTCATATCTGACTCTTTGTGACCATGTTTGGAGTTTTCTTGGCAGATAGTGGAGTGGCTTGCCATTTCCTTCTCCAGATCATTTTACAGATGAGAAAACTGAGGAAATAGAGTTAAGTGACTTTCCTAGGCTCACACAGCTATAAGGCTGGATTTGAACTCAGCAAGAAGAGTCTTGCTTTATCCACTTTATCCACTGTACTACATAGAGCCCCTGGAGAAATGAGACTAGAGGTCAAGAAAGAGGTTAGAGCAGAACAAATAAATCTGAGAATCACGGTGATGAGAGTTAAATCCATGGGAGCTGATGAAATCACCAAGTGAAATCTTATACAGGGAGAAGAGAAGTGATCTCAAGACAGAGTTTTGGGGGACACCCAGAGTTAATAGATGTGACCTGGGTGAAGATCAAGGTCCTTCTCAAGACTGAGAAGGAACAATCAGACAGGAGGAGGACCAGGAAAGAGCAGTCTCATGAAAACCTAGAGAAAAGAGAATATCAAGAAGAGTCATCAACAGTGTTAAAGCTGCAGAGAGGTCAAGAAGGATCCGGACCAAGAAAATGTCATTAAACAAGATCTCCTTCGCTGCCAGAGAGGTGAAGAACTCACATTTCCAAGAAAGACATACATTTTCAGACATGGCCAATGTGGAAGTGTGTTCCTGGACCACCACATGACAATGATAAGAGTTTTATTTTTCCTTCTGTTTTGTTTTTATCCATTGGGAAGGTCAGTGAGAGGGAGAGATTAGAAATACATGTAAAAATAAATTTTAGAAAAATTTTAAAGGGAAAATTAATTGGTCCTGAGGATTAAATCTTGAACCACTCATCTTTCTGGTAACCCATGTACAAAAGCCAAAACACAAGGAGGTGGTGGTTCCTTCCTTATACTGGACACATGCTACTCTCCGGAGCGTCATCGTGGTCAATGACAAGGCAGAGAAACTGCGTAAAACTGACTCGAGGCTACATTCTTGCTGAATATATTTTTGTGCTATTGTTAAATTCCCTTTTTTAAAATCTTTAAAAGCAAAGGAAATTAACTGAGCTAAGATCAGTTCTCATCTAAACTTATCAACTCTTGGTAAATTATTATTATTAATGCTAAATGATAGCTAGCAATTCTATAAAGGTCTGCAAAGGTTTGGCCTTCCCAATAACCCTGTGAGGGAGATGCTATTATTATCTCCATTTTACAGAGAAGTAAACAAGCTGAGAAAGGTTAAGTGAAGTGTGGATACACACACATATATATATATATATATATATATATATATATATATATATATATGTGCCTATGTGTGTGTGTAGTACGTATCTGTATGTGCAAATACATGTACATATGCAATACCCTACAAAGGAAGTATGTATGCAATGATCTACAAAGGAACACCTTTCCCAGTGGCATTAATGTCCATGCCCAAGATATAGCCCCAGGAGAAACACAACAGACTTACAAAATAGGAGAAAAGGGGCTGCAATCTCAAGGCAGGACAGAGTTTTATAGGAGAACAAGTCCAAACCAAAGTTCCCTTAATGCTTGCTCTCCCCCTGGTATGGATAGGCAGGTCTATGGCATCTTCTTACAATGGGGGGAAGAAGGAAGGAGAGGCAGGGGAGAAAGGGAAGAGATCAATGTTCCAGGTACATGTTTTATACTGGTTCTCATGGTGGCAGGAGCACCCACGCTTCCAGATGGCAAAAGCAGCTTTTTTGCCAGGTAGCTAAAGGCAAGGGGTGTGGCCCCTGGATGGAACATCAACGGTGGTTCCCCAGTTCCACAGATGTTCCCAGGCATATGAGCTTTTTCTGCAACTGGACTTACTGAATGCAGATGTGATAATTCCAGTTTAGGGTGAAAGGGAACGTTTTTCCAGGTGAGGAGGATAACATGAATGTGACATGCTCACAGAATGGCGGGGGGGAACCACCTTGACCAAAACAGATTGTGTTGTGAGGAAGAATGACAAATAATGCTGGAAAGGTAAGACCATATTTGAGAATAGAAGGGTGGGGCCTCCAAAGCTTAGCAGAGGAGTTAAGACTTGATATGGTAATTAATAGGAAACTAGTGAAAATGTCTAAGCAGTAGTGACATGCTAAGAATAAGGTTTTATAAAGATTAGTCTGACCTTCAGAACTAACTTTATCTTGCCCAGACGTTATTTCTGTCCATTCCCCTACCCTCCATGTTTCAAGGCGCCCAAATCACTCAGTGGCTTTTGCATAATAGTGCTTTCTCACATTTATCTACTACCTAAAGTTTTACAAAGTACTTTGCTTACAAACAGCCCTTTGAGGTAGGTAGTGCTATGATAATTATGCCCATTTTATTGCCAAGGAAATGGCTCAGAGAAATGAAATCACTTGCCCAGGATTATAGGTCTAATAATAAGTAAGTGTTCAAGCCAAGATTTGAACTAAGGTCTTTGGTTGTGAAGGCCAGCCCTCTTTCTACCACCCCATATTCATTGCAATTATTCACTATAGCAAAAATAATTAATAGTATATCCCAACCTTCCCATTTTGGGAAGAAAAATCCCATTTTATAACACCCCAAGTGATTAAAGTACCAAAGAACAGAGAACCTCTGGTGTATATATATGTATATATATATATATATACATATATATATATATGTATAGTACAGTCGCTGGAGTATTTGCAGAATATATATATATATATATATATATATATATACATATACATATATATAGTACAGTCACTGGAGTATTTGCATATTCAGCAATATATTAAGCAACTCCTAAAGAAATTCCTGGATTGTGTGATTTCCTTCATTGTCTGCTATTAAATTCCTCAACCTTAGTCAGCAAATGAAATATCATTCTTTTTATTCCTTTTGGTCTTATCAGTAGGTTTTTAATAAGCGTTTTTTGACTTTACAGATCTTCTAACTTTTTAAATGCAATAACTATTGCAAAAATTCTCTTGGGAAAATTATTTTTGTGAAGGTAGACAGATGCTTACTACCTGTATGACCTTCTCTAGACCTCAGTTTCTCCATCTGGAAAATGAAAAGATTGGGCTATCTGACCTTAGTCATTCCCAGCTCTAAATCTATGATCCCATACTGATATCAATCAGGTTGTAGACATTTCTCATGTCTTTAAATAGTAGTGTCAGAAGATGGACTACAAGCCAAGGAAGCCATGGAATGTCCTGACTTTGATTAGAAAATTGGTTTCTTTGCGCTAAAGAAAATACTATATAACATACAACTGCCTTTAAAGCACTAAAGAAACCCAACCCAACCCAATGTAACATGTTAGTATTTTTAAAGTAATCTTTTACGAGCAACATTTCTGAGCACCCTTGTGTTTGAGACAGTTCCTAAAAATATATCCATCCCAAGGGGGCAGACTACATACAGCCTTGCCTCGCCCTCCCCGTCTCTACCTGGGAAATGGCTTATCAGGAAAGAAGATTTTTTCTCTTAGCAAAACTGCAGCTAGTTCACTATGTGAGGTGAAACATAAAACAGACTGCCTTAGCATATTGTCTAACAAACAAAAACCCAACTGTAACAACCTCAGCATGTGGGTAAAATGCAGAACTTCAGAAGAAAGTTGCTCCTTAAAGCCACCACAGGCCTACTGTGCCTTACAGAATGTTTTCCCAAAGAGCCCTATAGAACTCAGGGCTATTCTATTACTGGTAGTGGGTTTACTTGAAAAGCACAGCTATTTATACCCTAAACTATTCCAGTTGGTATGTTGTAAGCAGGCACACAATGTTTCCTCAAAGTTCTGCCCCCATAACCCTCGATAAGACTATGTATATTAAAATCCTGGAGGGGAAACTGACAAAAAGTTGAGTCATTCTTAACTGAGGATTTTCGTTGCTTGAGACCATTATGTGTCATCTCAAATCATAGAACTGCTTTGTGATCTTATGCCAGCCTCACTGAAAGCATTGGAAAGCAATAAGTCCCACAACAAAGGGGAACAAAACTAGGTCAGTTCAAGTTAAGGTAACATTTAACCAGTCAACCAATACTGGCCAAGAGGGATGAAAATCCGAAGTTATGGGAACAGTGGGCCCACTGAAATCCAATTAATTCAATAGTCTCTCTCTGTGTCTCTCTCTGAGTCTCTCTCTGAGTCTCTCTCTCTCTGTCTCTCTCTTTCCCTTCCTCCCTCCTTCTCCCCCGCCCCTTTCTCTCTCTCTTCAGTAACTGCTACCGTACAGTTGCTAGCATCTCTGGTAAACCCCTTCAATTATTTAATTTGGTAAAGTTTAAAACTACTGTCAAGATTTGTTACCTGTGCTTGAAAAAGAAAATCATAAAAACCTCTAATTTTTCTGCTAACCAAAGGAGATTGGGGAAAAGATTGAGAGGTAAAGAAACTAGGCAGTTAAGTTTTTATTTAACAACTTATTAGCCATAGAAAACAAACAAACAACCACAACAGAAAAGTATAAGGGAACTTAAAGTGATAACATACAGTAGAAAGAAAATAAACAGAAATCACAAATTTCTGAAACTGGGTAAGAATAGTACTGTTGTTTAATGTTCTACTTTTTACAGGTAATGAACATAGTAAAAGACAGCTGCTTTCATGACTATGGTAAGCAAGCTGCCCCAGGACACGGGAGCTGCACAGAACACGCAGAGGCAAGCAGTGGGCAGAAAGACCAGAGGGTCTAATGCAGCGAAGTTGGTGAGAGCATAAAGGGAGGAGCCAAGGGACAGGAAAAGCAAGGAGTAGTAGAGAAGGAAGACAGAAGAAGGATAAGGCAAAGATGCAGAAGGAAGTAACTGATAATGAGAAGGAAATGCAAGGATGTTGAAGAAGAAAATGAAGAGGGGGAGAGAAGTAGGAAGAGATGGGCTAAAAGTATCAGTGTGAGGCATGGTGAAAGGTTTAAAAAATAAATGCAGACTTGGTTAGGGAGTTGGCTAATGGATGGGCAAAGAAAGAAGCAGGAAGGAATTTGTGGATTTAAAAAGCTTGGTTTAGAAAAGAGGAGAGAGGAAGGAAGAGGTATAAGGTGGAAAAGGCAGAAGCCCTTTCACATTGAGGGAGCCATGGTGTAGAAAGTTGCAGCGGTAACTGGTGGCTTAATACAATAATTTCTTGCCTCACTGATGTGAAAGGAAGAAGCAGTGCCTCTTCTGAACTGATTTGCTTTGGGGAAAAAAAAAATAAAGGTTAACACCCAAATCATAGCTTGGCCCTCGATTCTCTCCATTTGTTGAACATAGGATTTCCTGAGCTTTGCTTATAACAAATCTATCTTCTCAGCTAACCTGCCCTGGATCATACACATTCTTTGCTTGGAGAGCCCCCAGCATGGCACACATTACTTGTGTGACCTGGACTCTGGGAAAGGCAAAGATTGGCTGCTCCTGAAGACTAAAATATTCTCCCCTCATTCTTTGAGCTAGAAAACCAAACTCAGATTCCCCCCAGTAAAGTCTGGGATGACAGCTGACTATACGAGATATTGGCTATAAATCAAAACATATCCCAAAGGGCATTATTTTGTTATGTCTGATCTGCCCCTTTCCTTTTGACTAGAAACACAAATAATTCAGAGACTGAGGTATTTGATATGCCCATTTTCCTGCCAAAGATTTTTCAATACATGAGAAACCCACTGGAGATATTATATAAACCCTTTAATAAACTTCTGTGCAGGTATTAAAAATTAAGTCAACCTTTAACCAATTTCCAAGACATTTATGACATACAATGCATACTAATTAGTTTTCTCAACATCCACATTGGAGTAGAAGAGGGTCAGCCTCTTTCTTTTTCTTATTTGTACAAGGAAAAGAAGTTTCTGTGCTGTATTTAATGATAGATTACAACCTAGGGACTATATCTTCCAAGCACACAACTAAGGTACTGTGAACATCGGGTTGCTGCACTATAAACTTCTACAATTCACGTGCAGTGAAAGGTATGTCGCCTGCTCACCCTTCAAAGTCCAGTTCAGGTACAGCCCTTCGCAAACCTCCCAGTTCTTAGTGGTCTCCCCATCTCAAAATTAATTTGTATTACTTCACATGCACTTCGAATCTATCTTGCTCCATCCTTCACACACAAATGAAATGTAAGTTTCTTGAGGGCAGAAACTTGCTCTGTTTTTCTTCTGTATCTCCAATGCCTTTCATAGAGTAGGCACTCAATCACTTGTTGAATTGAAAGGTACAAGGCAACCGAGTTTACTTCCAGCTTCTACAGCCATAATTACACAGTGTACACAGCACATCATGTCGTTTCTTGTTGCAGTGGTAACATGGACAAGCAAGCTAAAGACCATGTGTATTTAAACTTGATGACTGCCTAAGTTTTTTTTCTTTTTCAAGTCATAATTCACATGGTACTTTAGATAAGCTCTTGAATTATGATCTCTTAAAAGTCACACCTGTCACCATTTTTAAAATAGTAACAGCATGACAATCCTTCCTCCTCTCAAGTCTCTTCCTTCTCTTCTCACAGCTTAATGCAATGCCATGAAACAAGTCTGTGCCATACCCACTTTCATATTTTAAAAGCTAACCTTAAATAAAACACTCCTCACTCAAGTTGCATGAGGCAAGAAAGGCCATTTGCTTACTAAGAACCTATGTGTTAACAGAAATAGCATGGTATTGTATTGTGGATGGTGAAGTGGTCTTTAACTTCATAGGACCTAGGTTGGAATCCTAGCTTCCTTGATTACTTGTGGGACCCTGGGTAAGGTGATTCACCATTCTGTGGCTCAGTTTCCTCATTTCTATAATAAAGGTGTTGGCTAGATGACCTCCATCTATAAACCCTATGATAAGTATGATATACAAGCCTCAAGTCCAAGTGAACAATGTATGAATTATTTTCATGAAACTAAGAAAAGTAAACTCAAGGGAATGTGGAACTGAATCTTGCAAACTAAAAGTAAACAAACAAATTAATAAACACACAAAAAAGGAAAGAAACTAAAAAAAGTTAATTCCTGAGTTAACAAGATAGTTGACTGCAGTACTGGACAGATTAAAACTTTCAAATAAATTAAGTTCTTTTTGGAGAGGCTAAGTGTGATACAATAAGCACCAGCTCAGTTTGAATCCCATCTTGGACATTTATTACCCGTGGAGCCTTGAGCAAGTGTCTTAAGCCTCAGTTTCCTCATCTGTCTTTTAAGTTCCCTTCTGGCTTTTAAATCTATGATCCTATGATTTTATTATTATTATTAAAAATCATTTTTATAGACAGTCACGTAGGTACCATATGTTGTCTCTCTGAAGCCCCCAAGTAGGCCAAGAATAAAGAATCCCCCGCCTTTCTTCCTGGGCTTCTCAGGCCCTGTGAAAAATTCCATCACAATCTAAAGGAATCCTACTGTGAACTTTTTTTTTAATTGATTTGTTAATTTACTTTTAGTTTAAAAGATTCAGTTCCACAACCCCTTGAGTTTCAAATTTTCTCCCCTCCTTCTCCGCCTCCCCCCCCATGGTGGCGTGCAATCAAGTATAGGATCTGCAAATACTTTCACACTGGACATTAGTTTGTTTTAATGCAATCACTCATTTGTCTCATGTGTATGTTTGAATATTTGCCTGCTATTGTTTTTAAAAATGGAGGAAGTTAAGTCACATATACCATGAATATACTAATAAGATTTATCTGAACTTTAGATAAGTCTAAATTTTGTCTATCAATCTGCCCTGGAATGGAGTCTGGGTTCAATCTCTTAAATGTGCTGATTGAACCGTATAATGTACAACAGAGGAGAAATGTAGTAAATGTATTTTTTCTTTTTTATGTCCAAGAAGTTGGGGCAGGGGGGGAGAGAGCAAAATGATTTTGACCATTCTCTCCTTCGGTTGGCTCCCTGCCTCTGCAACCTCCTAACTGAATTACTGTAATGTGATCTGCTAGGGGCCACTCTTGAAGGCCAGCTGGTGCAGAACACAGTGACCTGTTTACTTCCATTTGTGGGCCGCAGAGAATACCTAACACCTGTACAGCTACAAAGTTTCCAACAAGCAAGTCCAAGAACTGAGCTTTCTCATGTTTGGGGCCCACAAGGTCTCTTGCTGATGATTCATGTGTTTGAAATTCTGGATTGTACCCAGAGTAAGTCATGCTCCCCTTTTCCAGCTTGGGGAGTTTCCTGTCTCTTACAAAGAGGTCTAAGTAGAAAAGGTCAGCAACACCGTAGGACCCTTACAATACAGTAGAATTGAAGGAGTGTCCAGTAACAAATTAATGATATTGAAAACAATATTCTTCAGGAATTGGAACCTAAATCCAAAAAGCAGGGTTGGTAGAGTTTTATAAGAGTTAAGAACAAAACTGAGTCAATAGTGGATAGAGAGGCAGGACTTATGAGTCAGGGAAACCTGAGTTCAAACCCCGACTTTGACACACAGTAGCTGTCTGACCTCAGAAAGTCACTTCACTTCTAAACTTACCTTGGAAACTCAGAATTTAAAGGAGACAATCCAGAGTAAAACAGCAATGAACTTGAGCAAATAAGCTTGAGTTCCAATTCTATCACTTACTACCTGTGTGTCCTTGAGCAAATCAGTTCACTTCTCTAGGGTTGTTTCCTCAGAGTCTGTAAAATTATGGAATTTAGACTAAATGACCTTTTAAAGTCCCTTTCTCTAGATCAATGGATTCTATAAGCCTAAGTCAAAGAGCTGCAAACATATAGAGGTGTGAGAAATTCCCACACTGGAAGTTTCTTACAAAGAAGAAATTATAAGTCCAGACTCTACTCCCCCCTAAAAAAACAGTAGAAAGAGAGAATTTTCTAGTAAATATGGTATGGCAAAGAAGCACCATGGATATTAAACTCAAGCTAGTATTATTTTTGCATGTTTACTAATAATTTACCAAAGGAAATGGTGAATATACATGTCAGGATATCAAAATGAGATATATATATATGTTATATATATATACATATATATCTATATCTATCTTTCTCTCTCTCTCTCTCTCTCTCTCTCTCTATATATATATATATAGACATATATATATACACACACACACAATCAGCACCCTTCAGAAATTATAGAACTGGACAGAAAATAAGGTATTATTATCAATATATATGAATGGTCAGTCACTCTCTTGATTTATATCCCATTTATACTCCAGGAAACTAAGAATACTTCAGAAAGTAAACAATTAATTATTTCTTTAAATCTATGTCAGTTGGCAAAATGGGACTAAAGGATGCTTACTTATTTACTAGATAAAAATGAACCGAGAAAGGCCCTGTGGCTTACTCTACACAAGGTGAAACAGTAAATCACTATAAAAGGAGAGGTAAGGATCATTTGATACTTTTACAGGAAAGACAGTACAGTGGAGAGGATATACTCTCGAGTCTGAGAACGTTGGTGCAAAGTACCCTCTGATAACTGTGACCTTGGTTAAGTTACTTAACATTGCTGGGTCTTAGTTTACTTATCTGTGAAATGAAGGGGGAAGCCTAGATGAACCTCTGAAGATGTAAAGAAGTTCACATCTAAGATTCTTTAATCTATGTAAAAGAAGAGTATGCTAGACCCTATTCTCCCTTTCTCCACCTCCCCATACCAACCAAAGATATATTTCTTGGTCCTTCATCTCAGGGCAGGAAAAAGGTGCCACAATCAGGACCCGTATCCATTGTCTTTCTCTGGACTCCAGAAGCAGTTCACAGAGTTTTTGGTCTTGTTATTAGGATAGCTTGCACCTACTATATTTGATCAAGTTCCAGATCTCATTTGTTCAGTGGAAAGAAATGCATTAAGTGTTTCTTAATGACAGGCACATTGTACTGTTTGCAAAGAGATGAAAACAGAAATACAACTGGATGACCAAGCTGAGCTGAGCATTCATTCAGGGGCCAGTCGCGGCAGGAAGTATGAAATTATGGGGGAAGTGGGAAGGGGAGTCATTCTCAATTCAGCTTTTATTGAATAAAGACCCACTTCACAAAAACCATCACATCTTTAGCTTTAGGTCTCTTTACATACACTACTCTCTCTCCCTTCCAATCCATCTTACACACATCTGCCAACTCAGGTCATGTCATTCAGTCAGTTAAAAATCTTATGGCTCTCTATTGCCTACTGAAGTAAGTTTAAAGCCTTTAGTCTAGCATCCAAGACCCACCAAGCATTGGCTTTCATATACCTTTCCAGCCTTATCTTCCCTTATCTCCCAACAAGAGACAGCTTCAATTGCTTTCAATTCAGCAAGCAATTTAATCCAAAAAACACTATAGACAGCTATTGTATAGAGGACACCCCAAAAATCTTAATGAATTTTAAGCTACTAATGCTCAAAACCACAGGAAGACTTCTGGAACACCCTGTACTTTTATATGGAGCACAGTCCTGGGGCAATGAGGACAGAAAGTTGTGGTAACACATAGTCTCCATCTATATGGAACTTAAAGCCTGGTAGGGGAATGATACAGAAATGTTTACAATACATGCTATTAATTGCTAAATGCATCACAACATACATGGGAAAAACAGTTACAGAGGGAGATCAGGGTAGGTTCCATGGAACAGGTCAAATTTCAGTTGAGATTTAAAGAGTGGGTAGGAATTTAACAGGGGAGAAGGCCTTTCTAGGTTTAGGGAATGCCATGAGAAAAAGTATTGAGGCAAAAATGGTCAGGGTGCAAACAAGGAAAAGAGAAGTAGAGTGGAACAAGTATTTATTAAGTCCCTACTATGTGCCAGGAATTGTGCTAAGTACTTTACAAATATTATCTCAGGGGACATGGAATAGTCCGGTTTAGTTGAAGCAGAGAATGATGTAAAGAGCAAGGAAAGCAGTAAATCGTAGAGGGGCTCAAATACCAGGCCAAGTAGTATAATCTTCAGTTATTGAACAATAGACAACCATCGAATATATTTTGGAATAAAAGTGTCACGACAAGATATATGCATGAAGATTAGTCTGGTAATGATAGGATTATGAATGATGAGTTGGAACAGGTAGGGTGGGAAGAGACCCATTAAGAGGAATTTGCCTTGAACCAGGCAGATGACAATAAGGGTCTGTACTTACTCTAATGGCAACAGTAGAAAGAGGGAGGAGACTGAAGACAGGACTTGGTAATGGATTAACCATGAAAAGTGAGGAAGATAGAATAGTCCAATATAAAAACCAAGGTATCTTACTCTTCTGCTCACACTTGGAATGGCTTATCCACTAGCTGAGAACCAACTCAAAGGTCAACCTCTCAGTTAAGCGTTCCTAGGTCACTTCCACATACAAGTAACTTCTTTCTCCTCTGAATTGCTGCAATACTTTGTACTTCTCTTGGCATTTGCCATTTATCGCGCTGTATTATAGTTATTTGCATACCTGTCTTAGGGGTAAAGGTTGAGCCTATTATTTTATTGGGATAAGGAACTTCCAGGTAAGGCAACTCTCTTTACCATTTCAGGTCAACACCTTTTAATTTATAATCTTGGAGAATGACCTAGAGCACTGAGAAATTAAGTGAGTTGTCCAGGCTCACACAGTCTGTATCAGATGCAGGACCTTTGTGAACACAGAGAAACTCTCTAACCACTACACGACACTACCTTTTATGCTTATCTTAATTCCCTACTAAATATTCAACTATGTACTTTTCTACTGGCTGTCTTAATATACATACAAATGTTCAATTCAATCAACATTAAGGGACTACTATTGCAAGGTCCTGTGTTAGGTACCGGGAATACAAAACTGAAAATGAACACTCTTGATCCTACAGGAGCTCATAATCCAATGGGGAACCCATTAGATATACACAGAGATAAGTATGAAACAAGGCAGAATGGCAGGGAAGAAAAGAAGAGAGCCAGGCAAAGTGCTATAAGAAAATTTGAGGGAAAACAAACCCAGGAACTATATGAACACAATTACAAAACACTTTTCACACAAATAAAGTCAGATCTAAATAACTCGAAAAACATCAGTTGCTTGTGGTTAGACTGAGATAACATAATAAAAATGAAAATTTTACTTAAATTAATGTACCTATTTAGTGCTATATAAATCAAACTACCAAAAAATATTTTATACAGCTAGAAAAAAAAGTAACAAAATTCATGTGGAAGAACAAAAGGTCCAGAATATCCAGGGAATTAATGAAAAATATTAGGGAAGGTGGCATAGCCATACTAGATTTTAATCTGTATCATAAAGCAGCAGTCATCAAAACTACTTGGTACTGGCTAAGGAACAAGGTAGTAGGTCAGTGGAATAGATTAGGTACACAAGACATAGTAGTCAATGACTATAGTAATCTACTATTTGATAAACCCAAAGACTCCAGCTTCTGGGATAAGACCTCACTGTCTGACAAAAGCTCCCAGGAAAACTGGAAAAGAGTATGGCAGAAAGTGGACATAGACCACTATCTTACACCATATATCAAAATAAAGTCTAAATGGGTTCACAATCTAGATATAAAGGCTGATACTCTAAGCCGTCTGGGAGAGCAAAGAATAGTTTACCTGTCAGATTTACAGAAAAGGGAAGAATTTATGACCAAACAAGAGATAGAGAACATCACAAAATGCAAAATGGATAATTTTGATTATATTAATTAAAAAGTTTTTGTACAAACAAAGCCAATATAACTAAGATTAGGAAAGAAGCATAAAATTGGGGAAGAATTTTTACAACCAATGTTTCTGATAAAGGTCTCATTTCTAAAATGTACAGAGAACTGAATCAAATATATAAGAATACAAGTCATTTCCCAATTGATAAATGTATGAACAGCCAGTTTTCATAGGAAGAAATTAAAGATATCTATAATCATATGAAAAATGCTCTAAATCACTATTGATTAGAAAAATGCAAATCAAAACAACTCTGAGGTACTGCATTTCACCAGTCAGATTGGCTAAGCTGACAAAACAATAAATTGACAAAGATGTGGGAAAATTGGAACACTAATACATTGTTGGTGGACTTGTGAACTGATCCAACCATTCTGGAGAGCAATTTGGAACTATACCCAAAGGGCTATAAAAATGTACATATCCTTTGACCCAGCAATACCACTTCTAGGGCTGTATCCCAAAAAGATTATACATGTGGGAAAAGAACCCATGTGTACAAAAATATTGGTAGCAGCTCTTTTTGTGGTGGCAAAGAATTGGAAATCAAGGTGATGCTCTTCAATTGGGGAATGGCTAAACAAGTTGTGGTATGTGAATGTAATGGAATATTATTGTGCTATAAGAAATGAGGAACAGACAGACTTCATAATAACCTGGAGAGACATATAAAGTGATGCTGAGTAAGAGAAGCAGAACCAGGAGAACATTGTATACAATGGTATATCTGTGATGACTAACTTTGATAGCCTGGGCTCTTCTCAGCAATGCAAGGTTATATGACAACTCCAAAAGACTCATGATGGAAAGGGCTATCCATATCCAGAGAAAGATTTACGGAGTCTGAATGTATATTGAAGAACTACTTACTCTCTCTTTTATGTTTTGTTTTGTTCCTTCTTTCTCCTTATTCATTCCATTGGTTATAATCCTTCTTTACAACTTGACTAATGTGAAGGTATTTGTAGAACCTATATTGGATTGCATGCCACCATAGGAGATAAGGGGGTAGAGGGAGGGGGAGAAAATTTGGAACTCAAAAGCTTGTGGAACTCAATGTTGTAAACTAAAAGTAGATAAATAAATAAATAAAATTTAATTTAAAAAAAGAAAATTTGAGGGAAAGATTATTTTCAGGTGGACGGGATCAGGGAATCATACACGAAAGATCTGGACTTTGAGGAAGAAAAGTTCAAGTCAGAGCTTTGTTAAGTGAATGGCCTTCATGAATGCCTAGAGGTAGAAAAAGGACAGATGGAAGAAGAGTTAGCAGTCCATTTTGGCTGGAACTCAGGGAATGTGTGAAAATGAGTAATATCAAATAAGGTTGGGAAGGTAATTGCTAGAAATATAGAATGAAGGCAGAGGCTAGAGGACTTTTGATGGTAGGCTAAAAAGCTTGAACTTTACCCTACAGAGAAGGAGGAGCCCCTAAAAGACTTAAGCAATAGAATGATATGGTCAGTTCTATATGCTGGGAAGATTATTTTGGCAGCTGTGTAGAGAATGGAATGGAAGCAGGAAGCCCCATCAGCCTTATGATAATATTCCAGGTGAAAATTATTGAGGGCTTGAACAAGAGCCCTGGCAGTGGAAGTGAAATGAGGGGACAGATGGAAGAAAGACTGAAGAGGCAGAATGACTAGATGTTGAAGGAATGAGTGAGGTTTTTAGCATGGGTGACTGGGAAGATGCCAACAGCAGAAACTGGGAAGAGGTTGGGGGGAGGGGAAGAATGATGACTTCAGTTTTAGATTTAAGTTCTGGAAAGATATTGATGGAGAGACGCAGAGACAGAGGACTGCTTAGATACACACTATGGCTATATATATAGTGTTATATGTGTGTATATATGTGTGTATATATATACATATATATATATTTTAGCTGAACTAAATAATAAACATGAAATTTGAGTACTAAAGCCTCAAAGGCCCTGCAGAAATACTGCCTTCTCTTCAAATAAGAAGTAATAGTTCTTCATCTGTAAAACAAGGGGGTGGACTAGTTGGCCTCTGAGATTCCTTCCAGTCCTTAAAAAAAAAAAAATCCATGAACCTACGATTCAATTCTACTCCCCCCTAAATACAAGTTTCTTCAGAAGAAGACTACCATTGTGGTAGGGTGAGGCTTCCATTTTATGGACCCACAGCAAAGTACCTGTCAGTCCCAACACTGTCCACAGCTCAGATCCATAAAGTGCCTTAGGGTTTATAAAGTATGTTCTTCAAAACATCCCAATGAGGTAGGTAGGGTATTATTATCCCCATCTTACAGAAGAGGAAACAGACTCAGAGAGCTAAAAGTGATTTGGTCACACAAATAGTAAGTGACCTAGCTAGGTCTGGAACCTGAATATTCTAACTCCAAAGCCGTGGTCTTTCTACCAAGCTATGCTGGCTGTCATCCCTCTTAGAAACTACTACAACATACAAACATGTTGGTTTACCTGAACTCACACTCACTGAGTGAGTTGGATATGTGTATGTGTGTATGTGTGTGTGTGTGTGTGTGTGTGTGTGTGTGTGTGTGTGTGTGTAAACATACATATATCACAGTCGGGGTTACTAAGGAATGAAACTTAACAGGGATGTTTTCAACTGCAGAACTTATGGCACTATTTTATCCTCTGTCTATTAATATTCTCCTTTCAAAACACTTCTCAGTATCTATATGCAAAGGAAAACGGCTCCCAGGTCATCAGTTTTCCACTGGGTGAAAAAAAGGATTTCCCTTCTCTCTCAAACTGTATGTGCCAAACCTCAAGATTAATGTGTGAGCATATTTATATCTTCCACATGTAATCCTTGAGGGACAGAAACAGTCAACCCCAAAATATCATCAACATGTCTGAGGCATGATTCGAATGAAGAATGCGAATGAATGAGAGATCAGATCCCTGCAAAACAAACGACCTCTCTCACACACAGAGCGTGTAAAGAAACATCCTCTCTATGGGGATGGGGTGGGGTAAAGGCGGGGAGTGTAGGATTGCCAACAAGAGAAGGACATTATCCAGTTGAGTAAAGGCAACGACACTTTGAAAATTGCAGAGGGGAATGAAATCTGTTCCCTGTACAATACCCAAGCACCCCACAACCCGAATCAAGTCAAATCTTCCATGCTACCTCGAATGGGCATTAATTACATACGGTGGGAGAAAAATAGATACACGGAAATAAGACACCTTAATAAAAGGCAAAAACTTTAGGAAATGCACGAAATGCATCGATATATACAGGCAGAGAGAGGGGACAGAGGGACCATGGTAAGAATCTGGATTTTCTTCCCATACACACTCCCCTAGATCCAGCCTGCAAAGTACGGTGCTACATGCAATGCTCAGAGAGAAAGACGGCTGAGGGCGGCAGGGACGTGGGGGTGGGAAGGGAGGGGTGTCTAAACACAAACCACCCAGGCCTCAACGTGACGAAAGTCGTCAGCAGCATCCCAGCCCCTTCTTTCCAGCACCCCCCCCCCCACCTCCCGCTTCTCACTCCCCTGCAGCTGCGGCTGCAGCTGCAGCAGTAGCAGCAGCAGCAGTAGCAGCAGCAGCATGACCACCGCTGCTCCCATCCATTCTGGGCGGCAGACACCCTGCAGGCAGGCCGGCCTGCCTCCCTCCCTGCCAGCCTGCCCAGCCCGGGATGCCCGGACAGTGCTGCCGTGGGCGGGCTCCGCCGCCAACTCCGCCCGCCCCAGGGCCCGAGATGAAGCTCCCACTTACCTTGGGCTCTTGGGGGGGGGCTGAAGGTGGCAAGCCTCCCGCCCCCCGCCCCTTCCCCTCCTTCTCCTCCTCCTTTTTCTTCCTCCCTCCTCCTCCTCCTCCTCTTCTTTCTCCTCCTCCCCTCTGTGTGTATTGGTCGCCCCCTGGTCCCCTGCTGCTTGGAGTAAAAGCCGAAAGCGCCCTTGCCGGGCTCCGTGCGTGGGGAGGGGGAGGCGCGCGGGCAGCTTTCTTGAAACTGTGAAACACACACACACGCACACGCACACAGATCCCCAACTAAAGTGTGAAAGCAGCGGCGACGGCGGCAGCGGCGGCGGCAGCAGCAGCAGCAGCAGCAGCAGCAGCAGCAGCGCGGAACGTCCTCTCCTGGGGAGTGGGCAGGGAGCAAGCGGGAGCTGGCGGGCGGGCGGCAGGGAGGGAGGGAAGGAGGAAGGGAGGGAGACCAAAAGAAACCTCCTCGGCCAGTCACTCACTCAAGGGGGCGGGAGCAGCCAGGCACTCCCCCACCCTCCGACCGCCTACCCCGCCTCTCCCCCTCCCTTCCCCTCTAGGTCCTGCATCCACCTCTCCCCACCCTCCGAGGGAGGGGCCAAGAGAGACAGAGAAGGCGCACCCGGAAAGGAAGGAGACTGGGCAGGCTAGGCTGGGCTGGAGGGGAGGAGAGGGTAGCCCCGGGCTGCTGGCGAAGGTTCAGCGAAGAGGAGCGAGGAAGGCGGAGGAGGAGGAAGATGAGGCAGTCAAAAGGCAGCCTCTAAGGAAGCGGGGGTGGGGGAAGGGGGGGGTGTCGACTTTATGCCGGGGAGGAGACACTTTTGGACTTCGAGGAAAGGAGTAGCCCTCCATCCGCTCTGGGCGAGGCTACTGAGATGAAAGGCTAGGGAACATAACAGCCGGGGAATCTTAGTGACTGTGACAAGGATGCGCAGCTTGAGGGAAGGGGCTGGGCTGGTGAAGAGTGGTGGGCGTCTGTCTGACTGGCTGACCGGCTCTTTACCTGCAGGAGAGTGGGATGGACAGATCAAGGACTGAGCAGTGACCTGGGCTTGAGGGATGGAAGGAGGCAGGCTACTGAGGGAGGGACACAGCCCCTCTGAGGGAAGGAACGCATCGGGGGATGGCCGGAGAGGACCAAATCACGCCGAGAGTGGCCGCACTCGAAGAGCCCAGCATCCTGCCTTCCCCCAATCCTCTCGTTCCATCTCGGGCCCCGGGAGGAGAGCGCAGCTGGGCCGGAGCTGCGTGCCCGGCCAACCCAGTCGAGGCAAACTGTCTCTTTTTTACTTGGGGGAGGGGGGGGGAACCGCAACCGCCTGCAAGATGAATGAATCATCAGAGTCTCCCACAGAAGCCAGCTTTAGAAGAGAGGGAGGGAAGCAGAGAGGGAGGAGCAGACAGTGCTGGTTTTGAGGACTTTGTATGGTACATTACCCATTGCCCAACCGGTGGGGTGTTGAGGAAGAAAAAGCTTGAGGCAGTGCCAGACAATGATGGGACATAATTTGTTGACAGGTCAGGAAAATAAACATCCCTCTACTTTCTTGAAATTCCCACTGTTCTGTGTAAATTTCCCCAAAGGGTCAAATAATTTCCTAGTCTCTGGGAAGTGTTATTTTCTCTTTCTGTGATTTTGGTGGGAAGGGTAGGTGTTACAGTATGATGCCTTTAAAAATATGCCTACAGAATGTGCCTGCCCGCTTATCATTCCGATGCTATTGGTTGTGGCCCTGCTTTTTTTGCCTTCTACCCTCTACCCCTTGCTTGGTTTAGATCCATATATAGGCATGACAATTTCAGGACCCCATACCTGCCAAATAATACAAGACACAATAGGGCTAAACAGTAACCTAACCCAGAGGATGGCTATTATAAAGAATTAGAACCTTTTTGATGTTTCAGCCAAGATGAAGTTGGAAAATGGAAATACACACATCGCAGCTATGACAGTGATGAGACACTTAATTGAAAAGCAAATTTATAATTTGGCTTAATGAAATGACTTAGTAATCATCCATGACTGAGACGGAAGTCTGCATTTTTGAAAAATGGCCTTCTAATGCTTTCTTTAATACAAGCATCAGTGCTGTTCAGTTTCAATCTTGAAAATTACTATTTTTAAATAAAAAATTAGCCCTGGTTTGTTAATAATAGCTAGCATTTTTCCTTTGATATTTTTCCTCTAACAGAACTGAAACACATCGCAAAGACCTTTTTTGTTTTTTGTTTTAATGGAGTTCTGTTCACACATGCTTTTTGTAGGTAAAACTGTTTACTTCCCGCACCAATTTATCAATAATTAGGCAACTCTTTTCAAAGGTTCTCAGGGCCTGTATATATATTTTTCCCTTTCAGTGTGACATTTCAAGTGATTCTCAAACCACCAGTTCCCAGATAATTTTTTTTAATAGGCAAGATTTTTTTATGCCTGTATAAAGAGTCCAAAAATCTATCATCTGTAATCCCAGTAGCACAACTTGAAGGAGTGAATGAAAAAGCCCTGGGGATATAAATTCAAAGGCAAAACCAGTTCCTGACATCAAGGTGTTTACTTTCTAAGGGAGGAGGCAGGAAGGGAAAAGGAATACTATCCATAGAGGAGTGGCAACTGGGAGTGGTGACCAGAGTGATGCGCTTTGGTCCAGAAAGTTAAAGGAATGGAGAATGAGGTGAGAGAATAAATTGATACAAGGACTTTGATGAGGATGCTGTATGAAGTATGACTGGGGCTTAGGACCTAGTTAGTCTTTAGCAGCCAGATAATAGAATGCTGATCTCAAAGTCAAGAAGAATGGAATTCAAATCTTGTTTCAGGAACCCCTTCCCAGGCTTCTAAATGCTAGTGCTTCTCCCTGAGATTATCTCCAATTTATTCTCTACTTTTTGTTTTTTAAAGCCGCGTTTTTGGGGTTTTTTTTTTGTTTTGTTTTGTTTTGTCTTGTTTTTTGTTTTGTTTTGTTTTACCTAGGCTAGAAGTACAGGGCTGCTCATAGTTGGGTCCCATTTTGATCTCCTCGGTCTTCTGATCTAAACTGATTTACCCTTGCTTAGACAACCTCTTAACCTACTCTCTTCCCTCAGAGCTCACTATACCAGTGTTGAATTTAGTGAAGACACACTATTGTCTTAGCCCACTTCAGTTCAGAACTTAGATGAAGAGATCCACCAGCCCGAGTCTCCAGATACCAGGAATCACATGCTGGAGCTCCCAGACCAGGGGTATAGATCTTGTCTGTACATAACTGTTTGCATATTGTCTCCCCAATTTGACTGTAAGTTCTTTGAAGGCAGGGACTCTCCCCCTCCCCCTTCTTTGTATCTTCAGCATGCATATCACTATGCCCGGCACATACTAGGTGCTTAATAAATCTTATTGATTTGACATAACTACCAGATGTGTAATCCAGAGCAAATCTGAACTTCAGTTCCTTTATCTGTAAAATGGGACTAATAATACCCTTAATATTTGTATGTGAGTCTCAAATGGGAAAAGAGAGACATGGGATTCCATGCTTTGCTTTGCAAATCTTAAAACATTCTATAAATGCCCACTGATATTAGTCTACATCTTTGGATATGAATGCCTTGATATGCAGGCATAGCAGTTAATACCAGAAAACTAAAAGCAGCTGGTTTCCAAGAATCCTAAAGGTGGCCCATGGGAGTTGTCCCTTCAGGAAGTGCCTGGAGTCAATCACCACACCAGTCCTCAACACTGTTATAAGCAACAGAAGAGTTACTGTAGGAGGAGGAAGGATATGAGCTTTTGTGAGATCTTCCCCACTCAACACTACCCTGGAGTACATATACAAGGTAGATTTACCCTTCCCCAATCATCTTCCATGTGCGGTCCTCCACCACCTCATACTTTGGTTTAAAAAAAAAAAACACTGCAATTTTTTTTTGTTATGTGAATTAGAATGAGGCTTATTTGTTTATTATCTTCTATTTTCTCCTTCATTCTTAAGTCTTATCTTCCTAGTATCAAATTCAGGAATCCACATATATAAGATCATTGTATGCCATAAGTTTTATTTATTTTTATTTTTGATCTGTGGAATAAAATATGCATATCCGTAACACAGTGTAATAAAAAGATGATTGCACATGAAACTGAAAGCCTATTATGTACAACTTGCTATTCCTTTATAATAAGATTATATAAATTTCTTTTTTCCATTTTTCCTCCCACCCACCTTATAGATGGCTACCATTAGACACAAATATGTCTATATATGTAAAATCATTCCATACATACTTCTATTTGTTCTTGCCATAAGTTTTAAAATCTATTTGTTTGTAACCCAGAATCAGAGGTATTCTGGTAAATATTTAAAAACCAGCTCGCTGAAAAAAAATATATACATGTGTATGTACATCACATCTAAGCTTATTTGCATTTTTAATGTTTTCTCTACTATTTCCTTAAATTTAGACCATCAGCGAAAGACTAAATCAAGCCCTGATTTCTGAGGTGTAAATGCTCACACTGAAAAATTTAACAATCTGCTCTTGGGACCAGTCAAGCTAGCTCTACCCTCCTTGTAAGGGTTGGCAGTCACAAGCAGGAGGGGATGCACGTGATCGCCTGTGGGCAGAGTTGAGAGAAGTCTCCTGGTTCTCGGGGCGGGACACGATTGGTCCACCTCCACGGTGACACCCTTACCTATAAGGCAACCTATCACATTGCCAGAACTCGAGTGACGCCTGTACTTGGAGACGCTGTGAGAGGATATAAGGCTAGCTTCTTCCGGTAGCTCTCTCTCTTGCTCTCTCTCTCGAGGTGTGCTCGTGGCGCGTGGTGAGTCCCTGTATGAGATAGGCTTAGGGATGTAGTCATACAATAAAGTCAGCCTTCACTATAACCATGTCCTGGGTGTTCTGTGATGGTTGCAGTCCTCCAGTATCATACTGGAGCATGAGCAGTTCCCCAGTATCGTACTGGGGCCAGAGACGTCTGAAGTACTGGGTGAAGGTAGGAACGCCAATGAGTGAACTTAGCAGGGAGCAAGGGAAATAAGGGAACCTAACACCTCCTCCCTCAAACTGGAGCTCATTTTCCCCATAGAAACAATGTTGTATAGTCCCATTACATGGCTATAGAACCCACCTACCATTTTTAACATTGTTTCATGTGTGAAAACAGATTTCTCCCTCTGCTTCTGGACACCAAAAATGCATCTTCTGATACCTTTGAGGAAGAACAAGAAATTTCTTTCCTTCATTAGCCCTAGCAATTGAACAGTGGAGTTTCTTAGATTCCAAGAGGAGCAGGTGAAGGGAATATGAAGAGAAAGAGGGTCCTGGGTGACCCCAGGAGACAGAATCACAAATAGATAGACAACTAAGTGTCTGAGTGGATGAAGTGCTGGACCTGGAAGGAAGGAGTTAGCATTTATATAGAGCTTACTCTTCTCCAGGCACTGTGTGAAGCACTTTTTATAAATATTATATCATTTGATCCTCACAACAACCCAGGGAGGTAGGTGCTATTATTATACCCATTTTTCAGTTGAAGAAACTGAGACAAACAGAGGTGAAGTTACTTGCCCAGAGTCCTTCAGCTAGTAAGTGTCTGAAGCTGACTCTAGGCTCTATCTTCTGTATCAACTCCAAATGCTCATATGGATTATTAGTGCCTGACCTGTGGTAGAGCATTCCAACCTTCTATTGGTCTGATCAGCCACAGTCGGACACACTGTAACTTGCCTCCAACTTAGTCATGTCATTTTGATCCTCTTTGAGAATGAAGGACAACAACCAACTGTACTACCAAGACCTAGAGTCAGAAAAAGCTGTCTTTCTGAAAATCTGGTCTCAGACACTAAGTAGATAAGTCATTTAATTTCTATCTGCTCCAGTTTCCATATATGTAAAACTGGGATAATAGTACCTACCTCTCAGGATTATTGTGCAGAAAAAAATGAGATATTTGTAAAATGCTTTGCAAACCTTAAAACATCATATGTGGTGCTCATCATTATTGTTATTGCCAGACTCCAAGAACAAGCAGAACAAAGCACAGTCTTGACTTTTCAAGATAAATTGAGTTGGGAAAAGAAGAGAAAGAGAAAGAGAGAGAGAGAGAGAGAATCAGACAGACAGACAGGATACCATGACTTGGCAAGATAATGGAGATTCTAGACACACAAAGACTGCTGTTGGAAAGACCAGTGTTTGGGAAGCTTCTTCTTGGGTCCATACTGAAGATCTCACCTGACATATAGCTGAGGATATAGGGGAAGAGGACATAGGGGAAGAGAATGGAGGAAGGATTCCATCTGACAGTTTCTTATTTTAACTATTTTATTATTATTATTATTATTTTTTGCCTACCAAATGCCTTAATATCTCCATCGTTGCTACATTAAAGAAGAACTAAGTGCCTTCAAAATGTCCTGGAACAAAGACCTAGTCATCCTACCTTAGTAATCATTCTATTCTTAGCAATTGGAAAAGGAGAAGGATCATAAGAGGCCCCAAAAGCAGACAGAGGGCAGCTGTCAGGATCTGTGGCATCCTAAGAGTGACACAAAGATAAGATTTTTGGTTGGAAGTAGGGAAGGCACATTGGACATACTAATAGCTTAATAAATATATGTTTGGTGTTGTTCCTGGTTTGAGCCTTCATGTTCAGGGAACTATCTCAATTAAAAATGATTTAACAAGAATTCTAGTATATTTTGTTTCTTCTTCAAAAAGTAAGTCTCTTATTAAAAAATTTTTTTGTTGAAATTATTGTTAAATTCATTATAAATTTCAGAAGGTTTTAAAATCTTCACTCAGGTAATAAAAAGGCTTCCTTAACTCTTTATTTTTTCAAATAATTTAAATACAAATTTTAAAAATAGTCAATATTTATTTTGTCCTGAAAAAATAACTTTGCATATTTGAATTCATCCTCTTCTTTAAAGAATCATAAGAGTTTGTCCCTGAAGCTTTTTCTCTTTACCATATAACTAATGAACTTTCTGAGCCTCTTGACCTCTTATACTATTTTTTGTTTGCTTTGTATGTCCCCTTTGAACAGATAGTGGTCATGTCATTGGCTATAAAGTCAATGAGTTAAGTTAACAAGCATTTATTAAGGTGCTATGCTAAATACAGGATAAAAAGAAAGGCAAAAAAGTCTGTTCTCTGAAGGAGCTCACAATCTAATGGGGAAGACAATGAACAAATAGTTATGTACAAACAGGATATTTACAGCATAAATTGGAGATAATCTCAGAAGGAAGACATTAGAATCAAGAGAGATTGGGAAAGATTTCTTAAGATTTTAGCTAGGGAAGTCAGAAGGCAGAGATGAGAAGGGAAAGAGTTCTGGGTAGAGGAGATAGCCAACGAAAATGCCTGGAGTTGAGAGTTGCAGTCATGTTCCAGGAACAAGTTGCCAGTCTCACTGGATTGGGGAGCACATAGAAGTTAGTAAAGTATAATAAGTCTAGAAAAGTAGAAAGGGGCCAGGCTTTGAAGGGCTAGAAAAACCAAGCAGAAAATTTTATATTTGATCCTGAAAGAAACAGGGAGACACTGAAGGTTATTGAATGATCAGTAAGCCAATAATCCAAGTTTTCTACTGTGGACTGAATCCCGTGGTTTTTTTTCAATCCTCATTCTCCTTGCCCTTTCTGCAGCCTTTGACACTGTTGATCATTCTTTTCTCCTTTATACTATATACTTCTCTCTAGATTTCTGAGATACTACTCTCCCCTGGTTCTCCTCCTATGTACCAGACTTCTCATTTTCAATCTTCTTTACTGTATCATTGGTCAGATCATCACACCCACTAACCACAGGTGTCCCACAGGGTTCTGTCTTGGACCCTCTTTTCTTCCCCTGTTACATTACTTCATTTGATGATCTCATCAACTCCTAGGAATTTAATGAACATCTCTATACTGATCATTCTGAAATCTCCATATCCTGCCCAAACCCATCTGCTGACCTCCAATCTCACATCACCAGCTGCTTTTCTGACATTTCCAACCAGACATCCAGTATATATGTTAAATTCAACATGTCCCAAAATGAATTTATTTTCATTCCCCTTAAACTTTCCCCCACCTCCTACCTTCCCTGTTACAGTAAAGAACACCACCAACCCTCAGGCTCACAAGTTAAGTATAATCCTCAATTCCTCATCATCTCTCACCCTCCATAGACAATCTATTACCAAGGCTTGTCAATTTCACTTTGCAACTTCTCTCAAATATGCCCCCTTCTCCCCTCTGACGCTGCCACATTCTAGTGCAGACCTTATCACTTCATTGGACTATTGTAATAGCAATGGGTCAGCCCACCTCAAGTGTCTCCCCACTCCAGTCTGTCCTCCATTCAACCACTGTGATTTTCCTAAAATGCAAATCTGATCATGTCACTCCTCTACTCAATAAACTTGACCAGCCAAAAAACCAGTGTCTCTCTATCACCTCTAGGTACAAATACAAAATCCTCTGCAGCCCCAGTCTTCTTATACCTGACTTCCCACCATGAGTCTTCTGTCTAGTGACCCTGGCTCTGGGTCCCAGAACTTTCTATATCTGTCCCCCATGTTTAGAATGCTCTTCTTCCTCAATCCCTACTTACTGGCTTCCTTTCCATTCTAACTAAAATTCTACCTCCTACAGGAAGCCTTTCCCAACTTCTCTGAATTCTAGTGCCTTTCCTCTCTTAATTATTACTTGTTTATCGTATGTATAGTTTGTACATATTTTTTTTTTGCTTATTGTCTCTCCTATTAGATTGTGAGGTCCTTGAGGGCAGAGACTGTGTTTTGCCTTTTTTTGGTATTCTGCATTTCTTAGCACGGTACCTTATGGTCAGTCAGTCAGTCATCAATAAACATTGATAAATAAATATGCATTTATTAAGTGCCTACTGTATGCTAGAGAATTAAGGAGAAGGGGGTGATCCCAAGTCTTAGAGGCTATAGAGAGATCAAGAAGAATCAAGCTTGTCAAAAGGCTATTGGATTTGGCAATTAGGAGATCATTATTAACTTTGGAAAGAGCAGTTTTAGTGGAACGATAAAGTCGTAAAATTGACTGTAAGGAGTTAAGAAGAGAGTGAGAGGGAAGGAAGTTGTGGCATTTATTGTAATCTTTCCAATGAGCTTAACAATAAAGGGCAGATAAGATAATGGATGATAGTTGGGGTGAGGGGATTGGAAGGATTAAGTGAAGATTCTGGGGGATGGGAGAGACATGGGCAGTTTATAGATAGGACAGGAGGCAGTAGACAGGGAGAGATTAAAAGTAAGTGATAGAATAGAGATGACAGAGGGAACAATCTGTTGAAGAAGACAGTATGGATGGGATTGTTTGAGGGGTGAGCCTTAATAGAGAGTATTATATGATAGAAGTAAAGAAGGAGGTAGTGGCAGAGGGCTGCTAAGTAATAAGAAGAGGAAGAGAAGAAGAGGAAACTCATGACAAATAGCCTCAATTGTTTTTCTGTAAAATATGAGGCAAATTTCTCAGCTGAGAGAGTGGGGAGAGGTTTGAGAATGGATGAAAAGGTTCAGAAAAGCCTCTTTGGAGAGTGGGATAGTGAGTTGATAAGGGAGATGTAGAAAGATTGCCTAGCAGCAGTGAGGGCCCAGCTGAGGTTGTATAACATAAATTTGTAGCAGGTTGGGTCAGAATTGTTTTGTTATTTTTCCTACCTTTGTTAACACTGTGTGCGTGTGTGCGTGTGTGCGTGTGTGTGTGTGTGTGTGTGTGTGTGTGTGTGTACACTCATGCACGTGCATGCACAAAGGTAGCAAACAGATGTTGGGAATGCTCCAAGGCCAGGGCATAGCAAGATACAACTGTGATATGTTACGGGGTCTAGGGACTCAGGAGAACAAGGCAGTGTAGAGTTGAATGGATCAAGATGGGGAAAGAGAGAGTCACTGGTATATGGTTGATAGCCTGGGAAAGAACTGATGGTCAAGTGATTTGATATAGGGATGTGATCTTGATAGACCTGTACTTTAGGAAGATCTCTTTGACCACTGGGTATGGGGTAGACTAGAATGAGGAGAAATTTGCATCCAGGAGGTCAATCAGTAGGTTAGTACAATAGATCAGGCACGAAATGATGAAGAACTAGACTGGAGTAGTAGCAATGTCAGAAGAAAAACAGAGTTACATAAGAGAAATGTTAGCGTGGTAGAAATGACCACATTTGACAACTGACTAGCTATGGGAGTGGTGGTGGTAATAAGAGATTGAGGAATCAACAATGAGGCCTAAGTTATGAGCCTGGGTAATTGGAGGGGGATGGAGGGTTACTCTCAACAGTAATAAGCAAGTTAGAGTAGAGGAGAGTTGGGTTGGGTGGGTAGGCAGATAATGAGCTAAATTTTGGACATGTTCAGTTTTAGATGTCTACTTGAAAGAAACACAGTTCAAGATGTCCAAAAAGAAGTTGAAAATGAGAGAATGGAGGTCAGGACAAATTAAGAGATAAGTATAATAACACTTCAATTTTATATGACATTTTAAGGTTTGAGTACTTTTTAAGCTATATCAATGAAAATTGGGTCCATATTGAATTAGACAATAGAAGTGAAACACGTTTCCCTGATATAAAATTCTGAAAAAATGAATGATAGTTCATTTGGCAGTGTGGGTGGACTTTATACTATCTAAGCTTTAAGCTATGGCCATTTTTACTAAAAGTTACTAAAGAAAAAAATGCATTAAGTTTTGTATGTGTTGGTGTTGATGCCTAGTCATTCACATAATTCTCATATATGTGGTCAGTTTCCTACTTAAGTCCACACAGTGGCCACAGGATATCTCTTTAATCCCCATGGCTCTTGATAGGTATTTTGTGCCCTTCTCTTTTGCCACCTGGGACTATGCCTCAGTTCATTCCCCATCCTCAGGCCTTGCTTCTCACCTTAATGCAGTGGTTTTCAACCTGTGGGTTGCAACCCCTTTGGTAGTCAAACGACCCTTTCACAGGGGTCACAGGGGTCGCCTAAGACCATTGGAAAACACATATTTCCAATGGTCTTAGGAACCGAGACACTGCTCCTCTATCCATCTCCAGGTGGGTCCACCCACATGCAGATATGCCCACATATGAGTATTAAAGGATCGCAGCATTAGGAAGGTTGAGAACCACTGCCTTAATGTGATCCTCTTGGAGAACAACAACCAACAATAACAACAAAGTTGAGTTGGTTCACAAAGGGGCTGTGGTGTCAGACTGACCTAGTAATGCATGGGAGAGAGGAAGGGAAGGCAAGTTCCTCACATTGCTCCTCCCTCACCCCATCAACCTCAGTGCTCCTCATGGCCTTGGCCTTTCCAGCCTGCATTCCATTTCCTTATTCTCCACACAAGCTCTTTTTGCTCTTCATCCTAGAAATCATGCATCAAAGTCTGCAGAATGCTCATCATAGTTTTCCTCTGACAGGTGAATCTTCTGTCTTTTTGTATACAGAGACCAATCATTGGCACCTATGTATGAGTGTATATTTTCCTACAGGGGATAAAAGGAAAAAGTAGGAGCAGAGAGGGAGGAAGATAGTAGGAGACAGAGGGAGAGGGCCCTCTTTATTTCCCAGACCCTCTATAAACCCAGATTGACTTGGTCTATGGCAGTGGTTGTCAACCTTCCTAATGCCGCGGGACTCTTTAATGCTTGTATGTGGGCGTATCTACATGTGGGCGAACCCGCCTGGAGACAGATAGAGGAGCAGTGCCTCAGTTCCTAAGGCCATTGGAAATATGTGTTTTCCAATGGTCTTAGACAGCCTCTGGTCGTGACCCACAGGTTGAGAACCGCTGGTCTGTGGGCTAGTTTCCTACTCTGAACTGCTGCTAGCTGTGCAGATTTCATACCTTACCATTGCTGAGCATCTCTTCATGAGTTAATAATGTGAGTTGCATGTTTATATCTCATCATACCCAAGGCAGGGATTGTGTACTTCTTTGTATTTCCCTACAACTCAGGGCCTGGCAACACTCAAACATATATTCGTTATATCCACTTATATTTCTGTAGTCCTTTGCATTTTTGTCACAGTAATCAGATGAAATCACACAATATTTATCATTCTCATTTTACAGATAAGGAAACTAAGGCTCCAAGAGATAGTTACTTGTCCACAACCACAAAACCGCCAAACATTCAGCAAATGAATCTACCTGTCCTGATTCTATGGCTACTGCTCTCTTGCCCGTACACTAGGGAGGATACTTTAAGATCTTTCACGCCAAGATCATATGACACGCAAATAATTTCATGCCAAATCAGTGCAAGTGTTTTAATTTCAGTGCTAAAAAACTTCCAATAATTCTAATAGTTCTCTTACTAGTAAGTGAAATACTCTTGACAGTCTAGTTTTTTGTTTATGATATTGGGGGTGGGGTGAGAGGAGAAATTCAATCTGTTGGGTTTATCTTTGTGTGGGGGGTAGTATAGATCTGTATCTATATTTTATATACAGACATCCTATAGATGTATATCTATATGATATATAGTATAGATGCAGATCTGTATTTTATATACATGTAGAGTATAGAGTTGTATCTACATTTTATATACATATATAGCATAGATATATTAGCTATATTACAGATCTAAATCTACATAGATATAGGTCCCTATGTATATATTTATATCTATGTAACTATATATATACATACATATATTTTTTTCCTTTGATCTCTTTTAGGAGGTAGGGAAGGCTGGAGAGGATAGCATACAAACAGGCATATAAAAGAAAATGGGACCAAATGACATGTTTGCCAAAGCCTCAAGCATGGAAATAAGGGACAGATTAGACACAGTAAACTAGGGATTAGGCTGGGGGTTAAGCAACTCTTAAGCATTTGTCAAAATATTTTGGTTTTGACTCATACATTACTCAAATGCAAAGTTCTCTTGCTCTTGTTACCAGCTAGGTTAGTTCAAATGAATTTTTTTGACTTTGATCATGCTAGTGCTAGGCCAGGCTAATTGTCTTGAAGCTTTGACAGTCCTCAAGAAGATTTTATAAAAAATAAAATGACATAAGGGGAGATACAGAGCTGGAGATCTTTGCACTGATATTAAGTCACTATGACCAAGGTCCCTGTTTTCCTTAAACTTTCCTCCCTGTAAAAAAATTTGTAGTCCCTGCAAATTGTAGCAGATGTACAGGTAAATAATTTACATAAATTAGGTTATATGCAAATTACTAACCCCAGATATATAGTCAAACATAGGTACAGGGTATCTGATACAAAAATTAGAATCGCAAACAGTTTGGCCAACAAATAGATCTTATACAAGAACATAATTAAAAGAAACACATAATGAAGTTGATGGAGTAGACCAAATATAGAGGTACCCATGAGCGACATCATGAAATTATGGAGATAATCCTAGTCTTAGAGTTGGGAAGACCTGGATTGAATCCCACCTCTGACACTTAACAGACATGGGATCATCATGGGCAAGGCTTAACTTCTAACCTTTAGCTTCCCCATCTCTCTGTGAGCGTGAAATTAACTGATACTGACTTAGTTGAGTCCTGGTGATAAAATGTCCCATCAATCTTTTTCAATCATAGACATTAGAATATGTGTGAAAAGTTTGAGAGCTATTTGATGAGATGAAATCATGGCATGCAAGAGGTCTGTTCCAATTTGTTTGGGATTTCATTATACCCTCTATGCCCTCCTATATAAAATAACTAACTTAGCTAGAATCAAGAGTTTACAGAATTGGAGCAGTTATGACTTTCCAGCATACCCCTGAGGAGGAAGTCCTTGAGGGAGGGGGAGGTAAGAGAGACCTTGACTACCTCTCCTATCTCCTCGTTCCCCCTCAAAGCTTGACAGCTTTGAAGAGTCTACAGGATGTCGAATTTCCTATTCTCCTATTCATGTTTTAATGAAACCTATAGACCCTCATGAGCCGAGGACAGAATGGTTGTAGATTTGTTGTTCTGCAATGAAGTCCAGCAAAGAAACTACATCCTGCCTAAGGGGAACTTATTCTAGAAACCAGTAACTGAGACTTACCTCTTTGTCACATATATGCTTTAAGGTTGAGCCCTCTTTCCCTTGAACTCTGTGCTTACTTATGAGAGAGTATAACATAGCTTTTGGGGGGATTTTTTTAAACTAGCTATCCTCAACCTCTTTCTGAAAACTACTTGAGACTGGATGCCAGACCTGATTCTCAAGTAATAACCCTGGAGGGGGGAAGTATACTTGGGGGGATTGGAATGATAGCTTTTAAACAAAGCTATCATTAGAGAATCACCCCTGGCTCCTGAGTGGTATCTTTAGAACCTAAAGGAAAGATGTAGCCAAGCTCTGGAGACTCAACTTTTCAATGGGACTGGGAGTTGTAATAAGGATTCTGAGTTTATATGGGCTACATGCAAAATGGATAAGATAATTCCTGTAGCCCCCATCTTACAGGATTGTTGTGAGCTCTGCAGTATAAATAATATATGCAATGTTCTTTACGAACTTTAAAGGACTATATATAAAAGAGCTATTATTATGACATCACCATGTTGAGGTTACATGCAAAGAACACATTATGTTTGCTTCAATTGTGAACTCTATTTGGTGACATGTAGACTTTCTTCATGCATTACTTCTGGAACATCAGAAGACAACCTGTCCAGAAAGTCCTGGCATTTCTTTGCCAAAATTTCAGTTTTGCACTCCAAGTATCCTGAGAGGTGTTGTCCTTTAGCAACAATTGCAAGCTTGTGGATGACTAGGGATGCATGTCCCTTTATCTAGCCTTTAAACAGTCAAAAACTGGCAACAAAGTCAGTGTTCTTTGGTCCACTGTTAACAGCACCTAGTATGAGATGCTTAAGTGTTTGGTTTTAGGGCTTGATCTAGAAAAAAAATTCCTTATTAATTTACTTTTAGAAAGCCACTAACCAAGAGAAATTGCTTGAGTTTGAAGAGCAACACGTAGATTGAAAGTCAGGAAGATATGGTCCTAAAATTTGTCTACATCAAATCATTACAATCATAAATTTAGAGTTAGGATCTTAAAGTTCATTTAGTCAAATGCCTTATTTTACAGATAAGGAAACTGAGGCCAAGAAAGGTTAAGTGACTTACCCAAAGCCGTACAAGTAGGATTTGAATCTCGTTGCTCTGACTACAACTTTCTGGCTCTGCCCCCCTTGTAATGTTAATGGTATATAAGATCTTCGCTGCCCATTAATAGGCCTCACATGGAGCCCATTAAGGGAAGCTTGCTAAGGGGAGACTTGCTTGTAGGAAGGTTTTCACACCTTTTGCTAATTTCTAATTAGGCACTGAGTTAGGAGGGTTGTGATGCCCTCTGGCTCTAAAAAAGAGTATTTGCACACACATTCACACACACACTCTCACACTTACACATTCACTCAACACACACACACACACACACACACACACACACACACACATACTCTCTCTCTCTCTCTCTCTCTCTCTCTCTCTCTCTCTCTCTCTCTCTCTCTCTCTCCCTCTCTCTCTCTCTCTCTCTGTCTCTCACACTCTCTCTCTCTGAGGTTAGCATTTTGCTGTGGGGCTCACTCATTGGAAGAGTGTTCTTGTGATTTGAACAGATGAGACTCTGGGTAGCTGTTAAGGACACCCCT
>CM053584.1:65732808-65808299 GCA_028627135.1 Pseudochirops cupreus | reverse complement strand
TCTCTCTCTCTCTCTCTCTCTCTCTCTCTCCCTCTCTCTCTCTCTCTCTCTGTCTCTCACACTCTCTCTCTCTGAGGTTAGCATTTTGCTGTGGGGCTCACTCATTGGAAGAGTGTTCTTGTGATTTGACCAGATGAGACTCTGGGTAGCTGTTAAGGACACCCCTGGCTTTGAAAAACCCAGATGTTGGTGCTTCTCTCTCTGGTAACTATGTGTATATGGCCTTGGTCAGACAGTTGGTTCTGTCTGTTAATTTGTGATAATGTGTCAGACAGTTAGAAGCCCTGGGTGCTATTCTTTTTTTCTCTGTATTTTCTCTGAAGTTCAGGGTGCTGACTTTTCTGCTGGACTAGGGAATGTAATTTAAAAAGATTGTTGACCTCTTGAATTGCTATCTTTCCTAGTAAAGCAGATCTAAGAACCTGTGCTAGCAGTCATCCTGGGTATGCCAATGGGGTTGACACTACACCTCAAAACCATATGTTGGTTTAACTATTTACAAGACTGAAAGCTGTGCAACTCAAATACCTTTGTTGAAAACATACTCAAAGTATTAATGTTATCAATTTGCTTTTTAAAAGAGGAATCATAAATGTAGATAGATAGTTAAAAGCTAAGAAAACTTGGTGTCTAATCCTTCCTCTGACTTTATATTGGCCTTGTGAGCTGTGGGCAAGTCATTTTACCCTCTTTATATTCTAAGTAACATTTCAACACCAGAAGTTGCAGAGAAAGTGTTGACCTGTGTAGACAAAAGGACTTTCCTCATTTGGGAATTCCCTATACTGATAAAATTGTAGGTTAAAAAGAATGCATAATATAAAAAGGAAACCTTTTGATGTTTACATATGATGTAGAGCTTAAGTTTAATTATATTTAACAATAATTTAGCATGACTACACAGTTTATGTGAGTCTCCACTGACCTTTTGCTTATTGTATTCAAATCAGTAAAAATGTATTTCAAATCACTTTTCTGGCATTTTGGGTCTTATATAAGTCAAATTATAGGAAGCTACATAAAAATAGAGACAAGTAGAAAAGGAATAAGTAAATCAATCTTTCCTCAACATTCACAGATTTAGCATTATAATTCCTGACGTCTATCCATAGAGACATGGTGACACCTTACAAGTTACTGAAATGTGCTGTTCTTCTGAAACAAAAGTTATGTTATTTAGGTACTGTTATCATTTAGTCTTTCTGAACTGCTTAGGAAGTCTTTGCAAATGAGATGCTTGAAAGCTATTTAATAGAAAATGTAGAAATAATAGTTTTAAGTGAGAAGAAAAAAGAAATAATGAAAATTAAAGCAGTTTCTTAAAAGTTCATGGTATATTGCTAGTTGCTACTACATTGCAGGAATGTCCTGTTAAGATTTTTGGAGTGACAAATCTAAAATTTGTCAATAGATAATGCTAATGCTAATAATATGGACAGGGACTGGGTATGTGATTTCATTGGTGTAGGGAACTCCCAGGTGAGGAAACAACTTCTACCAATGCCTGTTAGCCCTTTCTCTGCAACTTATAGACTTAAGAGACATGCTTTACTTGTTTTTCAGATGCTTCTATTTACATGTGGCATTATACTGATTGTATTAATCCCCGGACCATTCTAGAGCCTCTTAAGTGAGATTCATAACCACTTGAAAGATTTTGGTCTAAGTATCCACACAGAAAAAACAAAGTAGATGAAAAATGCCCATTGTTGAGACTGTGACAGGCAGTTGAACAGACAAACTATAGAACTCGTCAATGATACATGTATGTTAGAAAGATAATTGCAAATGGGCAGTATGCTGAGACAGAATTGAGAAATGGAAAGAGAGTAAGCTGGATGTGTTTGGGAAATCATATAATTCTTGTAGCTCCAGGATTCTTAATCTAGGTCCTTGGGCCCCTCAAGGAGTCTGTAAATAGATTTTGGCAGTCTGTGGGTTTTAAAATATTTTGATAAGTGTATTTCCATGTAGTTTCCTTCATAATCCTAAGAATTTCATTTTATATATTTTAAAACATTTGGAGAAGAGGTTTATAGGTATTAATAGATTGACAAAGGGATACATGACATAGAAAAGGATAAGAACCTCTCTTTTAGCTTCTCTTTGAAACAAAGGTCCATTTTAAAAAATATCAGTACTCTTTAGGTGATGTTTGGGAGTCATGGAACAACAATCCGCAAAGAACTAAAAATGAACCAATACGTCAATGGGATAAGTTTGCAGGAAGGATGATCAAGCTGCCATCAGTCTACACTACAAACAAGGAATTAAATAGAAGAAGCAGGGGGAAAAAAGATGTAAATGCATGTAACTGAGGGGAAATGGACCAGTCAGAACCAGAAATAACCAATGGTCAACCTATACCACTAGTATCAATGCAATATCAAGAAACCTAGGAGAGGGCTCCCCTGGACAGATTCATAAGGGGATGTGAACAAGAACCACATAGTTTGGCTATGCCAATTTTGATTGTGATACTAAAGAAATGCTTAAGGAAGCATGAAAGAGCTGGGTGTTCTTAGCAATAGAAGAGAACATTGAGTGATATCTTCATAACTGTCTTTAGACTTATGAACGGTTTTTGTAAAGTAGGATAAAGTAGGATAAGGAGTTATTCTCCTTCCTTGATGAGAGTAGAAAAATTAAGTTTAAACCTCAGTGGAAAATGTGTATAAATATACATGCACATATACACATGCATATATATATCTATATCCACATATGCATTCACATATGTGCATATGTATTGTATATGGGAGGGAACCTGGTTGAGATGGTTCTGGTTAGAAGATGCTCATAAGGGTTCTAAGAATCTGGATTATTGAGAGGGGGCAGGAAACAAAGAGCTCCTATAAGAAAGGTTAGCAAGTCAAATGAGTAAAGGTATGTCATGTGAAGTCCCTCATATAATAGAAAATAATAATTTGCTCATATCCCCTGATATGCTTATGTATGCCTTTGCATTATAGCTCTCTGTGTAGGTGTCAAACCCCCATTAGACTCTAAGTTCCATAAGAACAGGGTTCTATGTCTTGTCTAAACTTCATGTCTTACTCAGCCCTAGTATAGTGATCTACACATAAAAGGTCTCTAATAATGCTTGGTAAATTGCATCAAATTTATATTGCATTTACAACTTTCTTCAACCACAAAGGTGGCCACTATTTTAGATGGATCTTTCCTTTTAAAGACTTTATTTGGAAATCACTGCATAAAACCACCACCATTGAATATAATTGGAAGTTAGTTTTTTCATTGGAATGATATCTAACCTTCCAAGGACACAAATGCTATGGTTTCCTGCCAGTCTCCTTTACTCTGTTAGCTACCTAATTTTGGTCCTACACCACCCTAAGAGACTGAAGGCAAAATAATAACTGACAGAAATACAGACTCGATATACCTTATTTTATTTGAATTCAGCAACTCTGGGAGGTAAGTATGATTATTATTACTACCCTCACAGATGAGGAAAGTAAGACTCAGAAAGATTAAATGATCCACATAGCTAGCAAGTGTCAGAAGCAGTGTTTGAAACTAGATCTTCTTGACTCTAAGTCTGACATTATTCAATCTACCATATCC
Source organism: Pseudochirops cupreus (assembly GCA_028627135.1). Taxonomy (NCBI): domain Eukaryota; kingdom Metazoa; phylum Chordata; class Mammalia; order Diprotodontia; family Pseudocheiridae; genus Pseudochirops; species Pseudochirops cupreus. The sequence continues at coordinate 65,804,711 of CM053584.1, read as the reverse complement.
CACTAACTTTCTAAGAAAGGATTGAATTCTGATGTCTGAATCCTGAGAATCCTTCAGGATTTTTCCTGGGAATGTCAGTGACTCATTTTAAGAATCAATTATATTCAGTTATTCATTAACAAACTCATTTAGAACCTACTATGTATAAGTCACTGTCCTTGGTGCTGAGAGATAAAAAGCCAAATCAGTAAGCATTTTATTAAATGCTTACTACATTCCAGGGATTGTACTAATTGCTGGGGATACAAAGAAAAGCAAAAAGACAGCACCTGTTCTTAAGGATCATTTTTTTAAATTTAAAAAAGATGAGTGACAACCTCTGCTTTTACATCATTTATATTCTAGTTCTGGAGAGATTATCTAGAACGACTTAAGTGGGCAACTTTTTTTTTCTTCTTTCAAACTAACTTCAGGATCTATACACTTCCATTCTGAAGGGTGACCAATTTCTTCTTCTTAGTCTTCCTCCCTCACCTACACTCAAGGACTCTCTGATATCTGCCCAGACTTGTTCTTTCCAAGCACAGCTTCTCACTAGCCTTAGATGCAGTTGCCCTTTGGCTCCCACCTTACTTCCAGATGGACCTCACATTTCTCTAGCTCAAGACATAGCTTTTACATCTGCCCTGTGAAGAAAGCATTGGTATCACCTATAAATTCTTCCTGAGACATTCAGACAACAGCAGTCTCTATCCTTTCAATCAAGCAACAAGTTTCTATTATGCATTTACCAAGTGCAAGCTTTTCTCTTGGTGATACAAAAAGGTGTAGTGGTGATACAAAGGTGTAATGGGAAGATTAGTGGCTCTCCAGTCAAAAGATCTGGGTTCTTGGGAATCACTTAGCTTTTTTGGGCTTTAGTTTCCTCATTTATATGATCAGGAGGTTGAATAAGAAGGCATATAAAGATTCTTCCCAATCTAAAAGTCTACAATCCTAAATAAAAAATGACAATAGATACATACTAGGAAGCTCTATGTAATACTAGTGGTTTTCTCTCTTTTGAGTACTGGAATGTGGCAATTATTTTGTATAAATATCATAGATGTTAAGTGTTTTGACCAAAGTGGTTTTTTGCTGTTATAAAAGTCTGTCATGTTTGCCTTATACCTATTTATCAATACTCTACTGAGCCAGAAAGACAATCCCATATCCTAAGATACAGACATATGAAAAGATAACTAACTCTTTTTGTCAGAAGGGCTTGCCTTTTTCTATTACAAAGTAGCTCTCTTCCATATCAGAGAAGTCTTAGAAGATAAATAGGAAATAATCACTGGTTGTTCTTCCTTTTCCTTCCTCACTGGGGTTAGTTTTGCAGAATTCTACTCAAACTCTCTCGCCCATTCTCTCAACTCCTCCCTCCCCACTCTACTGCTGGATAGGTTGAACCTCTGCAAATGGCGAACTGCTTTGGCTTTTTAAAAAGGTCAAGAAACTATATTCTATAAAGAGACAGCATAGAATAGTGAATTACAGTGCTGGATTTAAGAGTTGAGAAAATCTGGTTTCAAATCCTACCTGTGGTACTTACTTGTTTTGCAGTCTGAGACATTCACTTGCCTCTAAGTGATTCTGAGCTTATCTACTGTCATAGATAGGGTAAATCTGCCTGGGTGGAGGGGGTTCCCACCCAGGGTTTTCCTGTACTGAAGAAATCACAGATCCTATTGGCATCTGTGCAATTCCTACATATTGTGACAAGCAGCATCAGTCAGCACGCCCCATAGCCATAAACCATTTTTATCTTGTGCTCATGCTTTGATTGCAGCTCAAGGTTGTGTAACATGAACCTACAAACTTTCATTCTATCAGGTATGGGTCAAAGTGGAGGGACAAACAGGCCATCAGTATAACTTTACCTTTACTAGTATAGAGCTATTCTGATAAAAACCTATCCTGAAATCTCCCTGGAGCTTTCAACAACAGTAAATATTGGAGTTGGATTAGCAGCTTCCTTTTTAAAAAATTAAACATTTAAATATTTTATTTCCCCCCAATAATTTTAACATTTATTATTCTTAAATTTGAGTTCCAAATGGTCTTTGTCCCTCTCTCCCTTCCCCCCTTTTAAGAAGGCAAGCAATTTGATACAGGTTATACATGTGCAATCATGCAAGATGTATTTCCATATTAACCATGTTGTGAAAGAAAATTGAGATAAACCACCCCCTCCCCAAGAAACACAAATTTTTAAAAAGTATGCTTCAATTTGCATTCAGACTCCATTGGTTCTTTCTCTAGAAGTGGGTAGCATTTTTCATCATAAGTCCTTCAGAATTGTCTTGGAATGTTGTCTTGCTAAGGATTGCTCAGTAATTTATAGTTGATTATCATACAATATTGATGTTACTTTGTACAAATTTCTCCTGCTTCTGCTCACTTCACTTTGCATCAGTTCTTATAAGTCTTTTCAGGTTATTCTGAATCATCTAGCAAGTTCCTTTCACCTTTAAATATCCTATGACCCTGTGGACACAGGAAAATAAATTAGATGTTCAAGAACATTATTTGATGTTCCTTTTCTCTAAGGTATAGCTTACCCATGCAGTCGTAAACAGTTTTTATTGGGTTGTCCTAGAGAAGGGAAGATGGAAGGAAGAGAGCAAGCATTTATTAAGTACCTACTAGGTGCCAGGCACTGTTATAAGCATTTTACAAATATTAACATATTTGCAGAATCTCAGCAAAAAAAAAACCAACCCACCTCTGAAAGAGAAATCATTTCCTTTCCCCCCTCAGGAACAAAAATAATTTCTGTCTTTTGTTTATAAACATCAAGTACCCAGCAAGAAAGATTTCCTAGCCCTTACTCAAGATGGGCTACATACTAGAGTTAATCCTTGATTGTAGGTCATTTGGAAAGACACTGAAGGACTCAGTTCCTTTGTCTTCAAAAAGAGGGGGTTAGATTAGATGAACTCTAATGTATCTTGCAGCCAGGGGTGTTCTAGAGCAAAAGTAATGGAGAGCTGATTATTAAAATTTCAGTATAAGCATTTATATCTTGGAAATTGGCAAATACTACAAATTACGGCTTGATATTTTTTGTTTTGTTGCGTTTAGACTTAAGCAAGTGATGGAGAAAATGTTAATAATATAGATTAAACTTAAAAGTATGTCCTGTATACATTTCCCCCATGAGAGCCAGTTGTTAAACATTTACCAATATATCCCTGTTTGTAGTTCTAATTTCTCTGATCTCTAGCAAAAGTGAAAAAGGGAGCCATAATGACAACAAATGTATAAGTGGTTGAAATCTAATTAGTGTGAGTCTATTTGGACTCGTACCTTTTGCCTTGTTGAGTAGAGTGGAATGTACCCCTCACTAAACATCAGATACACACACACACACACACACACACACCATACATATTGGAGGAATAAAATAATGAATACCAAAAAAAATCATTTGGTGACTATTCTGCTATGATTTCTTTTTATTTATTTATTTTTTAGGAGTCAGTAAGGGTTAAGTGACTTGCTCAGAATCACACAACTAGGAAGTGTCTGAGGCTGGATTTGAACTCACATCTTCCTGACGCCAAGCCTAGTACTCTATCCACTGAACCATCTAGCTTCCCCCTACTGTGATTGTTTTTTTGGAGGGGGAAAGGCAAGGCAATTGGGGTTAAGTGACTCACCCAAGGTCACACAGCTAGTAAGTGTGTCAAGTGTCTGAGGCTAGGTTTGAATTCAGGTCCTCATGACTCCAGGGCCAGTGCTCTAATCACTGTGATTATTTTTTTTAAAGTGAGATTTTGTTTTCTTCCCAGAGACAGGACCCTTATTACATCCTTTTTGACTTTCTTCCATGACTAATTAACATTTATATTAGGTTTTAAAGTTTGTGAATGCTTTAGATATAGCATCTCATCTGAATTTCCCAACAACACCCCTGTAAGATAGGTACTACCACTGTTTTGACTGCCATTTTAACAGATGAGGAAATTAGGATAATAAAGTTAGGGTGACTTGCATATGGTATAACTAGTCACCATCAGAATCGTGATTTCAATTTAAGTCTTCCTGATGCCTAGTTCTGCATTTTTTTTTTCCTGTCGGCCACCACACAATACCGCACCCAGCTCTTCATAACTATCCTTCAATTTCATTATGGCTTTATTGAGTTCTGAGTATTTTAAGACATTCTCCTTGATCCCTAGCAATTAATAACATAACCCTAAGAAAGGAAGGCAATCACATTCATGCTAAAGTTAGAATAACATAAAGTTTATTTTCTGTTATGCGGTCTTGGACATATTTCTTTTTAACCACTTTTTTTCTATTTAGAAAAAAATGCTAGAGAAGCAAGTTTTTACTAATATAAGAGTGCTTTAGACTTCATTTCCCAGAAAAGTGTGGAGATATTGTGAAAGCTATGCTTTCTACAGGCTAGTCTGATGATAAAAAATTCATAATAACTCTTCTTTTACCAATTAAATTCTTTTTATCTTCTTAACAAGTTTCTATAACTAAGTGATTCGAGCCTATCATGTCCAGCTTTTTTAAACCAATATTTTCATGTATTTGAGTGTACTTTTCTTTGAAATCAAAATAATTTTACCTTTGTCAGGCATCTGCCACATCAATCAGATTTTTTTTTTTTAGTGATGTACAGCTAACTACACTCTGTTGCTAACTAGTTTATCTGAGAACTTCAAAGGCATTAGTTTTCTCTATGTATCAGGACTTTGAACAACATCTTTCATGGGGGAATATTTCCTTCTACAGACCAATACTCCATGGCACCAGTGAAGGAGAGATTGTTTCTACTGAGATTGTTCTCACCTTTTCATATTAGAAGGTTGAAATGGTGTCATTCATAAGATTAACCACTGTTACAAAACAAATGGTATTCTGCTTTCTTGGCAAAATATTTGAATATGTCTCAGAGATGGGCAGCTGGTAGAGAAGTCTGCTTCCTGCTAAAACTAAATGTTCAAGAGGGCATTCTGTTTTCATTCACTAAGAAGGACAGAATAACTTTAGGAAGGTATCTAGTAGTGTAAGCCTGGACAGCAGGTTGCTTTGAGATCTAATTCTGCTTTCTAAATAAACTCTGCAATAGTCAGCATTTACTTGTCAATTCTATAAATGAGAGAGTTGTGTGATCTAATTTAGGCACTTGAGCTGCTAAAGAAAGGGGAGCTTGGCTCTTAGTTTTCTTTTTTACAATCCCTCTTACATGTCAAGCACTTGAAGATATGATGTAATTACTAAGCAGAGATGACCAATTGTTGGACATATGAATTCACACATTGATTAAGGGACTGTACTGGATGACCTCTAAGAGATTCCTTTCTACTCTAAGTATGCATAATTCCATAGGTTCAGTCTCATATTGTATTCACTAACTATAAAAATGGCCCCCATTTAGTCTACCAATATTTCAGTCTAAAAAAAAAAAGAGTAAATTTTATTTAAAATTTTTTTAGTAAGTTAATATAGCGTTGCTTCTTTTCTATTATGTTTTCTGGGAAGTATATATTTAATTTCAGGAGGTATGACTATGAGTGAGTGTGTGATAAGGCCAGTGATAATGGAGTTTAGCAGCAGGGACTGAAGCGACTTGGGACAGGGAATAAGGGTAACATTGGTAAAATCACAAAGAGTAGGTAGGTAGGTTTTAAAAAAATTGCACAGGGTTGGTATCAGGTTTAGGTGATTTTAAAAAATGAAATTTACTATATTCATCTTTAAAAGTCACATTTTACTTTCCATTGAGTTGCAATGAACAGTTTGTTCTGGAAAAAAGAGGGCACCATACTCACTCAGCCCCTTGATAGAGAGGTGGGTCTAAAATGCTATGTACACTGTCAGACAGGATTGTTTTATTGGTTGGTTTTACTCAACTAGATGGAGGAGGGTCATAGTAACAAGTGGAGGAGTAAATCAGTAAATGACTAATGGTTTAAAGAAACTAGCAAAAAAATCAGTAAAAATAGAAGAAATAGAACCACAAGTTTCTTTTCATTTCAAGGATTTGAAAGCAATGTTTCTTCTTTCTGTTAATTTTGATGCCAGAAATAGGAGAAAAACAACGATAACTGAAAACTGTCTTTAGAATAATGCCTAAGAACTTGGAGGTGAAAATAGAAAAGAAACCAAGAGCCTGCCTTTTGCCTTCCAATGTCCGCTTGCTTTTTCCTCTCCCCAGAAGGCTGTGTGATCTGATATGCTGGGAGTGAGCTCCCACTTGCCTTTGATCTTAATCCAGCTCAAACAGAACCAGAAGGTATCAGAAATCTCTTCAGAAGGCTTTTTGACTTTAGACAGAGTAAGAATTGCCTGTGGCTTTGGTGGTTAGAAGGTAAGTATCAGATATCCCTCTCACCTAGATTCCTGCATGAATGGAGGAAAAATCCAACCTCCAAATGATAACAAATAAAAAAATCAAAGGAGCTAGGTTTGAGATTCCATGAAATACTAGCCAAGTTTTGGGTTGTGATCTCAAGTTAAAATTCCCATATTTGATGGGGCCATGGTTAGGCATTTCAGCACCTATATCTCATTCTTTCCCCTTTTCCTCTTTTTCTTCTCCATTCTTTTACCTCACCTCCCAAATAATGTCCTTTCTTCTCATAGGAATAAAAGCAACTTCTACACTTCTGTGCTACTGGGACTCTATCACCTCCTCTGTCTATCTCATGGAACTGAGGAATCATGCTGGCTATAGGACAATGTCCCAGCCACACTAGGGATGGTGGAAGTATGTTGATATTCCCTTTGGCAATTGACCCATAGCTATTGCTACACCTGCCTTACCTTAGATATACCCTTACCTATTGATACTTTCTGGGACTAAGAAATATATTCTGGTTTTTCCAGGTATAACTCTCATAGTTTTATATGAATGCTTTCATTTGAAGGTGAAACCACTTCCCAGAGCAGCAACTAGAATCGGGTTTATCCTGGGTGCCAAAAAGGAGGGAGTATGCTTCATCCTCCTTGGTGGGCGTGGTTCCTCCTTTTTCCTGCCAGGAAGTATAGACTATCTGTCTGACCCTGCTCCCTTACTCAGCCCCAAGGCTGTCACCCCCACCCACATCTACCATCTCTTGACCAATTGAGGTATAGGATATCCTAGCTATGGCTCTGCCAATGCCTTGCAGTCTTGGCCTCATCATGTATCCAGGCTGTTGCCTTCACTTTTCTAATTTTAGAATCCAGACTCCTAGCCTGGGGACATTTACCCATTCATCTGTGATGCTCCTGCCAAAGAATCTAACCTCCTTGATTAGTGACCAAGTAAAAACAAAGTTCACTTATCTCACTTTATCTAGGGCTGATCCTAGACATCAGGCAATGACTTACCTTCACATTCCATCTGGTCATCCAGTCAACCGCTCAAGCCATTTTACCATCTCTCTGATACTGCCCAATTACCTTTTTGGCATCCTCCCCAACTTTCTACCTCTTGCTTTTGCCATAGTAATCAAGTTAATAGCAACATTAGTTCTAGAAAGGGTATGTAACCATCTCTGTGACTCTTCAGACCAAAACACCCTTTCTTGACCACCATTCACCTATTGGGCTGTCTTCTATTAGAAGGAGGGCAAAGACCAATTAGCACAGTGACTGACATATTGTTGCATTTGTCCTTCATTCTCGAAGAGGACCATGACATCAGGGAGATGATGATATGACTTGCAGTTGACTTTGATTTGAGTGACTGAGGGCTGTGCAAGGTTACCAACCTCACTTTTCCCTCCAGTGCCATCTGGGTTCACTGGCCAGATATTCTTCAGGACAATTGGAGATGACCCAGGATGCAATGGGAGACCCTGGCCATTTTAGACTAAGGTTTTTTTCAGGTTCTCACTTTGAGTGAGATAATACCCATTCAGTGAATAGATCTCTTTAAGTAATTATTCAAGGGATGGCCCCTTTAATAATAATTTTAAAAACCCTGAGAATCCTGAGGGTCTTCCCTTTTCCTTCTAGTTTTTGCCTGACACATAGTAAGCATTTAATAGATATTTTTTCATTCATTCAATCTTTCTTCCAGTACTGTCTCTATGGGGAGAGAAGTGCCTTCTGTCCACCAACAGTCTTGATCCTAACACCTCTGGGTCTTTTGGCCACATCATTTCTTACATATCCCTGATAGAGGAAATGGGCATTGATCTTGTTGTTGATACCTGCCACTGCTTCTGCTAGAAAGGAGCTGAATTTTGTATACTTTCATCATCCACAATCATCTCTATTAGAAGGGTATCTCCTCTCAGCGGGAGCCTAAATCCACGGAAATAGCCGCATTCTATTCCCACCCACAAGAATGTGGGGAAAAGTTAACTAGTGTGGATGAGTCATTGGACAATGCTCCAATCACTGTATGGTACAGGATGCTCTCTGCATGCTGGGACTGCTGATAACTATAGGAAGAGGCATTTCCTTTTTCATTCCACTCCTCCCCCTACCTCTCTGATGACGTGGTGGTCACACACTATAAATCAAGGAAGATTGGGTTCTCATCCCAGCAGCAATCTGGCTGCTTAAGCTGATGAGAGTTGGGTTACAGCTGGGGTGGTGTTCCCATGACTCATGCAGCTATCTCCTGACAGGTTGTCTCAGTAGAACCTACAAAGGTAGCATGTTATTTTCTAGGGCAGGGAGTGGGAAGCACTCTGACATTTTCTGTATTTAAATAAGAATATTTTGCACAAGGTTCAGAGGCTTTTTTTCCCCTTCCCAACATTGTTTGTGTCTGTTCTAGCTACATTTCTGCAAGGCTCCTAAAAAAAATTACATGAATGGGAAGCACACATCTTACAATACAAACTCTTAATATTTCTACAGCTAAGCTAACTGGAATATTGACAAAGAGTGCCATGATATCACTTGGAGCTGCTGATTTGCCTCTCACACTAAACTTGGTTCGTAAAAAATATTATATTTCTCATATCCTTTCTCCTTGGTCAATAAATTAAAAGTGTCACAGAAGCTAATAGTTGGAATTAACTGCAAATGCCTTCCAGTCTAACCTGTATCTGGACCACAATTCCTCCATGAGCATGCTAGATAGAACCTCATCCAGCCTATGTTTGCAGACTTCCAGTGAGGGGAAACTTGTCCCTTGCAAAGGCAGTCAGTCCTTTCCACACTGGAACAAATTTAGTTGTTAAGAAGTTCTTGTGTATATTAAACTAAAATCTATTGTAAAATTTCTTCCCATTGTTCCTAGTTCTTTGTTCTGGGGCCAAGAAGAAAAAAAATCAAATGTTTCTTCTAAATGTTAGCCCTTCAAATACTTCAAGACTACTACCTTGTTCCTGCTAAGTCTTCTCTTCTCCAGACTGAACATCTTCAGTCCTTTTGACTAATTTCCATTTGGCATATTCTCCAGTCCTCTTACTATGCTGGTTGTCCTTAACTCGATAGGTTCCAGCTTGTGTATGCCTTGCTTAAAATATGGTGCCCGTAACTAAAGATGATACTCACCATATGGCCTGACAGGACCAGAATATAAGAAAATTATTACATCTCTCTTTCTGGACACTAGACCTTCTTTGGTGTATCCCATGACAGCATTAATTTTTTTGGCTCCCTAGCCACATTGTTGACTCATTTTGAACTTTCAATCTAATTAAAAACCCCAGATCTTCTTCACAGGAACTTTTTATGAGTCATGTGTACTGCTGTCTAGACACAACTCTTACACTTGTGATGTTGACTTTTTCCAATTTAAGTATATAGAACTTGATGCTAACCCCTATCAAATGTCACCTCATTAGTCTTGACCTATAGATCTAGCCTGACAAAACCTTTTTTTGGATCTTGACTCTGTCATCCAAAAGGTTAGTTATGCCTCTCTTAGCTGCGTATCATTGAACAATTTGACAAGTGTAATTTCTATGGGTTTATCAAATTCATTGACAAAAATGTTGAACAGTGCAAGGCCAAGGACAAATCTGTGAGACACTCATAGATTTTGAGTCGGAAGGGACTTCAGAGGCAATCTAGTCCAACCCCCTCATAAGATAGGTGAAGAAACTAAAGCTGAGAGAAGTTAAATTATTACTTAGGATCACACTGTCAGTTCTAAATCCACTAATTATATTATTATGGATAGGGGTCATACCTGCAAATTCATTCCTATAGGAAACTCTGCAACAAGAAAACTCCCCCTACCAGTATAGGTTGGCAACTGTTTTATAATTTATATTCTTGAGAGTTTCCTGGGGACACTGAGAGATTAAGTGACTTGTCCAGGATCCCACAGTCACTCTTGCCAGAGGTGGAACTTGAACCCAGGTATTCCTGGACTTCATTTCCACTACACCATTCTATTGCCCCCATATCATCTAGCCCAAATATCTTTTCTTTCTCATCTATTACTTTATTTTTCCCAATTACATGCAAAACAAATTCTAACATTTCTTTCTAAAGTTTTGAGTCCAAAATTCCTCCCTCCTCACTCCCCTTGTTGAGAAGGCAAGCAATTTTATATAGGTTATACATGTCTAGTCATGTAAAACATATTCCTATATTAATCCTATTGTAAAAGAAAACATATATAAAAAAAACAAGAAAAAGAAAGTTAAAAAAGTATGCTTCAATCTGTATTCAGATTGTAGTCCAAATATCTTAGTCTTGTTCATGCACAAATTACTTTGGAAATACTTTGCTAAAATTTAAATATACTTTGCCTTCTAGATTCTAGAATTTTAGTAAACCTGTCAAAATAGGAAATTATGTTGGCTGGTATGATCCATTCGATGTAGCCATCCTGATTTTTAATCGTCACTCCTTCTACTTCTAAGTGTTCACAAATGATACTTTTAATAATATCTCCAAGAATTTTTCCAGGAATAGAAATAAAACTCACTGGTCCATAGTATGAAGATTCAACTCTCTTCTCTCTTTTCAAGTAGAGATAAAATTTACCTTTATCCAGTCTTGTGACACATCTGCTGGTTTCCTAAAAATGATGGCTATCCTAAAGTGGCATGGATTAGCTTAGGATGCATTGGTCCCCCTGCCTGCCCCAAGAGGTCTGGATGACCACTTTCTGAGGACAATGTGGAAAGGATTCTTATTTAAGGGCAAGGTTGATTAGATGGCTTTGAGTTTATTTCCTTTTTTTTTTAATTAAAAATTCTTCAGTTAGAAAGCACTAATTTTCTTTTCTTCCTCCCATATCTCCCATTGGAACAAAAGAAAAGAAAAACACCTGTAACAGATATGTGTAGTCAAGCAAAACAAATTCCCAAGCTGATAATCTCCCAAAATGCTGGTCTTATTCTGTATCTTGCATCCATTATCTCTCTCTCAGGAGGTAGGTGATTCATCATGGATCCTCTGGAATAATTGAATTGGCCATAGTTCTTAAGTGTTCCAGAGATGTTTGTTTGTCTTTATAACACTGGATCATCCAAAGTTCCCACAACCATCCACCAATGTGTCTCTTTTCCCAAAGCTCCTCCAATATTTATCTTTTCCCTCTCTAAAAGATCTGTCCACCTTTCCAACTATCCATCCCAAATCAAAGCCTACCTTCTTCATGATGCTTTAGCACAGTGGTTCTCAACCTGTGGGTTGTGACCCCTTTGGGGGTCGAATGACCCTTTCACAGGGGTTGCCTAAGACCATTGGAAAACACGTATTTCCCATGGTCTTAGGAACCGAGACAATGTTTCTCTATTTGAGACACCGCTCTTCTATCTGTCTCCAGGTGGGTCCACTCACATGCAGATACACCCACATATGAGTATTAAAGGGTCGCGGCATGAGGAAGGTTGAAAACCACTGCTTTAGCACGTTAACGCATGGTTACTTCCCTTTCCTTTCAGGTAAAGTTCTTTCAAGGGTGGGCTTCTATTGTTTCATCTTTATATTTCCAAAATTCAGAAAAGTACCTTACATATAGTAGAATACTAATGTTTATTGAACACGTTTGTTGATATAACCCATATGTCACTTGGGCCCCTGTGCATGCAAGCACAGTCTTCTCTGGTGGTTGGTAGAGGTCTCTTACAAAATCTATTTAGTTATGTCTCCATCCAGGCTTTTCAATAGGAACATAAAAAATGTGGCTTAGTTTCTCATAGAACTCTCTGGCTCATGGACCCACCTAGGCTCTCTCTTGTGAATATCAGAATTTGGTTCACTTGGTTCTCTCTAAAAGACTCATTGGCTCCCATATAAGCAGACTAGCAAGACATCAAATATAGGACAGATTTTATTTAATCTGACAAAATGCACAATGGACTCATATCTGAGTCCCTCAACGGTTAGGAAATTTTTTCCATTTCTGAAGGCATCAAGCAACCTTTCAATCTGATGTGTCCTACCTTCCTAGAGGACTTATACAGTTTACATGACTCATTAAAATTGTTTTAGGAGAGAAGGTAATTATGATAACATCTGGATATCTTTCACCTGTCTCCTTTTGTTCAGAAAGACTTGAAATCCCTAATTGTATGTGTGTCTGCATTAGCCATGCTGAGCTAGAAAAATAGGCATAATCCATCTTGGCACATATATATATTTCCTGTGGTAATTAGACCACCAAAGCACTGAATTTCGAAGTGCAAACATTTTCATCACATTTTTGAATCTACCTCTAAGGGACAGGGCTTGTTCAGGTCATCAGTATGAACAACTCACATTTACATAGTGCTGTACAGTTTTTGAAGCTCCTCCTTCATAAAAAAATTCTTGGGAAAGTGAGTGGCACTGATATTATCCCATTGGGTGAGGAAACAGAAACTCAGAGAGTTTGGATAACTTGTTGATGGTCACACAGGCTATTCAAACCCAGTTCTGACTCCAAGGCCAGTACTCTTTCCATTGTATCACCTTGCCTCAAAATAATCCCCCTTCTCTTGAATATTTTCCTTTCCATAGAAATTTTTTCTGCAATCAGAAACTTTCTCTTTAGAAAGTCAGTTTCTTTTGGCTAAGTTTTTTTAAATGTCCATGTGTATATTTCTTTAAGAACAAAACAAAACATAAACCCAAGCTTCCAATTCTACATTGCTCATTAGCAATTTAGATATACCCATAGGGGGATTGCAGCATCTACCAACGAAGTGATCTTCCTCTGGGGAGAAAGTTTGAAGATAGTCTAACGGTACACAGAATACACTACAGAGTTTAGGAGGGAATAAAAAAACCTAGAAGAAACCTAATATAATCCAAAGAAAATAAATAAGAGACTAGATGTTTAGCTGAATCTCATATTTTGAAGTCCATTTAATATTTAGGTAAGATACCTAGTCAACAGGAGAGAAAGTTACAGGCCCCAAATTAAAGTATATCTTCAAATCTATGGTCAAGGGCAGAGAGGTTGGATAATTGCTCACTGGGTATGTAGCAGAGGGGACAAGTTGAATGCCTTTGGTAGCCCTTCTCACTCAGTGATTCTATGATCCTGTGAATCTGAGCAAAATTCCTAAAGTGAGATTATTATGCAAAGGAGTCAGTAGTCATTCCCATACTGTAATTTGGAAATACCTTATTTCAAAGATAAAAGAAGCCAGTGATCTGTAAGGGGTATTAATTTGTAGTTCTAGAGCTAGAAAAGACCAAAGAGACAGTCTAGTCCATTTCATTTATAGATGAGGGAATTAAGGCCTAAGGAGATTAAGTGCCCAAAAGGGAATTAAGGCCTAAGGAGATTAAGTGCCCAAAATCATATACGCATTATGGATTGGAGATGAGATTTGAACTCACATCCTCTGACTCCAAACCAGTGTTATTTCCATGGTGCCCATATTCAAACAATAGAAGTGGAAAGTAAAACTGTATTGGCATGTTAGTTTTTTTAAACTTTGTGCAAGGGAGAAAGACTTGGTATCTTCTAGGCACTAGGATTTTGGTCATCAGAAAGGGATTAAAGAATGAAACAAGGATATTCTAGGCTTTATCATATCTGGGTGAAATATTCCAAGATCCCAGAATTTCAGAGTTGGAAGGGACCTAAGTGGCCATCTGACAATTTTGGTCATTTCAGTTGTGCCTGAGCCTTTGTGATCCCTTTTGGGGTTTTCTTGGCAAAATTACTGGAATGGTTTGCCACTCCCCTCTCCTGCTCATTTTACAGATGAGGAAACTGAGACAAAAAAGTTAAATGACTTTGCCCTGAATTACACAGGTAGTGTCTGAGGTCAGATTTGAATTCAGGAAGATGTCTTCCTTATTCCAGATCTACACTCTATCCCTCTATCCACCTAGTGTGTGGTTAGCCAGCTTGTGTCACCTAGCTGCCCAAGAGGCCATCTCAGCTAACTTATGCTAGAAATTCCCGTTAAACACACCCAGCAAATGGTTAGTCATCCAGCTTCTTCATGAAGATTTCCATGAAAAGGAACTTAGTACCACTTTGGGGAAGTACTGATTGTGATGAAGTTAATTAAATTAGTCCCATAAGATTATACAACTCCCTTTGCTTTGATTACACATACAGAATGACTATTCTTTATAGTAAGTCAACCATTTTTCCCTCAATTTCTGTGGACACTGTGCCAGGGGTAGCAAGCAAGCATATCTATCAGTTGGCACCTTAGCCCTGCAGGGTATTTTCATTCATTCATTCATGTATTGGCTATGGACCTATTCAGTGTTTACTGAGTGCTGCGCACTGTGTTCTGCTAGGGGAACACAGTAGTGAAGGAGGAAGAACACAAAAGAAAGAAAAGACAGAGTAGGAAGAAGGAGGCAGGGTTACATTCTATTTGTCTATATAAGAAAGGTCCACATTTGTAAAAGCAATTTGAAAAGAATAACAGGCAATCAGCTACAGTCAAACTGGAGACTGCTAGGTTCAGTTGGCAGGTATCATCTACATTGGGAGAAGAGAAAGATCATAGAGAAAGTCACTTTGTGAGATAGTGCAAAAACACTCTTGTTTCTTCTGTCTCAGGATTTGGGAATGGACTTTGCTATTGTTATGGAAAAGACTGAAAAAAAGGCTTATGTTATCTCTCTTCTCCCCTCGAATTCTACCATGGACCATTTATCAAGCTCAAAGAAAATTACCTCAGCAAGAAACTAGAGTAGGAAATCAAAATGAAGGCTGTTGAATGTTCTCAATCACTCTGGGATTTTGAAGCCAACAAAACTCCCAACAGAGTAGAATGGGCTGCCTGAGATGGTGCTGGGTTCCTCTTCCTTGCAGGTCTTCAAGAATTTACTTGCTAGTGATGATACTTCTTTGAGAGAAGGGATAGATTAGATGATTTCTATTTTCCTTTTCAGTTCTGAGTCTCTACTGTATCTTTTATTTCATTGTTTAGCTTATAGATCTATCAACATATAGATAGAGACGCAGATCTTCCTCCTCCTTCTTCTCCTCCTCTTCCTCTTCTTCCTCCTCCTCCTTTTCCTCCTCCTCCTCCACCCTTGCTTCCTTGCTACTCTGGAGAAACCTCTGTCCTAAGTCTTGCTTGGTAGCTCCCAACTCCAACAAGTATTTTAGGAAGGACTATAGCCATGCTTCATGCTTCACCTCATGCACATCTGGACTCATCCAACTCCTTTTCCTTCTTCTCTTTTGTTACCTTGACTGTAACTAGCTTGCACCCAGGAGTGTACTGATAAATATTTAAAAACAAGCTGTCAAAAAACAGTATATGTGAGACATACTTTTAAGTTTTATCTGCATCAGGAACATTTTCTCCATCTTTTCCCTAAGTTTAGACAATCAACAAAACCATAAATGAAACTTGATTTGTAGTGGTTGCTGATGTCTGAAGTATAAATTGTCACACTGAAAATTTAACAATCAGCCCTAGTGAGTAGAGTACCTCATCTATAGAGTACCTCACCTCTTTCCAAATCCCTTTTGTGTTGTCTTCCTGCATTAAATGGGAGCTCCTTAAGGAGGTCAGGGCCATCTTGTTTGATTGTATTTCTATGCCCAGCGCTTAGCAAAGTTATGTAAAAAATTATTAAAAAATGCTTTATCTGCCTTTCTATCATTTATCTATCTATTAAGGGACTTCAGTAATGGCTAGTGTTCTGAAAAAAAACACATTGAACTTTAAATATGCATAAGGTTTAATATAGGCAATTTATATATTTATGTAAATCTATATACGGACAGGTGGCACAATGGCTAGTGTGCTGCACCTGGAGTTAGGAAGTCATCTTCCTGAATTTAAATCTGACCTCAGACACTTACAAAATGAATGACCCTGGGCAAATCATGTCATCCCATTTGCCTCAGTTTCCTCATCTGTAAAACGAACTGGAGAAGGAAAAGGTAAACCACTCCAGTATCTTTGCCAAGAAAAACTTGGGCAAGTCATTTAATGCTGTTTGCCTCAGTTTCCTCAGTTGTAAAATGAGCTGGAGAAGGAAATGGCAAACCAAGAAAACCCCATGGACAGTACTGGCACTCTATGGTCCATTGGGTCACAAGAAGTTGGACACTACTGGATGACTGAACAATACTCATCTGTGTGTGTATGTCTATATGTATATGCATATGCATGTATATATGTATATATATATATATATGTATATATATATATATATATATACATACACATAAACATACACAATTGAAGTTAACAGAAAAGAGCCTACTATGCATAAAGAATTTGCCAGGTGCTGGGGGTACAAAGAAGAAAAAACAAAATAATTCCTACCTTCAAGGAAATTATGTTCTATTGGATGGATTATAAATCCATATCTATCTATCTATCTATCTATCTATCTATCTATCTATCTATCATCTATCATCTATCTATCTATCTACCTGTCTGTCTGTCTATTTATCTATGAGTCCATAAACAGATATCTATGTGTCCATATACACAGAAATATGTGATCGGGATGGGAAGGGACTGGTCAATGGCTGTTCAGTCATTGCTCGTTCTAAGCCTCAAACAGCTCAAAGTAATATGAATCATTTTAGCTGTCATTTCACTTTAACTCATTTTGAGCTTACAATCCATTCTTTTAGCTGAGATTTAGAGCTGGGAGGGACCTCAGAGATCATACAATGTCTTCATCTTATAGATGAAGAAATGGAGGACCAAAGAAGTTAAGTAATTTCCCCAGAGTCACTCAGGTTCCCAGGTGTCAAGTAGCAGAGCTGGAGTTTGAAGCCCAAATCTCGTATTCCTCTGATCTTCCTACCATACCACACTGCCTCAGTTTTGTGCTGTCTTGTACCTTTCTCATCCCGTATTTAAAACCTGTGGCTCGACCTATCTCTACCTCCAGCCCTCCAAGACTCAGGGCTCGCATGGACCAGATTCAGGGTCAGCTGATTCATTCAGCTGACCCTGAAAAAAGATTAGATCTCTCTTTGACTCATTGCCGTAACCTGGATTTACTCCAAGAAAATGTCTAAATTTAGCTTACATTTGATGTGTGTCTAGGTTTTCCCAAATGTAGATAACAGGGTATCCCAGCAACTTATATAGGTATTCAAGGTAGTGATACATAAAGGTAGGAAAGCCTTTATATCACCCCACAGAAAATACAAAGCACACAGTGGACTCACAGGAGGTCATAAACAGATACATAAACACATTAAGCACTCAGACTATCTGCTCCCCGTAGAAGGGAACTAAGCTCAGAGTTGCCATTAGGGCCGCCCTTTGACATTCTGCTGGATCCCTAGGCTTCCCACAGGGGCTGACTCAGTCCTTTCTGAATTTGTATTGTTAACCTGTGCTTTAGATTCCCCTCAGAGGTCAAACATTCTTTTAGGCTATTGAATAAGCATTCTCCTCACCACTGGACTGGCATAATCCAAATAAATTATTAGCTTCATTCTTCAAATGGGACATTGTTCAGGAACTACGTGGCCAACCTTCTTTCTCCAATGGGCATACTGCGTCAGGAAGGATCTGCCTCTTTCTAGGCACTCTAATCCTTAAACCTGGAAACTCATTTGAGAGAAGAACTTTTAAATGAAAGGCTAAACACAAGACAATCCCAACAGTTGGTACTGCCCAGAAAAATCTCCCTTTTCTGGCTAAGCTAGATTCTGGGATCAAACTGCCCAGGCAATTCAAAATCTCCTCTCTTTTGTTCAAGAGTGTGGTTCATAAACATTGACTCTGAGCTATCCTCTTCAGATAAATGAGAACACACAGGTCTATCTCAGTTGTTACCCCAGTTGCTGCTCTCAGGGGCTAGGGAACTCCATTCTCCAAATTTCTCCTCTCGGGTTACTTGTAAAGACGTGGAACTCCCACATGATTCTGTCCCAATCAGAAATTTTCATTTCTAAGAGAGCATGACGGAAGAGGAGGAATTCTGTACAGGCACAGACTTACCTCCCTCTAGGGCCATGCATGCTTTGTTGTGCACCTAGCTTCTAAACAGAGTAAGACCAAAGAGAAATCCAAAAAGATTCAAGGATCCCTTTTACAGACTGGTGGGGGAAGTGGGGTTTTCTGGCAAAAATCCAGCCTCCTGAGTCCCAATCAGTTGTTTATCTTAGATGCAGTGAGCCCCAGTCATTGAAGGATGCTTGTCCTCTGCTTTTTGAAGGAGCATGTCTGTAATAGCTCTAAGGAGTTATTTCTCACATGATACCCCAAAAGATATCCAATTGATTGGGGATTTCAAACCCTTCTTTCAAACTTGTAAAGTAATTCCAGAAGATGGAGGTAGATTTAACTCATAAGTTGATCCTTCAATATATATATAAGAGGTGGTATATACATGTGTATAGAGTAGATGCTTCATAAGATTTCTCCTCCCTCTTTTTTCTTCTTTTCTTCCTCCTCTTCCTCTTTCTCCTCCTCCTCTTCCTCTTCTTCTCTTCCTCCTTCTTCTCCCTCTTCTTTTTCTTTTCTTCTTCTTTCTCTTCCTCCTCCTGCTGCTTTTCTTCTTCCTCCCTCTGATTTTGCTGTTGTAGGGAGTTCCTTGTACAGACGTACTCCCTAAAACATAGATCAATAACTGTGCTGCAATGAATAGAGAGTCGCCTGAGATGCTGAGGAAAGAGTTTCTAGTAAATGTTCAACCAAACTGCCACCTTCAAGCTTAATCTGCAATATTAACATGTTTTTCTATCTTGTCTCTAAGTCTAGACAATCAACAAAACAATACACCAATCCCTGATACACAGTGTTTGCAGATTTCTGAGTCATAAATGCTTACACTGAAACTTTAATAATAATTAGCTTTCCAGAGTGGCTTCAGGTGTTTAGACTTGCCAAGCCACAACCAATGTATCTTAGCTGAGACTCGGACTCACCTCTATCCCCTTGTTGAGGTTACCTCTGCATCCTCAATTTGATACTACTTTTCTTTTTTATAAATATTTATTGAGCTATATTATAGAATTCTAAAGATCTTTTGGGTTCAGAATGAAGAGGGTCAAAGGCAACCTCCTAATGTACCAGGAAGAAAAGTTGTTTAACAACCTTCCAAACTTCATTCTAATGATTCCCGTTGCTTCCTTTATTTATGCCTTTTATTTTGGTGATGGGAATTACCTCCAGCCCAGAATCAGCACCATTCTTACACGCTTAATTGCTAAGGTTTTAAGAATGGCAAGTCTAGTTTGGATCAGTGCTGAAAACTCTTTCACACTGCCTTACTCTTCACCCCCTCCACCTCAACCCCAGGGCTCCCTTATCTTTTTCTGGGTCTCACAACATTCTTCAAAAACAAAAACTGAAAGACAACAACAGCTCTTCAGTTACCCTATAGTCATGCCTCCACCAAAGAGGGAGGCTTCTGACAGACTGTAATTGCTATCAGCAAACATCTAAATAGTGTCCTTTTAGCTCTGGGACTTCAAAAACAGTAATAGAAGCCAGGACAGCCAATAGGGACAGCAAAATTTACCAAGGAAATCTTCAAATTGGAGGTATTTGACAACTGTTTAAAAGTCTGCGTTGGTCTTCAAACCTGTCTAGTAGGTAAGATGGGGGAGGGCAGGAGAAAAGGAGACAAGGCAATCTACCTCTCCTATGTCTTGAATATTTAGGAGCATCCCCAGAGCCCCAAATTTAAAGAACCATAAAGAATAGATGGCCTACCTTTTTGCTTAGCCGTGTTTTAAATGCTTTTTCCTTGCCTGAGGCACCAATGAGATCCCCAGAGTTCAGGAACCCATTTATTTTCCCTTCTCTGCCTGCCTCCTGAAGAGTCACTAAGGTTTTCCTCTGGTTAATTACAGCAGCAAAGGCCCTCAAAGACTTCAGGGCATACCCCAGACTTTCTCAGTCAGACAGAGCCACCCCAGAGATCTGCTTACCCTAGATTTTGTCGTTTTATCTTAAAAAAGAAATCCTTTTTTTGTTAAGCAGGGCCTTTTGGGGGCAAAGAAGCACTGCCTGAGATAAAACGGTCAATAAAAATCACCCTAATGATTGGATGGTCCTGTACCACTTTATTAATATTGTCAAACGAAGCTAACGTTAAAATAGCCCCAGAGACATAAATAAAAGTATTTCATTTGGTGCATTATGTGCTTTCCAATCTTTGTCCGGTTTTGTGCTAACACAATAATTTTGCCTAGAATATATGCATTTAGTGATTGACACTATAGAAACCAGGGGATGGAACAGAAGGCAAAGGGAATAAGCATTTATTAGGGACCTAATATATGTTAGACACTGTGTTATCATCTCATTTGATCCTCACAACCCTAGGAGGTAGGTGCTATTATTATCCATCATCTCCATTTTGTAGTTGACCAAACTCAGGCAGACAGAGGTTAAGTGACTGGTCCAAGTTCACACTGCTACTAAGTATCAGATGCTGGCTTTGAACTAAGGTCTTCCTGATTCCAGGCTCATACTCTATTTTTTTTTGCCAGTTAATAGAAGCTAGAGGTAGGCAAGATTATGAGAGGTGGTATAGTGTGTAGTAGGTGGTGTAGTGTGGAGAGTAAATTGGAATTTTAAGAATTAGAAGACCTAGTTCGAGATTCCATTTTGGCCATTTACGATATCAGCTGTTACCTCCTGCAAGTAGTTTTGCCTTTGAGACTCATCAGAAAAAGGAATGGTGATACTTATACCTACCTACTTCACAAAGTCATTGTTAGGAAAGCGCTTTGTAAATGTCCAGTAACTATGTAATTGTGAGCTATGATTATTTAGAAGTAGGTTGCCTTGGCAGGGAGATCTAGATAGCTATTAAGCTGTCTGTATCATTAAAGGCTGATCATTGATGGAGGCCCCCTCATCTGAGCTCCCATAGCGCTAACTACATGACTGATACTGATAATTGTATGCTGCATTATATGGTCACTTATTAACTGTTGTATATCTATGTCGTATCTCCCTAACAAAATGCATCAAACGTGACATTTAAAAAAATCTCCTATGTGCATTATTCCTGGCAGGTACTAAGTAAAAGGTAGTATGTGAAGGATCTATAATTTCCTTGAAGTAGAAAATGTCCTTCATCAACACAGAAAGAAATCTGTTTATATTTTAACTTCTCCTACTACTAATGATAGCTAACATTATGTTTACTCTGTTGCAGAAACTGTGCTAAGTACTTTACATATGCCTCATAAAATTCTCACAACAAATCTGGGAGGTAGGTGCTGTTACTATCCGCATTTTACAGGTGAAGAAACTGAGGTAAGCAGAAGTTAAATGACATACCTAGGATCACACAGAATGTTTGAGGCTGGATTTGAACTCAGTTCTTCCTGACTTTAAGTTCAGGACTCTGCACTGTGATACCTAGCTGCATCTTTGAAAGTTACATGAGGATCAGAGAGGATAAAGGACTGGCTGAAGGCACACAGCCAGTAAGTGTCAGAGTTGGGATTTGGCAAACCCAGGTTCTTCCTGCTTCCACATCTAGCCCTTTATCCACCATCATCGTAGGGCTAGTGCTGATTCTCCATCATTGGAGATGGATTTTGTGTTGAGTACCTACACTTTTTTGCCTGATACCTTAAAGCACTCTAGACCACTAGTGCCAAATAGAACCCCTGCATGTGACATTGTCACTTAGAAAACCACAAATTAACATTATCTCTGTTGCATCATATTTTTTATTTATTTTGTTAAACATTTCTCAATTACTTTTTAAACTGGTTCTGCAGGGAGTTTGGGGCTGAAGTTTGACAATCTCTGTGACTTTTTTGGGCAGGTACATGGATTACAAGATTTAGAACTGGTAAAGACCTTAGAGATTATTAAGACCAACTCCTTTGTTTTTTATAGGTGAATAAATTGAGAACCGTATTCCCTAATAAGTTTGCCAAGGTCTCAGGGGTTGCAGAACTGGAATTCAAACCCAGGTCCTCTGACTTCAAATGCAGAGTTCTTTTCACTGCAATATATTTTGAACATTATACAGTCCAGCTTTCCTCCATATTTCCTCCAACACAAACCACTACTATTACTTTTCCAGTTATTCTATCATCCTTTATGACAGAGAAAGGGCAACAATTTAATACCCAATAAGGTCAAACTATTTATCCTCCCCCTCCAATTATACATGGGTAATACATATAATACACATAATACAGATAACAATTCTGTTAACAGTATGGTGTAGTGGATAGGGTGCTAGACTTAAATTCCCTGACTCTGAGACAACTTTCCATTATGCAGGCTGCCTCTTACATATGGATTTGCTGTTTGCTAAGTATGTTTGCAATTCTAAGTGTGAATTTTTGATGGGCTAGAAATTGACTTGAGAGGCATGATGTTGGGAAGAGGGAGCTTGTTGTTATTTGTCCTTTGCTGTTGAAGAAGACCAATGACATCAAGAGGGTGATGTCCTGACTTGAGAGTGAAATGGATTTAAGTGAGGCAGAGCTGTGCAAAGTCATTAGACTCACTCTCTCTTCCAGAGCCATTGAAGTACTAGAATCAAACAATGATTCCAAGGTTCGTATGTCACCTCCCAAACTTCCTCTATGATCCTGAGCAAGTCATTTAAACTCAGTTTCTTCATCTGTAAAGTAAGTAGCCTCTAAAATCCTGCTGGAAATTAAGCTACTATAAATTCCCAGGAAACAGCGATTATGAGTCAGGGAAGTGTGAAAGATAAAGGAATGTAGGGTAGGGCTCTACAGAAGAAGAACCCTGTCCATGGAAAGATCATTATACATGAGTCAGAACATCTGGATCCAAATCTCAGGTCTGTTACTTACTAGCCACTCAACAAAGGAAAAGTCACTTAATTTCTTATAAGTCTAAATTTCCTATCTGTAAAATTGTGGTGATAATGAGGTACCCCTCTGGGTACTCCCTCAACTTTTGCTTATACTAACAGGTTGGGTGTCCAGTGGTTAGCTACTATTCCCTGGTTCTAGGGTACCCTTTGGTTCTGTTCTGTGAAAAACTATAGCTCATAAGCCTGCACAGATGTGCTCCATTTTGTAATTAGCCAGTAGACATATTTAAGCAAAAACAAAGACATAATAGTTACAAAATATTTCTTTTATAAACCTTGAGCAGAATCTCTTGCAAATATGCACTGTACCAATGGGAAGAGTGGGTACAAACTTAGAGTACACTGGTAATGAAGCATGTATATGAGGAACACATATAATTAGGAGAATTCGTGCCTCCCATGTTAATAAGGATTTGATGTCTTTGTCCCCTCAGGCTGCTGGGAAAGTCACTCTGCTGGGTTCCCTGGTTCTACTACTTTTCACAGCTTTCACACAATCTCAGTTGCCAAGGCTAGTTCTCTTAGTTATTTTTTCTGCTTCCAGACGTCTCACTTCTTAAAATTATTCATTACCTACCTAGAATGCGATTTCTTTTTTGTGTCTCCGATCTCTCCCCCTCTCTCTCTCTCTCTCTCTCTCTCTCTCTCTCTCTCTCTCTCTTCTCTCTCTCTCTCTCTCTCTCTCTCTCTCTCTCTCTCTCTCTCACTCTCCTTCCCTCCCTCCCTCCCTCCCTCTCTGCATGTGTACTTCTTGCTGGATGAATCTCAAATAGTGCCTCAAACTTGTTCAAACTAATGAACTCTTGCACTATTCTAAGGTGATCACAAGTTTGTCTTTTAAGGGCAGGAGTGTGTATTAAATGTTTGACAACCAGCTTTCAAAAACAAACAAACTGTACAGGCCACTTTTAAGTTTAATCTGCATTATTAACATTTTTCTCCATTAGGCTCTGAAATTTAGACAATTAACAAAACAACAAATTGAGCCCCAGTGTGTAGCTTGGCTGATTTCTGAGGTGTAAATGCTGACATCTGAAATTTAACAGTTGTCTCTCCACTGCTGGCTCTAGCACTCTCCTATTTAAGGGTGAGCTAGAACATGGCCAATCTTTTCCTACCCAATTACAAAGGCAGGGGAAGGGAATTTCCAAATCAATCAAAGTTTTTTTTTCCACAAGGGATAATGAGGTGATAATACAACTTTACACTTTGTTAAAACATTAGCATCTATCCCTTACTTTGCATGATCCTATTGACTACCTCAAGATTCCTAAACCCTCTACTTCCTATACTACAGATATACTACAGATGCACTGTTTCCTTAAAAGGTTGTTTTGGTAAGAAGATATGTGCAGAACTGTGAAATTATAAACTATTACTTTAGTTGGGGGGGTAGGAGAAATAAGGACAAAGGAAGAAAAATAATCGAGTTAATCAGTGTAAGCACTGGATGAAGATTAAGATATTAAACTGGACTAAGTAGGGAGGGAAAGAATAGTTAAAAAAACATGGAAAAAAGAATAATCAGGGTGGAGGTGTTGCGAGGCTGCCTGAAAATCATTTTGGCCTGAACTTAATTTCCTCATCAATGCCTGGAGAACCAGAAGTGATTTTGTTTCTGTAAAAACCAGAGGCTGAGAGATGTCTAGGTTGCTGGGGAATAGATAAATAGTGGAACTTAAAGGAAAACCAGACATTTCATTAAAGTGGGCAAGGCTAGACTCTGTGACTATGTTATATTCTTGTACTTTGCCTGCCTATGTGTAGTGTGCACTCCCAAGACTCTTCACGCTAAAGTAAAGTCGTTTTTTACTCTTTAAAGGATTGGTTTTATGTGATGTTGGGGAGGATTTGATATGGAAGAAAAGTAAGGGTCAGGTAAGGGTACACTCCCTAAGGGGAAGTGTAAGAAAGACAGCGTGGTACCATAGGAAGAACATTGGATAAAAAAGGTTGCATCTTGGTTCTTAGTGACTGTGTGACCTTGAATGTCTACTTCCTCATGAGTAAAAGAAATGATAATATTCATACTAGCTACCTCTTAGGATGATGGTAAGGAGAGAATATATCTAAAGTACTACATAAGTGGGAGCTATTTTTAAACAGCTGACTGGTTCTGTGAATTTCTGGAGAATGAGAGGTCAGATTATAGAGCCAATAATAGACTCAGACCTAGAAGGATCGGAAGGTAATCAAATCCAACCACATCATTTTACAGAGGAAACTGAGGCTTGAAAAGGTGAATAATACTGATAGCTAGTATTTATATCATGCTCATTATGTGCCAGGCACTGTACCAAGCTCTTTACAAATATCTCAAATATATTTTGCTCCTTAAAAAAAAAAGTCGGTGCTATTATTACTCCCATTTTATTTGAGGATACTGAGATAGACAAGTTAAATGACTTGCCCAGGCTCATACACCTATTAAGTGTCTGAAGTTAGATTTAATTTAGGTCTTTCCTGAGAAACCCAGCAATTTGTCTATTAAGCCACCCAGCTGCCTTAAGTAACTTTCACAAAGAATAGGTAAGAGGAACTTAAAAGTCTATTGTCATTAAAAAAAAAAAATCTATCCTGGAATACATCTGGACCACTCACAGCTTTTATCTCTCCTCCGCCCCCCCCCCCCCCGCCTTCAATTTGTGGTTTAATTTCCAGTGTTTTCATTTTTATTTTTCCGGGACTTGAACCCAGATCTTCAGATTCCAGATTCCAGATTTCTCACTGCATCATGCTAGTACACGATAGTAGGCCCTGGATTCTCTATTCCTCTCTATTCCTGCCTCTGACAGCTGTGTGATCATGGGCTATTCACTTAACTTTTCAGAGCCTCAGGGTCTTTCTCACCTGTAAAAATGAGAATAGGAATGTACTTCTTACCTCCGCAGGGTAGTAGGAAGGAAAGTGCCTTTGGAGCTTAAACAATGCTATCCAGATGGGAGTGGCTGTCATTAGCACCCCAGCAGATAAGAAGACAGATCAACAGGCAGGTACTTCTGCTAGGGGCTGCCCCTGGTGTTTCGATACACAGCTCTCCTTTGCTTAAAAAGTTGAAATGATGTTCGGCTACTCAACCCTTATTCTAGGAAAGCAAGCCAAAAAGAGGTTTCTTTAATAACTATTTAAAAAATCCACAATTCATACCACCAGAGAAACTACTCACCTGCTTCTAATTTACTTCTTGTGTCTATTTCTATTATTGAGTACAATGAATACAGGCATTTTTCAAGAAAACTGTAATTAAAGAAAATAACCCTTCCCCCCTCCCTGTGACCATCGCACAAATGTATACTACTATTTTATTTAGAATAGTGTCATTTCCCCCTCCCCCCACCCAGGAAGTAATTAGAGAATGGTTACCTGAAATAAGGATAACGACTTTCATTTAG
This sequence comes from Pseudochirops cupreus, assembly GCA_028627135.1. Taxonomy (NCBI): domain Eukaryota; kingdom Metazoa; phylum Chordata; class Mammalia; order Diprotodontia; family Pseudocheiridae; genus Pseudochirops; species Pseudochirops cupreus. The sequence continues at coordinate 65,778,246 of CM053584.1, read as the reverse complement.
AATATTGCTAGAGTACTCTAGAAACTAGAAAGGGGGCTTAGATCTGATCCAAATAGATGAAGGTAGATGAAGGTAAGATTCCAAGGAAGTATTGCTTATTTGTTTATTTTTTTGCATTGAATATGATGACTTTGTTGATGGAATACAACACAGGACTCTATGTTTCTCCCCCCTACTACAGGGATACTTTGAGGCAAGGGCTATGAATGGCACATAGCATCCCTAGTATTGGGAAATAGGTTATGTAAGTGGGCTCCCCAGTGATGGAACTCCTCTTTTGTTTGGGGATGAAGAATTGTGGCTTTTTACTTTACTCCTTGGAGGCCATGTAGACACAGTTGCTATAACTGTATTCATTATGGTATCAGGAAATGAGTTTGACAAAATGGTCATTGATGGCAATACCAGTGCCAGTATCAAAGGAAGAATAGTGAGTGTTGCTGGTTTTTTTAATTTAACATTTTATTTTCCCCAATTACATGGAAAAAGAATTTGTAACACTTATTTTTAAATTTTTTTGAGTTCCAAATTCTCTCCCTCCCTCATTGAGAAAGCAAGCAATTTTAAATAAGTTATATATGTGCAGTTATGTAAAACATATTTCCACATAGGTTATGAAAGAAAACACATAAAAAAAAAACCAAGAAAAAAATAAAGAAAAGGCATGCTTCAATCTATATTCAGACTCCATTAGTTCTTTCTCTGGATAGCATTTTTCATCATAAGTCCTTCAGAATTGTCTTGGATCATTGAATTGCTGAGAAAGTTAGGTCACTCACAGTTGATCATCATATAATATTACTGTTAGTGTATACAATGTTCTCCTGGTTCTGCTCATTTCACTTTGCATCTGTTTATGTGAGTCTTGCCAGATTTTTCTGAGAGCATATTGGTCATTATTTCTTATAGCACAATATTATTCCATCACAACCATATACAACAACTTGTTCAGCCATTCCTCAATTGATGGTCATCCCTTCAGTTTCCAAATCTTTGCCACCACAAAAGAGCTGGTATACATTTTTGTACATAGGTCCTTTTTCCTTTTTGTATTTTATCTTTTTGTGATACAGACCTAGTAGTGGTAGATATAGACCTAGCTGTGGTGGTGGTGTTGTTAAAGTCACAGGATACAACTTGGTCCTTTGTATAACCCAAGATTCCCTTCAAGGGTCCCTCCTGACACTTGTTTCACCATTTTCTTGATATCATTATAAATTGCGGTTTTCTCCAGGCAGCAGATTAGATCCACAATAGATACATTAAAAGTAGAAATGTGGAAGACCATGCTTGTGAGCTTCCCATTCAGCTCGGGAATGCTCTTGCATTTTTTTTTTAGCAGCACCAGTGGAAACAGGGATGATGTTGTGGGCATCACCACACCCATTATGCCACATCTTGCCAGAGGGGCCATCTACCATCTTCTGGGTGGCAATAATGGCATGGATTATAGTCACGACTCTTTCCACAATGACGAAGTTGTTATGTATGACCTTAGCCATGGAGTCCAAGCAGTTGTTAGCATAAAAGGCAATCTTAAGAGAATATACTATTTCTCCTCATTCATTGATATCATGAACAGAAGGACATTAGCAGAAGGGTCAGAGAGAAGAACATTCTTAACTCCACCCTTCAAGTGAGCCCAAGACTCTTCCAAAGCGGTAAAGATACCAATGGACTCTACTACTTTCTTGGCTTTAGCATTTCCCCCATTTAATATTGGTAGGATCATACTTCAAGCATAATAATGGCTTTTCCATAGAACTCTAGCTTTTCATTCTCAGCCTTGACAGTGTTCTTAAACTTGCTATGGGTAGAATAATTTTGGCACAAAGAAACCAAGTAGCTTAGGTCAATGAAGGGGTCAATGATGGCCATAACTTCTCCTCTGCCTGAGGTGAATTAATTTCTGGTCACTAGGCACCAAATATGGTCAAATTTATTGACATTGACCTTCATCATCTTGTCTCAAGGATGCAGTGGCAGCAGCAGATTCTGGCACTGGACTTGGGAGAAGAGGTGAGAATCCAAAGCAAATGGATTTAATTTAAAATCAGTTAGCTAAAATTTGTCAAGCACCCATTACATGCCAAGTACAGTGCTAAGCACCACGATTACAAAGAAAGCAAAAAGACAATCCCTGCTCTCAAGACCTCACAGTTTAATGGGTGAGACTACATATGAGCAACTGTGTACAAATAAGAGACATACAGGAAAAAATTGGAGATAATCAACGCAGGGAAGGCAGTAGGATTAAGAGGGAACAGGAAAAGCTTCCTGGTAAAAGTGGAATTCTAGTTAGAACTTAAAGGAAACCAAAGAATGTCAAGTTCACCCAGAAGTTGCAAAAAAGGGACAAGAGACAAGTAGGTTTAAAAAACCAGAGACCAGTGATGGAATAGGAAGTTATTCTGAAAATGGACACTCCAATCTGATGGTGATAATGGCCTAAATTACACATTATCCCCTACTGAAATGTGACTGACTATGGAACAGATGGTAGCATACATTTTAACAAGGGGCAGTCATATAATATTATAGTTTAGGGTAGTAAATGAAGAATATGATTCCAAAACAACTTTTGGATATTTGGAAAAAACGAAAAAGAAAGAAGCAGAGTATTTCCTTGCTGTCTATTCATTTAAATCAACAAAATAATTAAGCATTAGCTACATGCAAGGCACTGTGATAAACACTGGGGATAAAAAGTCAGAAAAAGAAGTCATTCTTGTCCTCAAGGAGCTTAGAGTCTATTAAGGAGAATGCAATGCCTTAAAAGGTACCTGTAAAATTACATAAATACGTTTCTTCTTTTTTTAAAATTTGATTTGTTTATTTACTTTTAGTTTACAAGATTCAGTTCCATAATCTCTTGAGTTTCAAATTTTCTCCCCTCCCTCTCCCCGCACCCATGGCGGCATGCAATCAGGTATTGGATCTGCAAATATTTTCAAAACACAAAGACATTTCAAAAGGGAGAGAACACAACACTGATCAGAAAAGACCTCTTGTGGGAGGTAGCACTGAGGTGCAAGCTGGGGAGTCTATTAGGTGGAAGGAAGAAGGGAGAACATTTCAGACATGGGATTGGGGTACCTCTGTAAAAGGTATGAAGGAAAGAAATGGGTTGCTATGAATGGAACATCAAGGCCAAGGATGCTAGGCATTCCATTCTCACTAATAAAAGTAGCCCTTTTCTTTTGTTTTAACTTCTATAAAAAAAGTTCCGTATCCAATATCCTATGAAATTCTTTTGATTCCTATATTATTCACAAGTCAAACCAAATCTGCTATTCATACCCCTCCCCTTTGTAAAAAAAATACCATTATCACCCCCTAGTGATCCCAGGGGGACACTAGATTTTTACCTCAGCTCCAGGATGCTTTAAGAACTTATCCTGAATATTGCCCCTGAATCTTCTACAGCTTCTAAGAAGACTTGGAGAAAACTCTAGGTCTGGCTCACTGACTACCTTACAATTCTTTTAAAAACATTTGTCTATACTGAATTCCAATCTAGTCTCTCTGTCATCTTCCACAGACCCTTCTAGAGGGACAATAACTTGTGCATGAGAAGTGATCCAAGTGAAGTTTATTTAGAGATCTCATATGACCAAGCCAAAATTTAAACCAAAGAAGTATCACACATATAAGTTCACACAACGGGAAACCATGAACTTTCATTGACCCTACAAAATGGCACTGGTCCAGAATCAGATTGGAAGTTACTCTCTGATAGGATTTTTGGAAACCTCTGTGGCTCTCATGGCCGGTGTTTGCAAACTCTTGTGAAGAAAGAGTATGAGGCATGCTTAATTAATTTTCCATGGGCTCAAACTACCATTTTTCCTTTACCTTGTTTATGTTCTTGCTCATCATCCAATCTATAAATATTTATACACTGTTTTACCATATTGAGAAAAATAGAAATGTCACAAATCTGACTATGGAAAGGAGAATACATTTATGCATGTTGTCAGTCTGAGTGAGTCCCATCTACCCAGAGGGCAGAGATGGGAAAAGCTAAACTATGGCCTACAAACTAAGGCTGGGCTTCTTATGTCTATTCTGAGAATAGCTTCAGATCAATTCCATGTGGATTTGAGCACAAGTCAACTCAGAGTTGTATTGGGTGTTATAGGGATAGAGAAAAATAAGATCCTAACTGAGATCTGAAAGATATATAACACATAATCTAGTCTGACACTTTTAAATTGATAGATGAAGAAATTGAGGCCCTCCTGAGGTTATGTGACTTGTCCAAGGTAATTGTTGTTGTTCAGTTGTTTCAGTCAGATCCAACTCTTCATGACCCCATTTGGGGTTTTCTTCGCAAAGATATTGGAGTGTTTTGCCATTTCTTTCTCCAGCTCATTTTACAGATGAGGAAACTGAGGCAAACAGGGTTAAGTGGCTTGCCCAGGTCATACAGCTGGTAAGTGTCTGAGGCCGGACTTGAACTTAGAAAGAAGAGTCTTTCTAACTCTAGGCCTGGCACTCTATCTACTGCACCACCTAGTTGCCTCAAGGTAATAGATAAGTTATATAAACTATCATGGAGCTAGGATTCAAACTCAGCTCCTTTCCTTCCAAATACAATGCTCTCTTCACTACATCATGTTGCTTCAAGAAGCAATAGACATCTTTTTGACACTCAAGGAACTTACTGGGAATCAGGAGAACTTAGTTCTAGTTCCAACTCTGTTACAAACTGTGTGACCTTGGGGAATATAACCTGACCACTTGTCAGGGATGCTATAAAAGCAAATTATTTGTAGCATTGAATCCAATTCCAACAATCTAGGAATCTAAGTTCATTTTTCTAGACTTTATTTTCCTCATTTTAAAAATGATAGTGTTGGACTAGGCAACCATTGAGGTTCCTTCCAACCATGACATGGACATGAAATACAGCCAGGAAATATCAAATAACTTGAAAGAAAATGGGCATTATAGCTAGGAAATTCTTGGACAATCAGAAGTATATAGATCAGTGTTCTTGGGAGAGATGAGGGCATGCTACGTGGAAGACCCTGGACCCTAAAGAATATGTTGGATATTGACGTTGCACTGAGAGAGATATAATGTCCAGGATTATGAATGAGAGAAACCATCCTTATTCTGCCCTGGTCAGACCACCTCAAGCATATTGTTTTCATTTCTGAGCACCATGTTTTAGAAAACCTATTAATACATTGCAGAACGATCAGATAGGGTAACCAGGATGGTGAAGGAACTTGACATTATTCTCTATCAAGATCAGTTGAAGGGACAATGGTTCATTGTTGGTGGAATTGTGAACTGATCCAACCATTTTGGAGAGCAGTCTGGAATTATGCCTATTATACACTACCTATACCCTTTGACCCAGTAATGCCACTACTTGATTTATTTCTGAAAATAATTAGGGAAAAAGGAAAAGAACCTATATATTTTACGATGTTTATAGCAGCTCTTTTTGTACTGGCAAGGAACTGGAAATTGAAGGAATGTACATCAATCAAGGAATGGCTGAACAAGTTGTGGTATATGATTGGGATGGAACACTACTGTGCTGTAAGAAATGATGAGCTCGATGATTTTAGAAAAACATGGAAAGACCTGCACAAAGTAATGAAAAGTGAAATGAATAGAACCAAGATAACATTGTATATAGTAACAGCAATATTATTTTAAGAATGACTTCAAGCAAATAAATCATTTTGGCTATTATACATACCCAAATTAGGCATAAAGGATATATGAAGAAAGGTGCTATCTGCATCCAGAGAAAGAACTGGTAATAGAGAATATTCTATAGAATAGAATATAGAATAGTTTTACATACACATGCACATATGTATGTATGTATATATGTATGTATGTATGTATGTATGTATACCTATTTGTGTATGATGGTAGCCATCTCTGGAGCAGGGGGGAGGGAAGAAAAAAAGAAATTTACATGCTAATTTTATTGTATATTTGAAAGGAATAGCAAGTTATACATAGTAGATTTACAGTTTCATATGCAATCATCCTTTTTATTGTACTGTTATACAAATGTTTGTTTTATTCCATAAATTGAAAATTAAACTAAAAAATCAGTTGAAGGAATCAGAGTTGTTTAGATGGAAGGAGAGAAGAATCAGTTGAGGAGGACATGGGGATGGGAAGAAGGGAAGATAATACAGTCTTTTTCAAATATTTGAAGGGCTGTCCTATGATAGTGTAATGCCAAGCAAAGGCAGCTTTCAAGGTTTGGATTACCAGCATAGCAAACCCCATTTATTCAGCAAACATTCACAGAACAGAGAAACTCAAAATACAGTATAACTCATTCATTTATCAAGTAAGTTCTCAATTCAGTTGCAAAGTACCAAGGTCCAAGTATCCCACCCCTGGATCAGTAGTCAAAGTAGCCCACTCCTGGGCAGTATGTTCATTTAGTCTCTTCTCAAATGGAGAATAGTTTCCAATCACAAACAAAGTACATTCATTTAGTCAATCACAGAGCACAAAAAGGCCAAAGGTTTCCCACCCCTGGACACTACTGAATTTCAATACTATCCATTAACACCAAGCACTTTCTCAAAAGGGGCAGGAGAGCACAAAAGGCCATCCACCCTTAAGTTACAACAGGGTTAAGATACCATCTCAACATTGAAAACCAAGGAAAGGCCCTTCTTTCATCTTGACCCGAGGCAAGCCCTCAGCAATCTCAAAGCCTCAACAAAGCCATAGCCAGTGTCCTCATCAAGTCACTCTCTGCCTGTAGAACAGTCCCAGAACCCCTGAAAACATCAGCAAGGCCCTCTTCCAGGATTTCTGTAAACATACCACAAGAAAATCCTCCTTCAGGGCTTCTGAAGCAACAGCAAGGTTCCAGGACCTCTACAACAGCAGCATTGTCCTTCACCAGCAGGTGAATCTGGCAAAACAATGTCAAAACAGACAAACAAAATACTGGCATTACAGCCATGCCTCCTCAGTCCTTGGCAGCTCCAGGTGACAGTTCTCAAAAGTCCTGGGCAACTCCAACGGGCCCTCAGCAGTCTTTCTCTCAGCAACTCAGGCTCCATGATACTGGATACTGCTCTCCCAAAGTCCTTCTGGCCTTCTCTCGGCTTGGGCCTCTCTCCCAATTCATGGCTCCTCCCAGTTCAGCCCTCTCTCTTCACATCAACAAGTCCATCCCACAAGTGGGATTCACAAGCTCTGGGTTTTAACAGTCAACCCAAAAACCAAGCCAATACAGGGGCATCTCCAAACTCCATTACCATTACAGATAGAGATATTAGATTTGTTCTCTTTGGTTGGCCTTAAAGGACAGAACTAGGAATAAAAGAAGTTTCAAAAAGGGATATTTTAATGAAACATGGGGAAACACTTTTTAACAATTAGAGCCATCCCAGAGTAAAAGGGGATCCCTGGGGAGGTATTGAGTCCCCACTCAATGTAGGTCTTCAGGGAAAGGCTGACTTACTACATTGTAGAGTGGTTTCAGATTAAGGACAGGTTGCATTAGCTGGCCTCTGAGGTCCCTTATAACTTTGAAATTCTGTTTTCCTATGAGGAAGAAGCATAAATCCACAGACAAAAATGCAAATAATTTCAATTTTTCGTATGTTTATGGGGATCACAAATGCACTCCAATACACTTGTATTCTGGGTATTCTAACTCGAGCCACTGCAGTTATTGAGGTTTGGGGTTGGAATGTAATGAAAGACTCAAGACTTAAAAATGGAATACAAATGATTTTTTTTTTTTGCAGGGGGGAAGGCAAGGCAATTGGGGTTAAGTGACTTACCCAAGGTCACATAGCTAGTAAATGTTAAGTGTCTGAAGCTGGATTTGAACTCAAGTCCCCCTGATTCCAGGTCCAGGAGTCACTATTCTCTGTACCACCTAGCCACCTCACAAATGATTTTTCTGATGAGGAATTAAAAGGAAGGAAAGAAGCATTTAGTAAGCATCTACTGTGTGCCACATGCTTCACAATTATCTCACGAATCCTTGCAACAACCCTGGGAAGTAGGTGCTATTATTATCCCCATTTTGAAGGAAACTGAAGCAGACTGAAGGTAAGTGACTTGCCTAGGGTCATGGTCAGTAAGTTTCTGAGGCCAGATTTGAACTCAGGTCTTCCTCACTCCAGGCCCAGAGTTCTATCTGCTATACCATTTAGTTGCCTCCAGGATATTATCGCTAAAGACAGAATATTCACCAGGTTAGAACTTAGTCAGAAAGAGGTCCTGCAGGAAAGTTCGATTTCTGCCAAGCCTCAGGAACACCAACTTCTTATAGGCTAGTTTTTAAAAAAAATAATTCTAGTTCTTCCCGAGAACCAAACCCCAAGGACAGCCTCCTTGCTTCCTTAACAGGAGACCTTCCCAGCCTTCCCAACACAGTCTGTGATCTCTTTTGTACGGGAATCCTTATTAATGATACAATCCATAAATACCTGCATATGCTGCACAGTTCTTAGAAATTTGCCACAATGCATTGGAAGCTTTGCTTGAGTTCTCCTGACATTACAAACAAACACATGAAACACATGAGCATCCCAGCGGCTACCCTTCATACTTGTTGTTTGTCTAGCTCATCTTTTTCAATCATACATCAATTTGGTGACCTTCTTTACACTAGGTCTCTTGTTTGTAATGTGTTGTGGCCTCCTCATGTCCATTGTCTTTTGGGAGATCCTTAACTAAGATCCTTCAGGGACCATGGTGTTGACATATGATGGCATGGCCATACAATATCACCAGAAGAATAGTTTTGAAAAGATCAGCCTTTGTTTCAGGAAAAAACTTGGAGGCAATTAAAGAACTTTGTAATTTCCCAAAGGAAATGTAACCTGTTCTTCTCAACTCTGAATCTAACTTATTGTCTATTTGCAGTATCTATCTGAGAAGTTATATGTCCATATCTATATATAGATGTATAATATACAGCTATGTATATAATGTACACATACTATATATATGTATACACATATGTGTGTATGTGTATGTGTATATGCATGTATGTGTGTATGTATGTATGCATATATTCCAAAAGTCTTAGTGTAGCTTTAAATTTTAAAAATGGACTAAAACTTTTGGGACACTCTTTATGTACTGTGTATACATATTGTGTTATAAATCCTTTGACCGTAGCAACTCATGAAACAATGAACAAGTACACAAATTGGTTAACAAAATATAATTGGCAACAATTTAAAAATACTGCTTTACCACTAATAACTGAAGTGATAGACCATTAGTAGCATTTAGTTCTTTTGAAGCCTTCCAAGTCTTTTTGACTACTTTAGCAGTTCAGGAGGCACTAGCTTGAAGGTAGAAGCTCCTGCATTTTCAGAAGCCGTGATCACCTGAGGTATTAAGAACAAAATGCTAATAGCTTAATTATTTTTATAAAGCGCTTTATAGTTATAGAGCACCTCACATAAATTGTCTCATTTAAGCCTCATAGCAACTCTGTGAAGTAGATCTCCATCTCCATTTTGCAGATTGTAATGGTAACGGGAACTTGGAGATCTTCAGATTCCAGTCAATTCAATATAGACAATTAAAGAAGTTTTGGGCCAGTCAGAACATAGCCCCACAGCCAGGTTTGTTGTTGCTATGGTTTCTGCTGGTGGATACACATTAAAAAAAAAAGACTGGAATATAAATCAGGAAGATAGAGGGTAATGACCAATTTTTTCACTTATTGATTGTTTCTGCTCAATGTCATTTGCATACTAATTAGGCAGGATCTTAGAAGGAGGTGAGTTTCATAGCCCCAATCTCAGTATAGCTCTTAGAGTTTTTTGAGGGATAAGAGAGTCCCAAAAATGGGTTTCAGGGCTATGAGAGCCTCATCATGAGTTAAGTGGAAATTACAAGAAACTTTCTAACCCTAACTGAGATAATCATTGGGACTGTGACCTTCAAGTCAGCACAAGATACAGACTTGATTTTGGCTTGATGTCACTGATTGGATTTTGTTGGCTGGTTTTAACTAGATGTGGTAGCCCATGCTGGTAGAAAAGCTATTAGCCTGCCTTAATTAGGGAGCAAGCTTTCTAATTTTCGTACCTTAGCAGAACAACATTTATAAAGTACTTATTTATATTACAGTTACTGGGCTAAGTGTTGGATATACAAATAAAAAGCAAAAATGTTATCTACCTTTAAGGAGCTTACATTCTAATGGTAAAGACCACATTTGCATAATTCAGTACATGCAAAATAAATACAAAGTAGATGGAAGGAAACCTGAGAAGGGAAGACATTACCAGATTGGGGTGGCCAGGGGTTCTAAGTTAGAAGTTTGGAATGGAGACGTGAGATAGATAAGATTGGAGTTGAGAATCCAGCAGATGTCCTATAAACTGAGAAAATGTTAACTGAGAGAAATTCAGTAACCATGAGGCCAGTGGAGATGTCCAAAAGACACATGGTATCCAGAGTGGAATGGAGAAGTAACTCTCCCAACAGAACACTGAGCAAAGAACAAGGATTTGAGAGCTGAAGATGTGATGCAGTGTAATGACGTTTCCAGAGGATAGATATAGTGTTGGAGGTGTGAGCTGCTCTGGCCCACAGGGGTTTATGGAATGTACTCTTTCTCACATATTCCCTGATCATCCATCTCCTATTTTTGTACTACCCATTGGTGTTCCCTGGTCAGATGTGGGGTGTGTGTGTGTGTGTGTGTGTGTGTGTGTGTGTGTGTGTGTGTATCTTCCCCACATTGCATATTTGGCAACTTCTGGAAAAATAAATCACCTGTGAGCACAGGAGGGTCTTTTCTTTATTACCTTATTTGTTATGCTTCTTAATGTTCTAGCAGTGGTGGTAGTGAACTGACTGGTAAAAGGAAACACATCAGTTAGGGCTCATGAGATATATTTTGAGTGAGTACTGACCCACAGAACACTTAAAAACAGGAAGAACTTTTCTTCCATTGGAGGGTACTTTAGGTGTTATATCAACAAATATTTACTACAAATTATGAAACTGAGGCTTAAAGAAATGAAATATCTTGCCCAAGATCACAAAAACAGTACATGGTGAAGCTAGAATTTGAACCCAAGTCTTCTGACTTTAAGTTCAGTGCTCTTTCTATTCTACTTGACTTCCTCTGTGACAGGAACTAGAAAGGATTTTCTCATTCAGCTAAACTGCTCTACTTAATGTTCCCCAGACATTTCATTTCTTAAGCTCTTTGCCTATGCACAAGACTGGAATGCATTCTTTCCTTGCCTGTCTCTTAGAATTCATAGCTTTTTTTGAGTGAACTCATGTGCTGCCTTCAATGGGAAATCTTTCCTGATCCTCCCCCGTTTTGAATCTCTCCAATTATCTTGTATTCACCTATCTGCATAAATGTTGGATTCCCAGATGTGGTAGGTGTTCAGTAAATAAATAAATGTTTATTTAATAGAATTAGACATGGTTGGAGTAGGAGCACTCAGGCACATGCAAAGAAAAATCAACCAACCAAATTGAAGGGAGCAGAGGGAATCACTAGAATGAGGGATAGGATCTACCTGTACCGTACTATTTATTACCCAGAACAGTGACTTTCCAAAACCCCAAATATCCAGATGAAAACAGAAAAATCTAGCCAATCTATTTGGAAGGTTTATATTTCTCATACAAACTTTTTATATTTAGGAAATGGTGATTGTTGAATGAATGCTTCCATTTACATCCAGATGTTTAATATTTTGTGGACATAATAAAAAACTTTAATTTCACCTTCTTAATGAGAGTTCCGGAGCTTTGCGTGCTTTGGGCTTGTCTGACTATGACCATTCATTTTCTGGCTGTTGTTTTTGATAATGAGGAGACTGGAAATGACAACTCCCTAAATGACCCCCTGAAAGAACCCTCCACTTTTCCGAATAAGAGACTATTTTGTATGGTCAGGAAGGAAGCATGGTCAGTGACCAACTGATACATTAAAAGGCACTACAGAATAGAACTGCATTATAAGCTTCCTTAATAGTCAAGATTTCCATAGAATTCATTTCCTATAGTATTACACTGTTATCCAATACTTTAATACATATCCAGGTTTGAAGTAGAGGTGATATGCTGCATTTGTAAATAGAATTGCATTTTAAATGCACTATGAGAGGTCTTCATTTAAAGGAATAAATGAAGTTATTCATTATTCATTCGCAATAAAATTATTAAACATTTGTCACATGCAAAGCACTGTGCTAAATGTTGGGGATATATATATGTATCTATCTATCTATCTATATTTATATAGATACATATATAGTGTGTATCTATCTATATATTTTTAAAAGAATATTCCTGCTCTTGAGGAACTCACATTTTCCCCCCTTTCCTTCCTTTTTTCTTTTTTTTTTTGCAGTCATGCAAAATATTCCACATTGGCCATGTTGTAAAAGAAAATGCAGACAAAAGACAAAACCAAACCAAACTCAAGAATAATAAAGAAAGTAAAAAAAAAAATGCTTCAATCTGCAATCCAACTCCATCACTTTTTTTCCTCTGGAGGTGGATAGCATGTTTCATCATAAGTCCTTCAGAATTGTCTTGAATCATTGTATTGCTGAGAACTAAGTCATTCACAGTTAATCGTCATATACATCATACACATCAATGTTACTGTGTACAATGTTCTCCTGGTTCTGCTCAGTTCGCTTTGCATTAAATCATGTAAATCTTCCCAGGATTTTCTGACAGCATCCTGCTTGTCATTTCTTATAGCATAATAGAATTCCATTACAATCATATACCACAACTTTTTCAGACATCCCCTCAATTTCTACTTCTTTGTCACCACAAAAAGAGCTACTATAAATATTTTTGTATATGTAAGTCCTTTTCCTTTTCCTTTGATTTATTTTCGGGTACTGATCTAGTAGTGGTATTGCTGGTTCAAGGGATATGCACAGTTTTATAGTGCTTTGCAAATAGTTCCAAATTGCTCTCTAGAATGGTTGGATCAGTTCACAACTCCACCAATAGTGCATTAGTGTCCCAATTTTCCCACATCCCCTCCAACATTGTCATTTTCCTTTTCTTTCGTATTAGCCAGTCTGATAGGTGTGAGGTGCTACCTCAGAGATGTTTTAATTTGCATTTCTCTAATCAATGTGATTTAGAGCATTTTTTTGTATGACTATAGATAGTTTTTATTTCTTTATATGAAAACTGCCTGCTCACATCCTTTGGCCTTTTATCAAATGTGGAATGACTGGTATACCTATAAATTTGATTCAGTTCTCTATTTATTTTAGAAAGGAGGCCTTTGTCAATTACTTTTATTTACTGTAAAGTTTTCTCCCAATTTCCTCCTTTCCTTCTAATCTTGGCTGCATTGGTTTTGTTTGTGCAAAATCTTTTAAATTTGATGTAATCAAAATTATCCATTTTGTATCCTTTCATTGCCTGTATCTCTTGTTTGGTCATAAATTCTTCCTTTATTTATAAATCTGAGAGGTAAAAAATTCCATGCTCCCCAAATTTGCTTGCGATGTCACTGATATGTCTAAATCACGAACCTATTTTGACCTTATCTCAGTATATACTGTGAGATGTTGGTCTATATCTAATTTCTGCCAAACTAATTTCCAGTTTTCCCAGCACTTTTTTTCAAATAGTGATTTAGTGTCACAAAATCTTAGGTCTTTGGGTTTGTCAAATACTAGATCACTATGGTCTTTTGCTGTTGTATATTGTGTCCCTATGTATTACATCAATCCACTCAATTTCTTAGCCAGTACCAGATTGTTTTAATGATCACCACTCTGTCATACAGTCTGAGAGCTGGTACTGCTAAGTCATCTTCCTTCACATTTTTTCCCTTGATTCCCTTGATATTCTTGACCTTTTGTTCTTCCAGATGAATTTCATTCTTATTTTTATTAATTCTATAAAATAATATTTTGGTAATTTTATTGGCATGACATTGGATAAGTAAATTAACTTAGGTAGAATTGTCATTTTTATTACATTGACTTAGCCTGCCCATGAACAATTAATATTTCTCAAATTGTTTAGATCTGATTTTATTTGTGTGAAGTGTTTTGTAATTGTATTCATATAGTTCCTGGGTTTGCCTTGGCAGGTAGACTCCCAAGTGTTTTATATTGTCTGCAGTTATTTTAAATAGAATTTCTCTGTCTCTTCCTGCTGGACTTTGTTGGTAATATATAGAAATGCTGCTAATTTATGTGGTTTTATTTTATATTTTGCAACTTTGCTGAAGTTGTTAATTATTTCAACCAGCTTTTTAGTTGATTTTCTAGAATTCTCTTTTTCTTGTTTTATTGCTATAGCTAGCATTATCTGGAACAATATTGAATAATGGCGGTCATAATGAGGATCTCACATTCTAATGGGGAAGACAACACATATTTAAGTTTTCAGCTGTAAGTGAGATGGAAAGGTTCCATGGTCCTTAAAGTACAACAGCAAAGCAGATGGTAATAGCTCTACCTTAAGGTCATTTCTACTGATGAAAATATATCACTTTATGATGCTGAAACATCTGACAGTGCTAAGGACTTTGGGGAAAAGAATTCTTTTGGGTCTTCAGGAGCTATGACTGTAGCACCCACAGGAACGGTTGCAAGATTCATTTCCATATTTGTAGCTTCCCAAGATGATGGGATAAGGGCACTCTCATTTATAGGATCACACATTTGGAGCCAGAAGTACTGGAGGAACCATCAAGTGCAACCCCTTCTTTTTTTAACCCCTTCTTTTTTTTTTAACTGATGAAGAAACAAGCTCAGAGAATTGCCCAAAGTCAGACAGGAAATGAGTCTCAGAAACAGAATTTGAATCCGGGTCTTCTGATTCTGAATTCAGCATTCTTTCCACTGTAGTACACTGTCTGTGTTTCACCTGTGGATGAATACTTCTTGGTGAAGCGAATGATAGTAGATCGTGTTCTCAGTGCTTTTTAGGTTACAAAGCATTCTTACTTTTGTGAGTGGGTGGGAATGAGAAGAGTGCTGGAGGTGAAGATGGAAGATCTGAATAGATGATATTGCGTGTTCTAGGCAGTCATTTAGTCTCTCTAGGCCTCAGTTTCTTTAACTGTAAAAATGAGAGTGTTTGACTAGGTAACTTTCCTTTTAGGTCTAAGTCCTGTGATCTCATCTAAATTTTGTGTGGCAGGCAGTGCAAGTATAATTATTCTCATATAACAGATTAAGAATTCAAGGGTCAAAGAGGTTGAAAGACTTGCCCATGATGGCTCAGGTCGTAGAAGGGTGTCCAACTCTTATCTTTGGACCCTAAATCCAATGCTCTTTCTGCTGTATCATGCAGCTTCCCAGGAATAATCAGGTATAGAGTAAATCATCACTCTCTACCCCCAACTTACCTATTTTATACATTTGTATTCAGATAAACTGGGTTCTTTTAAATTAAAGAAGGTAGGTGCTGCAGTGGATAGAACATGAGAGTTGAGTCAGGAAGACCTGAGGTTGAATCCTGCCCTCAGACACTTACTAGCTGGAAAAATTATTTTCACCTCAGTCACCTTTTACATATCCCCATATGTAAAATGGGGATAACAATAGCACCTACCTCCCTGGGTTGGTGTGAGGATCAAATGAGATAATGTTTGTAAAGTGCTTTGCAAGCAGAAACCTCTCCTTGTTTCCCAACATCTATACTACTTTTGGACTCAATTGGAATTCTCCATCAAGCCTTCCTTCCCCAGGAAACTCATCATTGGGAAACCTCATTATACTGCAAGACAGAATCTTGCCTAGTTCTCACGTGTCATCAGTACCCTCTGCCCCTATGCTTGGACCCTTTGACTTGGACCCTATGCAGGACCATTGACTCAAGGGTCTCTATTTAAACAGGGGGCTCAGCACAGTTTATCTCCCTACTTCCCACCAGCTGCACTGCTTTGGGACTTCTTTGGAGCTCTCCATCATGCCCTTACATTGGGTACCTTCCCCCCCACCATTCCCACTTAAAGCTTCTTTTTGTGTCTTTTCCCATTAGATTGTAAGCTCCTTGAAGGCAGGGCTTGTCTTTGTTTTAATTTGTATTTGTATCCCTTGTGCTTAGGACAATGCCTGGCACATAGTAGGTCCTTAATAAATGTTTATTGACAGACCAACTGCAACCCTTAAAATGCTCTCTACTATTATTGTTATTATTAATAAATGGAGGCACATCTGTATGAGATTTTTCATCAAAAATAGACAAAAAAAACCCCTGGTATCCAGTTACCTAAATAACAGATCATATCCATTAATACCTTTCCTCTGGATAGTTTCTTATGTTCACAGAAAACGTCGAGATTGTCATAAGAATGAAAACAATAATGATAACATCTCACATTAATTTTTGCAAAGTGGTTTCTCACTGTAGTTATGTGAGGCAGATAGTATTATCACTGCCTTACAGATGAGGAAATTGAGACTTTGGGGATTCCATGACTTGTTCATGATCATTCTGTGTGTAGAAAAAAAATCTATCTTACTGATCTAGCTGGATGCCACCAAAAATATTGCATAAAAATGAGAAAAAATGGTTAAAAAATAAAGAACGCTATTCCATCTCAGCGGTCTGCACATGCAGGGAAAGGCGTGGGAAGTGCCGTTCAGCATTTTGAGAAAAGGAGGATATTTTCAACATTGTGCAGTAAGTTCCCTTAAAGTATTTTTTGGGTACACTGTACACTGTACTGAGAGCCTCAACTCTCAAGGGAGATGGGTTCCAAACTTCAGTGGTTCTTCCTTATTGGGATGAAGATGTTTATGGAGAAAGAAAGACAATCACGGATTCTTTAGAAATAATGAGATAACCTCAAGTTCCATTTTAAGATTTTAAAATAAAAACTGAGGAAAGGCTTTATTTTCAAAAATGTTTTATTGATACTCTTAAAAAATGTCGCTGTTGGTTTCCAATGACACCTTGCCTTCTCCTTTCACTCCACAACAGAAATCTTCATATAAGGAAGAAATAAAGTTAAGGAGAAGAAGCCAATCCACTGGCCATGTCTGACAATAGATGCCCCATTCAGCCCCTCTATCCCTTTCTCTTTCTGCAGTAAGGAGGAAGGCCTGCTTCACTGTAAATCCTCTGAAGCAATGATTGATCTCTGCATTGATCAGTGTTCTGGAGTCTTTCAGTGTTTGTCTTCCCGCTGTCTACAGCAATGTGGTAACCATTCAAATGAGATAACTCATCAAATGAGGTAATGCTGGAAAGTACTAACATATTGCCTGACACATAGTAGGCACTTAATAAATGAACGTTCCCTTCCCTTCTGGTTTGTATAAACTCTTCCCTTGATACTGCTTATTTCACTTTGCGTCAGTTAGTCTCCCCAACTTTCTTTGAACTCTTTAAATCCATTACTTCCTAAGAACAATAGTGTTCTATTACATTCCTCTGCTATGACCTATTCAACCATTCCCTAATTAATGGACACCCACTGTGTTTCCAGTTTTTTGTTACTACAAAAAATGCTGCTCTAAATATTTTTTTTTGTATATGAGACTTTCTCTTTTCTCTTTGATTCTCTAAAACCCTGGGCTCTGCTGGGAATAAATTTACTGAAAAATAAGACTTTAAAGGGGCAGCTAGGCAGCGCCATAACATATAGAGCTCTGGTCTGGAAGTCAAGAAAAGTCCAGCCTCAGATTATTACTAACTACATGAGCTTGGACAAGTCACTTAACCTTTTTTGCCTCAGTTTTCTCGTTTGTAAAATGCACTGAAGAAGAAATTGGCAAACCACTCTAGTATCTTTGCCAAGAAAATACCACAAAGGGGTCATGAAGATTTGGATGTGACTGAAAATTACTAAACAACAACAAAAAAGACTTTTAAGTATCTTATACCTTTATAAATAGGTTCAATAAAGGGTGGAAAGTCTGTTTTCCCACATTTGCCCCCCATCTACCTTCATTTTGAGGATCTAGGAAATGCCACTATCCAGGGATGGATTTATAAAAAGAGGATCAGGGCAATATAGTTGAAAGAGGGCTAATGATTAGGGATGGGGAACCTGCAGCCTTAAAGTCACATGTGGCCTTCTAGGTCCTTGGGTGCAGTGTTTTGACTGAGTCCAAATTTTACAGAACAAGTCCTTTTATTAAGGGGATTTGTTCTGTGAAGTTTGGGTTCACTCATTAAAGAACAATCAGATCATCTATATTATCAGACAGAAAACCTGGGCTCTAGTCCCAGCTCCATCACTGTCAAGTTGTGAGACCTTGAGCAATTCTATTTTCTCATCTCTAGTGAGGCGATGGACATGATGCCCTTCGTGTTTCCTTTTTCTAGCTCTATGAATCTACTAGCCCCCTTTCCCCTTCCCTTAAAGTTAGCTAGGTGGCTCTGTGCATAACAGTTACTTAGCCTGGTATTAGGAAGACACGAGTTCAAGTTCAGCCTTGGACATTTACTAACGGCGTGATCCTGGGCAAGTCACTTACCTGCTATCTTCCTCAGCTTCCTCAACTCTAAAATGGGGATAATAACTTGGAGTCAGAAAGACCTCAGTTCAAATTCAGCCTCAGACACTAACTAGCTCCCTAGTAACTTATTAGCTGGGCAGTCATTTCACTTCTGTTTGCCTCAGTTTCCTCATCTGTAAAATATAGATAATAATATCACATACCTGTCAGGGTTGTTGTGAGAATCAAATAAGATAATAATTGTAAAGTGCTTATTGTGAGGCTCAAATAACATAATATTTGTAAAGTACTTTGCAAATAGCAGGTACTTAGTAAATGCTCATTTCCTTCTCCCTCTGGGGGAGAGTCACTTAGGTAGCATTTTTACATGATTCTCTGAAAAAAGAGAAGTTTCAAGAGATAAGCAACTCACATTTTTTCTTGCCGTAAGTTTCTTTTTTTTCTTTTATGTTAATCTTTGATATAATTTGATCAGATTTTCTTCTCCACCACACCAAATAAGCACCTACCCATGCGGTGAGAGCTTTTGTTAATCCCTCTTTGTGTCCATATCAGACCACCGACCTTGACTAGAGGCAAAAGACATTGATCAAAAGCCAGCATCCCAACATAATTCAATCATAGTGCACCAATTAAGCAAAGAAAATTGTTTTCCATTCATTTTAAAAGCACCTAAGAAGCATACAGCTGTATATAACATTCTCCATGCAGAAACCACATTTAACCAACTCATAGAATGAAGAATAGTATTCCCTTTGAGTTTCAAAACCATTGATAGCTAACATTTATATAGAGCTCAAAGTCTGCAAAATGCTTTACATATATCAGTTCACTTTATTCTCTTAATAACTCAGTGTGTTATATTTTACAGATGAGGAAACTGAGGCAAAAATGGTTAAGTGACTTGCCCAGGATCACACACAGCTAGTAAAGTGAGGCAGCTTGATGGTGCAATGTAGAGAGTGCAGCAGGTTTGGAGTCAGGAAGACCTCAGCTCAAATTCAGCCTCAGACACTAACTAGCTCCCTAGTAACTTACTAGCTGGGTAAGTAATTTCCCTTCTGTTTGCCTCAGTTTCCTCATCTGTAAATATAGATAATAATATCACATACCTCCAAGGACCAAATAAGATAATAATTGTAAAGCACTTAGCACAATGCCTGGCACATAATAAGCTCTATATAAAAGGGAAAAAAATGTCCTAGGCAGGATTCAAATTCCGATCTATTCTAACTTCAGGTCCAGTGTATTTTTCCTTATACCATCTAATTATAAGTAATGACAATGAGATATTCTGAAGTCTTCTTATGGCTCTGTTAGCATTTTTGCTATGTAGCCTGTTATTATACTGTTTCTGTTGTTTTGAATTGTCATTTCTTCAATTTATCTAAATTCTTTTAATATTTATTAAGCACCTACTATGTATAAGGCATTGTGCTAGGTACTGGGAATATAAATAATTTTTTTTTAAATCCCTACTTCCAAAGAGATTACATTTACTGGGATTTCACATTTTTAAAAAAATCCTAAAAGGGGGGTGGGCAGCTAGGTGGCACAGTGAATAGAGCACCAGCCCTGAAGGCAGGAGGACCCGAGTTCAAATCCTACCTCAGACACTTGACACTTAACCAGCTGTGTGACCTTGGGCAAGTCACTTAACTTCAATTGCCCTGCTTTTTCCCCTCCAAAAAAAAATCCTTAAATGATTGTGAAGATTTTAATAATAGTAGTTTACATCAGTACAGAGTTTGACAGTGGCTGAGCATTTTCACATCCATGATCTCATTTGTTCCTCACATATATTCTACCTTGTAGGCAGGACAGGTGTTATCCCCAATTTTCAGATGAGGCAATTTGAGATGCCCAGATGTTAGGGGATATGTACTATGTTATATGTTTAGGATAGCAGGCAATGGAGCTAGAACACATAACCACCATGCTGGTTTTAACCAGGGTTCCTTTCATTCAACCTCACAAAAATGTTTCAGATAAGATGATCCCTCAAAAGAATCATTTGAACCAGCCTCCTTGCTGTTCTCCTTCATCGCACTCCATCTCCTGACTCCTAGTGTTTTCATGGGTTGTTCGTCATGCCTGGAACTCTCTCCCTCCTCAGCTCTGCCTCCTGGCTTCCCCCGTTTCCTTCAAATATCAACTAATGTCCGATCTTTTGCAAGAAACCTTTCCTGGTCCTCTCCATGCTTCCCCTCTGTTGATTATGTCTGATCTTTCCTGGCTATGTCTTATTTGTACATAGTTGTCTCCTTCCATAGAGCTCATAAGTGAGTACTTCCTACAGCCTCCCAGCTGTGCTTAGCACAGTGCCTAGCCCTTGGTAAGGGCTTAATAAATTCTGGTTGAGTGCCTGACTCATTAGAAATAGATAGGGCTGGAGGGGCAAGTTCAGTTTAATTTTTAAATTTTATTATGAAAGTTGTATTCTTTGTTTTCTGCTTGATCTTCAATTTTCCCTTTCTTTTTTTTTTAGAAAGCTCAAACTTGGGGCAGCTAGGTGGTGCAGTGGATAGAGCACTGAACTTGAAATCAGGATGTTCTGAGTTCAAATCCAGCTTCAGACACTTGACACTTAACTAGCTGTGTGACGTTTGGCAAGTCACTTAACCCCAATTGCCTTGCCTTCCTCCCATCAAAAAAAAAACCAAAAAACAAACAAAACACTAAACCTCAAACTTTATAGAGCATCTCATCTGTAAATTTAACAACTTTTCCCAATAAGTGGATACTTAGGCCTATGTGGTGTTAGTTTATTCCCCCAAATAAGTGTATCAAAGGATTGATGTGACATTTCCATAATGGAACCATGCCAATGGCAGTATCTTATTTTTGTTCCCTAGGCAGCAGGAATATTATAGATACTACTGAAATAATATTTAAAAAATATTGTGGGGATGCAGAAAATGCTGAGGAGTAGGTGGGAGTGGTTTTTAGAGGAACGGAATAAAATAAGGAATGGTATGGATATTACAGAACGTACTTGGGCTACAGTGCTCTTTGAGACAGCTGATCTAGAGTGATTGCCCTGTCCGTTAGTTTCATCATGCTGTCTATCTCCTTAATGATTGGGAATGACTTCTCGGCATGCTGTATGTCACTAGTGAGAATGCTCTTCTGGTTCAAGGTCTAGATGAATTATATGAGAAAAGTTATTTTTTTGAAGGGGTGGTTGTTCTCTTCTGTCTTTCCCAGCTGATAAGCTCTGTGCTTCTGTTTTGCTTGGCTTGGGAAGTTTTAATCATTAAGACAATGAGAAGTCATATGGTATAGTGGAAAGAACATGGACTCAGAATCACAAGATCTGGTTTCTAAGTCAACTTCGGATACATTTATGTTGGTGTCACTTAGTCATTTCAGCCATGTCTGACTTTTTCTGACTCCATTTGGGGTTTTTGGGGCAAAAATATAGGAATGGCTTGCTATGTCCTTCTCCAGCTCATTTTACAGTTGAGGAAACTGAGGCAAACAGGGTCAAGTGATTTGTCCAGGGTCACACAACTTGTAAGTGTCTGAGGCATAATCTGGGCAAATTACTTGAGCTTTCTGGGTGTCATTTTCCTTATCTGCAAAATGAAGGGTTAGATTAAACTGGATGAACTAGCAGGTCTCTTGTAGTTCTAGATCTTTTATCCTCACAAGCACTGGCAGGGTCCAGAAAAGGCAACAATATTTCCTATATTTTAAATGTAATTTTGTTTCACTTTTAAAAACTTAATAGGCATCTATTTTTTTATTCCACCTTTCCACTAAAAAATAAAGAAAAAGAGAACTCTTGTAACACATATGATCAAGCAAAGCAAATTCTCACACTAGTTATGTCTAAAAAATTCATGTCTCATTCTCATCTGGCATCTATCACCTCTCTCAGGAAGTGGGTAGCATGCTTCATCATCAGTCCTTTGGAATTGTGGTTGGACATTACATTGATCATAATTAAGTCTTTCAAAGTTTTGTCTTTAACATAATTGTTATTATATAAATTGGTACTTCAGGTCCTGCTTACTTTACTTCCCATCAGTCCAAAAGTCTCCCCAGGTTTCTCTGAAATCATCTCATTCATCATTGCTTATACTTCAATAATATTCCTTTACATGAATAAATTGCTCAGCCATTCCTCAATTGATGTGGACCCTCTTAGTTTTCCTTTTTTGTCACTGAAAGAGAAAAAAAAATTTGATGCTATAAATATATTTGCATGTAGGAGTACTTTTCCTCTATTTTGATCTATTTAAAGTATAGGTCTAGCAGTGACACTAGAATTTAAAGGGGAAAGGTCACAGAGAAGGAGAAATGATGGAATTAGAACCTGGATAAGGGTATTATGCCTTCTTTCTCCCTACTTATACAAGACTGAGAAATCTGAGCTAGTCAGATCCTCTTGAATTGACCAGCACCCATAGTACTTGTCAGTGTGGAGGAGAATTGAGCAGAGCAGAAAAGCAGTAGTAACATCAGGAGCTCAACCAGGATCTCTAGCATCATCTTAGCTATGGGATCCAGTGAGTGGCTAACACCTTACACACAAATGTGCAGCTGTAGGAGGAGAGTTTTGAATCTGAATTTCTGAACTGTGTTGCTCTGAACTCTTGGATTTGTTGCATATCTCATGCTCATAGTGAGTTTGGGGTGACATAATCTGGAAAGAAGTCACAGGTAGCAGTCCCTCCTGATTGTTTAACATGCTTGGTTTTCTTCCATTCTCTATTAAGACAGGAAAGCTGAGTGCAGCTTTGGCACTGGGTAAGTTAACAAAATGGGCCATTGAGATGAACTATTGAAGGGAAGAAAGCAGAGATTTTTTAGCGGTTGGGGACACCACAAAGTCAGTTAGAATAAATCCACAAAGCCTAAAATCTTAGATTAATGATATAAGCGCTATCACCTACAAAAGGATTAGGAGCCTATTAGCTCCCTGACAGAGTTTGGCAGTTACTCTATAGTGCCATCTAGTGGTAGGTGAAGTTCACAACCACTGGGAATAGACATTCATTCTTCCCAAGCTTCTTAGTAAATGGGGTCAGGCACTTGGTCAGTAGTACTCCCTGATGATTACATAATTATTCCTATCATCTGATCCAGTGAGTCACCCCTTAAGTATATATCCCAAGGAGCTCAAAGACAGAAAGAATGATCCCACATATGCCAAAATCTTCACAGCAGCATTTATTTTTGTGGTAGCAAAAAATGTAACAAAGTAGGTATCCATAGATTAGAAAATGGCTAAAACAATTGTGATATAGGAATGTAACATAATAGTATTTCACAAAATAAGACTTTTATTATATAATGCAGGGTGAAGAAAGCAAAAGCATGAGAACATAGACATAATGATTAAAAGAAGATAAATTAAAATAATACTAAACAGCAGCCAAGCTCAGATCAAAATGAAATGACTAGTCTTGGCTCCAGAATATTGATGACAAAACCCTATTATATCTTCTTGGTAGAGAGGTGGAGGGCTACAGGTGTAGAATTTCACATATACTGTCTGATAGGACTAAAACATTGATTGATTCTGCCTTACTGTTTTTCTTGTTCACAAAGGAGCATTCTCTAGGGATGCAGAATTTATCGGCAGATAAGTGTGGTGTGAAAAACAAAGCCCATAAAAATAATTTTAAAGAACAAATAAGGAGGGAGAAGAGATAATGGTATTCCAAAATGGATGGTAGGGTCAAGGGAAAAATTGTCTTTTTTTTTTTATTGTAACCCCTGTTTCAAATGACTGAACTGCTACTGTCTCTTTAAAAGCAAATGGAATGCTAAGAGGGGAATGTATGTGATGGAAGTTTTCAAGCGTCAGCTGAAAAAAAATTTGCTATGGGGTGTTTCTCGCTCTGGAATCAGGGATAGAGTATGTGATTTTTTTTTTGCTTGTTTCTTTTGTTTTTGATTCAAGAGGATCTATGAGATAAGCTATGAAGAAAGATTATAAAAAGTGATAGCTTGAGAAAAGTTGAACATACTGTTTCCTGTTGTGGCTGGGGAGAAGGTGAAGTAGATAAGGAAAAAGGAGGTAGAAAGATCTTTTCCTGAAGAAGGTATTTTCATCTTTATTTTATGAAGACGATTTTTGAGAAGATTTTACTTGGTATGTTGAGAGAAGTTGAGTGGGATAGCATTGAGTTTTTGCGAGTGAAATTAGCTGATGTTATAGTGAAGGCTTGCAGTAACATTGGCTATGATGCTTCACAAAATTAAAATGCTGTTAACCATTATCTTTCTCTTTAAGTTTACCATTGATTTCATTTATTAATAAATGATGCATATTCAGTCATTTTCATACCAGTTTCCCCATAGGAAATTAAGGCATTTCCTATATAGAAAAATAAGAGTAATTACTATCGAGGAAAGAAGTTTCTCTAGTTCATTAAATAATGAATATATAATGAACTGGGATGGAGGATCAAGCTAATTAAATAATGAGAAAGAGACTGCAATTTATTAATGAGAAAGACGCCATCAAATCATATCCTTGTGTTGTTTTAGAAAATGGGATGTAAAATTAAATATAGAAATGAGTCAAATTGCAGGTTTTAGGGTGACATTGAAGTGAGTGTGGTTGACCTGAACCTTGCTATGTTTAGTTTAGTTAAGACTTAAGTTGGTATGAAGACCAGGGAAGAGGGAGAAGTTGAAAGTACAAGAAAGAGTTAGGATAAAATGAAACCCTTGAGGGGGAGAGTGTGGAATTGGTGGCATTAGTGGAGGACTTCTGACCAGAAAGAAAGCTATCTCTTCTTCTGATAGAAGAAAAAGAGGAGAGGATGGGTGAGGACTCAGAAAAATTTTGATATAATGAGAAGGGGAGGAGAGAGATCAAACTTCAATCTTCTTATGAATGTAGGGTGTCATTTATTGTGAATATAGGTGGCCAGGCTAGGATTGAAGACTTGAGAGGAGAGAGAAAATTTGTAGAGTGACTTATAAAAGGATTATCTCTCAGTAGTATAGGGCTACATAAGGTTATGAAAAATATACTTACAGTAGATTTTCATGTCAGCAGCTTTCCATGACTTTCCTGAGTAATGCTACATAGCCAAGAAGTGGGAGTGGAGAAAGTAGTGGAGATTGTCCAGATTTTGGGGATTAGATGAGCAGGTATAAGAGGAAATCAAGGAAGTGAGAGAACCTGGGGTAGTGGAGAGCATCCTGTTGAAATGACAGACCATGGAATCTGAATTGAGTAAATGGGTAAGAAAAGTCAGATAAGAATTGATTTTGCTAAGTAAGGAAGAGTTGGGAAATGAAAAGTTATGATATGGGACAATCAGTTTTAGCAACAGGACAATATATAAGAATGAGTTTCTTCAGAGCAGGGACTATCAATTGCCTTTCTTGAATTCCTGGCACTTATTTTGCCTTTATATCCCCTAGCACTTGGCCCAGTTCCTGGCATATCACACATGCCTAATAAATGCTTGTTGACTGGATCATAGATCATTTCAGATTTCAAAATGATGGGGGGATATAATGGTATCAATTGTGTTAGCACAACAAAGAAAATCGGGCAACCGAGATGCCAATATCTGAAAGCAGCTGTTCTTGCCAGTAGCTCTAAGGAATATACTATTTTCACCCCATTTGGGGCTTTCTACAGCCAAAATATAAAAGAAGGAGAAAATAGAATTTTCATTGCTGTTTTTGTTTTTGTGAAATTGGCTCTAATCATATTACTTGTACATATGAGTATAATCAGAGAAGGAAGAGAAAAGAAAACAAATGGGACCTTGTTTTGGCTCAGTATCATAGAATCATTGTCTCAGAATTTGAAAATTGTAAGGGACTTCAACAGACATCAGGTTCAACCTATGCATGAAAGGAAAATAGTATGACTGTGAAAGTCAGATGAACCTGGGAGTATCTTGGTATCAGTGGTTATTTTTCTTCCATGTTGTGAGTCAATATATCCTGCCTAGGGCATGTGATGGGAAACGGGAGTCTTTGTGTATGTGGTTATGTTTCTGAGCTGACTGAGGTCTTAGGCACAGAGAGAACATTAAAAGAGACGTGGCCATAATAACCCTGTGTCACAAATACACCAAAGATTACGTCCATTCATTCACGTCCATTCATTTAATGAGCATTTATTGAGTTCCTTCTATATACCAGATAGTGTGCTACATACTGGTAACACTAAAAACAAAAATGTGTCTCCGTCCTCAAGGAACTCATGAAATAATGTATACAAAACAACTACAGCAGCAACCAAATATAAAATAACTTCAGACTAATTTGGGAGAGGGAAACCAATAACTAGAGAGAATTGAGATAGACTTTCTGTAGAGGGCTGTGGAAGCTGAGCTTTGGAGAAAGTTAGGAATTCCATGAGATGGGCATTCAAAGAAGAGTTTATGTAAAGGTATAGAGATAGAATGTCATCCATGTGGAAGAGTAAGTAGAACAGTGTGACTGGATCTTAGAGTGAATGAAGGAGAGTAATATAAATCTCAAAAGGTGGGAAAGAACCATATTATGAAAGGTTTCAAGAGCCAATGAGAGGAGTTTGTGTTTTATCTTAGAGGTAAAAGGGGGATACTATAGCTTCTTAAGCAGGGAATGACATGGGAAGCCCTGTGCTTTAGGATTATCAAGATGGCTGTTGTGTGGAGGAAGAATTGGAAAGGGAAGAAACTAAAAGCAGGAATGCCAATTTTTAAGTTGTTGCAGTAGTTCAGGTGCAAAGTGTTGAGGGTTTGTACTAGTGTGCATGAAATGAAGGAGACAGACATGACAGATGTCAACGCCAAATTAATAAAACTTGGAAATTGATTAAATATCGAGGCTGATGGAAAATGAAGGGTTGAAGATGACCCCGAGGTGGTCATCCTGGGTAACTGGAAAGACAGTGTTTTGTTTTGTTTTAGAGGGAATAAGAAAGTTAGGGAGAAGAGAAGATTTAGGGGGAAAGATAGTAAGTTTTGTTTTGGACATGGCTCTGAGATGCCTATGGGGCATTCAATTAGAGATGTCCCAGAGGCAGCTGATGATGCAGGACTAGAGTATAGGAGAGTAAGTAAGGATGGATGATATATAGATATCTGGGAGTCATCTCCATAGTCGTGGTTGAATGCAAGGGAGCTGATGAGATCACCAAGAGAATGTATATAGTGAGGAAATGAGTACTCAGGACAGAGCCCTGGGTTGTTCTCACACTTAGGGGATGAGATATGGATGATACTCCATCAAAGGAAACTAGAGTGTAGCCAGAAAGACAGGAGAACTAGAAGAGACCAGTGCTATCAAAACCTACAGAATGGAGGATACATAGGGTATGGGGAAGAGAACAAGCATTTCTTAAGCACCCCCATATGTCAGGCATTGTGCAAAGTACCTTCATAAATATCTCTTTTGATCCTCACAACAACCCTGAGGGACAGGTGCTAGTATGATCTCTGATCTCCATTTTACAGTTGAAGAAACTGAGGCAGATAGAGGTGAAATGAATTGCTCAGGGTTACATATTGAGGCCAAATTTGAACTCATCTTCTTGACTTCATGCCCAGAATTCTAGGCACTACTTAGCTGTCTTATGTTTTTTGATATTTTCATTAAGTACTTATAATAACTACAATGATAACTTTTGTCCTCAACTCCAAAATTGAATGTACATGATTAAATGTACATTTCCACCTGTAAATGTGAAATTTAAATGCAAAATTATAAAACTGCAGAAATAAATAATTATGAATCTGTGTGACATTCTGTAAAAATTAAAAGAAGTATTCCAGGATGAGCTCATATGCTCACTAATATCTATAAGAATTCTTGTTAAATTTCTTTATTTGATAAATTTTGTCAAATATAAATAAGAGTTTTAATGAAGCAAGTTGGAAAACATCAAACATAATATAATAATACTGTATTAATTTCAATTTTGAATTCTTTTATTTGAACAAAGGTTTTCAGCATTTGATTTAACATCAGATGTCTTAAATCAGGTTCCTCATCAAGTACTTAGGAAGAAGAAATAGTGTAAAGAACTACATAGAGAGATCAAGAAGGGTGAGGACTGGGAAAAGATCATTGGATTTGACAATTAAACAGTCATTAACAATGACCATTTGCATTGAGTGATGAGGACGAAAGTCAGATTGTAAGGGTCTGAAAAGAGACAATGAGGTGAGAAAGTAGAGGTAATTAGCATAGACAACTTTTTAAAACATTTATGTAAAAGATGAGACATAGAATAATAGCTGAAGGATATGATAGTATAAATGAAAATTTTTTAAAGGAAAAAAGAGTTCTGATTATGTGTATAAGGAGGAGGGATTAAAGCACTGGATAAGGAAAGATAGAAAATTAAGGAGAAAGAAGGTATGATTTTAGGGACAAACTTCTAGAGGTTATAGGAAGGGATGGGATCAAGAATACACAAGCACCTCTGAAGTACTTTCTGAGTCATCCCTTGTTCCTTAGGGTCCCTTAGGGTCAGACTTAGGACTATGATGGTCAGAGATACAGGAACCTGGCAAAATGATGGCAAGGTCAGAGGAAGCAGAGTATAGATAGATGCCATTGGAATTCATGGAGCTATGAAGTCAGCCTATTAGAAGGGTCATCATCATGGGCTATTCATGATGCCTGGAGATTTAGAAGGAAGGATAGTGATGCCAAGAGTTTTTGAAATCATGAGGAAGGAGGGAGAATTTCCTAGAGGTTGGCAAATAACAGCAACAAGGATAAGAAGTGGGTGGATTGCATGAACAACAAAAAGTGAAAGTATACTGAATGAAGGCTGTAGAGTAACAGCTTGGAGGTAGCAGGGAGGAGCAAGGGAGGAGCCTTGAGAATTAGAGACAGTGGGAATGGCTTCTATTAGAGAAGCTTTCCAGGGATATTATATCTTCAGGTAGTGAAATCCAGTGCTACCTGAAAGGAGTGCTAAATTAGTGGTAGGGAGTGGAAGGATAGGTTGGGGCAAAGGTCATAGAATTACATAAATCATGTTAAGAGTGGAAAGAGACCATATTGTCCAGCAGTTCCCAATATTTTTTTGTCCCATAAGCTCTTTACAACAAGAATAAAAAAATGTGCTGTGAATCCCCAGGGTAATTTAGTATGCTACTCACAATATTCTTTTAGTTTTATTCATTGATCTGCTTAGCCCCACAGGGTAGAACAAAGTAGAATGGGTGGAAGTTGTAGAGAAGCATATTTTAGCTCAACCATAAGGAAAAACATCTTAACAATTAAAGCACTGTCAAAGCAAAATGGGCTATCTCAGCAGGTACAGTGGAAATGACCTCCCTTGTCACTGCAAGTCTATGAGTGAAATTGTCAGGGATTTTGTCAAAGGCAAAGTTGCAGTTTAAATCTGAAATAGCTTTTATGTTTTTTCTACCTCTCTGATTCTATGATAATAAAAAATAAAGAAAATCAAACTTGGAAATTATGGTCACTTACAAAAGTTTTGTCATTAGATTTTGAGCTCCTTAAGGGCAGGGATCATCTTTTGCCTGTTTGTATCCCTGGCACTTAGCACAGTGCCTGGCACAGAGCCGGTGCTCAATTTTGCAGATGAATTTCCTCATCTGTAGAATGAACTAGAAAAGGAAATAGCAAACCACTCCAGTATCTTTGTCAAGAAAACCCCAAATGGGGTCACAAAGAATCAGACACAACTGAAAAAAGACTAAACAACTGTTTATTGACTGAACATCAAATTACTTTTAAAAAATAATTTTATTCATTAAGTGATTACAATAATAATTTTGCCCCCAATTCCAAATTCGATTGTATGTATTGCTTCATTTTAAAGGATTTTTGTATGGAAACTAACCCTTCTAAGGAAATAATCTCCAGGCATAACTTTGTTCTCTTGTATCGCTGAGCTCAGTAGCCTTTAGTTACCATTAGATTGGGAGCTTTTTGAGAGTAGGGACTGGTTTTTTTGCTTTTTTCTTTTTCCCTTTCTTTGTATTTCCAATTAGTACATAGTAGGCACTTAACAAATGCTTGTTGAATTGCCTCTTATATCCATTATCATCCCTTTTACAATCACATTCACCTCTTCTTCAGGATCTGTGGAACATTTCAGGACCAGGACTGGGTTACTTGAACTCATCAAGAGCAACTAATTTGTTTCATACAATTTCCCTACTCATCTTGGATACCCGTTATTTTTGTCCTATCTTTCCTAGTCCAATGATCATTCTCCTTGGCTGTGAAAACAAATAAAATAAAAATTTACCTTGTAGCAATCACATCCTATCACTCCATACAGTGGTTGTATTCCATCTTTGATTATCCATTCCACTCAATAAATCTTTTTTTTTTCCTACCACAAAGCAACTTTGTGTTGTTTTTAACTTTCTTTACCAACTTTAGGACTCATTCTGACCTTTAGTATTCCTGATGCTATTTTTATAGGACCATGACACTTTTTTTTATTTATCCTCTTTTGCCTGATCTTGTTTTCTTCTTCTGTATGTGTTTTTAATAACTAAGTTGACCTTTATTTCCTTGTCTATTTTTTTCACTGACTTGGATAAAGGCATAGTTGGCACAATTATCAAATTTGAAGTTGACACTTAGAGGGTAAACTAAAATTTTGGGTGACTAAGTCAGTATCTGAAAAATTCCCAGGAGATCCTAATAGGCTAAAAGAATTCATTGAATCTAATAAAATGAAAGTTCCTTCAATATGGCAATATTTCACCCCTGGATCCCTGGCTTTGATAGATGAGTCTTGGCCTTATCTTGCCTCCATGACACTTCCCAGTTATCTCCTCAGCATTGATTCTCCTACCTCTTCTTACCCCTGCTTTGGAATTCCTCTTTATGTGTTGTGTTACTCTATTAGATTGTAAGCTACTTGAGACCAGGGACTATCTTATTTCTCTGTCATTTGTGTGTTGTAGATAATTGGAAATATGCTGCAAAAAACTTACTGAATCACCATGAATCTCTCCTTGGTTTTCAGGTTACTAACAACTTGGATTCCTTAAACTCTAAGATGTTCCAAAATTTCTGGACATTCAGCATGACCTGGAGGTTATCTCTGGTAAATAGGTGTGTTTTTGTAATGGAAAACAGTTTGGGAGCATTAGAGATAGTACATGATTTATCAAATGAAATCTAATTTACTCTCCTCTTCCTAGTTAATTCTGGACTTAACTCATTGTACCTGTCCTGGATACAAACTCTGATGTATTAACTCAATGGACTAACACCCAATTGCACGTCACCTTTTTTTTTTTAATTACAAGAAAGATGAAATTTAGTGGAAATTAATGTCAAGACCTGCTTTGGGGTTAAAAAAAAATTACTAGACAGTTGCATTATGGGAAAGGCATGGCTAGGCAACAGTTGAAGTGAAGTTAACAAGAGATTTGGGTAGGTTGCAAGCCAATATGCATTAATGGTGTGACATGATACTGTGTTTAGGATGAGGAAGACCTCAGTTTCCCATAAGATGGTGGATTTGGACTATATGATCACAGTTGGCATGTTTGTATAATGCTTCAACATTTACATACATTTGTTTTGCATATTTTTCTCATTGATCTTCTCAACAACCTTTTTATCTCATTTTGTCCTTTTTTTTTTCTCATCTAAATCACGTAAATAGTGTGGGCATGACCACATTTACAAATCGGCATCATTGTATACTTGAGCAGTTTCTGCTTTCTCTGCTGAGATCAGGATTAGCAAAGTCATTCATTACTCTGATTGTTCCAAGTAGTTTGAAATCACCAAAATTAAAACTTGTTTCCCAAGGTGAAGATGGGATCAGTATGGACCATCTCTCCTATTAAAGTGCTATGTAGTAGATAATGCCATTTCCAATGTTATTATTGTAATCATAACCAGCTTACCTCCCAGAAGTGTTTGGAAGGTAGATGACATGGTCTCATATAATAAATAGAGTTCTTAAAAGAAAAAAGAAGCACACATACACACATTCCACAGCTCCTCCTCTTGCCTTTCCCACACCAAACCTGACATAGAAGAAGAAACTCACTTTCTCTATTCCTCATCAAGACTTATAGAGAAGTGTCAACAATCATGTCTCAAGGTGAAAACACTTCCAGCTTTCACTTCTTCCTCCTCCCAGTGGCCAAGGATGGGCACAACGAATATGCAGGTCAGTGAACCATCTTTCATCTTGCCTTATAATCAATCCCTTTAAGAGGAACGCTACCTCCTGTACTATAAGAGAAGGGAATAGCTCTTACTCTGTGTTAAGCACATCTAAAAACATTATTGTGCTGTTATTATCTCCATTTTGTACTCCAGGAAATAGGCAAATAGAGATTAAGAGACTTGCCCCAAGGTCACACAGCTAGTAAGTATCTGAGGTCAAACTTGAACTCAGGTTTTCTTGACTCCAGACCTGGTGCTCTATCCACTGCACCAACTGCCGCATACGTGTGTGTGTGTGTGTGTGTGTGTGTGTGTGTGTGTGTATTTATATAGTGGTACATTTATATGATACTTCTGAGATGACCTTTCAGGCTTCCATTTTGAGAGGCAGTAGAAAATTGACAGAATGTTGGTCTGGGACTTTGAAAGATATAGGTTCAAATCCTTCCTCAGACACTTAACAGTTGTGAATTTCTGGACAAGTTACTTACCTCCTCTGACTCTTTGTGCTCCTTTATAAAAAGGGAATGATATTAATAGGATCTTCTTCACAGTACTTGATATTAGGATATCTTTGAAAATCTTAAAGTGCTGAAAAAATGAGAGCTATTATCCCATTACTCCCCTGCAAGTATTCTATATTCTAGCAAATTGGTCTACTATCCGTTCTCTAAGTGAGTTTTTTTTTAATTTTCCCTTTTCTGCTTAGCTCTCTTCATTTACAGAGAAGACCATCTCTTATACCTAGAATACATTCCCTTTGCACCTTCGAGGTGTCACTTAAAGTGGAAGACTTTCCCCACCAATTGTCATTGTTCAGTTGCTTTTCAGTCATTTTTGGCTTTCTATGACCCCATTTGGGAATTTCTTGGCAAAGATACTGGAGTGGTTTGCTTTTTCCTCCTCCAGCTCATTTTATGGATAAGGAAACTGAGGCAAATAGGGTTAAGTGACTTGTGTGTTTATAAATATATTTATGAAAAACTTTTGTGTTTTACATATAATTAGTTGGAAATGTCCTATTATATCTCAAAATTCAACAATATAATCACTAAAGCTATGTAGGAAGGAAATTCTACATTTATATACTTTGGTGACTCTGATCTCAGTGATATGAGTATTCCCTTCATTGGTGCAGGTCACAATCCATTGACTCTGTTTTATACTATATGACTCCTTTGTTGTATGTCTGTTTTGTCCTGGAAATTTTCCACAGGGGGTCTACTTGATATGCTAGGAGTCCTCCTCTAGATATGGTGATATTACGTGGCTATTGATGAAACAGCTATCTACTGAATGTCTCTCATTCTCATCACAGGATTGGCCCTTCTTTTCTGGTCATATATTGTCTTGATAACATTCTTTACATCAGTGGTGACAAACTCAAGTAGAAATGGAGACCATTAAACCATACATAAGGATCTTTATGGCCACAAATTGAGTTAAAAAACATATATCAACATCATCTATGATCTATAGTATTTTTTTAAATGTACAATTATATTTTAATCTGCTTTTCATAGTACTTGGTATTGCTGGCAACATATTTGATATTTCTGCCTTACACTAGTGCTGGTGACTAATGCTTTTTTGATAATGTGGCGCAGCTTACACAAACCCATCACGTCTTTCCATTGCCATTTCATTGTTCAGTCACTGTGTTTTTCTTTCTTTCCTTCTTTCTTTTTTTGCTTTTTTTTTTTTGGAAGGCAATTGGGGTTGAGTGACTAGCCCAAGGTCAGATGGCTAGTTTTTGTGTTAAGTGTTTGAGTCCAGATTTGAACTCAGGTCCTCCTGACTCCAGAGCCGGTGCTCTATTCAGTGTGCCACCTAGTCGCCCCACATCACTGTGTTTTTCTATGATTGGTAGTCATATAGTATCACTGTTATATTTAATTAAAAGAGAGGTCTGAGTCATTAAATGCACTAGGAAATCCCTTAAACACAATATAGTCAGTTTTCTTCCTCTTATTTAATTCTGGGATTCTGCTCACCGTCTTGTCTTCAATATCTGCCCAAAATATACCATCCAAGCTCTCTGGGCTATCCATCCCATTGCATATCAAAGTCTAGATGAAAAATATTCTTTATCTACTTGGTCCACTTGGTTTTTCCTTTGGGAATCATTAGGCAAGGCTCTTTTGGATACATTTCACAAGAACACAATATCAGATTTGGGAGGGAACACACTGGTCATCTAGTCCACTACATAGTTGAATAGGAAGCTCTTTTTGAGTAAACATGACAAGTGGTCATTGGGCCTTTGCTCGAAGGCTTAGCATCTAAGCCCTCCAGTGAGGAGGGTCCCATGACTGGTGAGGCAGTATATTTACTGCTTTGGAACTTCTATGAATGTTAGGAATTTTTACGTGATTCAAACTTTAATTGACTTCTTTGCATTTTCCATCCATTACTTGTGTTTCTGCCTTTGTGGAACTATCAGAACAAGGCCAATCCTTCTTCCAAATGACAGCCTTTCAAACACTTTAAAACAACTATCCTCAACAAGTCTTTTTCCCCTCCAGGGTAAACATCTCAAGTTCTTTCAGTCAATCCTCATAGAGGTCGAAGTTCTCGGCCATCCTGGTTCTTCTCTTCTTGACATTCTCTAGATATATCACTGCTCTCTGTCAAATGTGGTGCCTAAAATTGATCACAATGCTATAGAGGAGGTCTGACAAGGGCAGGGTACAATGGGACCATCATCCCATCCTTCATTTTGCAGACTATATCTCTCAACGATGGTAAGATTTTAGATGATCTATAAGGTTCATGGCTGAGCAACTCTGGTAGCTTGGAGACGCAGTATACAGAATATTGGTATTGGAGTCAGGAAGACCCGAATTCAAATCTGGCCTTAGGCGCTTACTGTGTCACCCTGTGTGAGTCACTTATTCTCTGTATGTCTCAGCTCCTCAATTTGTAAAATAGGGTTAATAGTAGCATCTGTCTTCCAAGGTTGTTGTAACGATTAAAAGAGGTAATATTTGTAAAGCACTTAGCACAGTGCCTGGCACACAACAGGGACTTAATAAATGCTTCTTTTGTTCTTTCTCTCTTTCTTTCCTTTCTGCCTTCTTTACTTTCTTTCTCCCTTCTTCCCCGCCCCCCCTTCTTTCTTTCCTTCATTTCCTTCCCAGAACTAATTTGGCAGATAAGGCCAAGAGCCTTAGGAGTAGCAGCATCCCGCAGAAACACTTGTCCTATTTTCCTTCCTTCCTTCCTTCCTTCCTTCCTTCCTTCCTTCCTTCCTTCCTTCTTTCCTTCTTTCCTTCCTTCCTTCCTTCCCTCCTTCCTTCCTTCCTTCTTTCCTTCCTTCTTTCCCAGAACTGAAAGGAAGAAGTTCCCAGAGCATGTAACAAAGGGGTTTCTTGGGATAGTGAGTTTTGCTTAGAGACACACATGTACTCCACATTCTTACTAAGTATCATCCATTGATTTTGCTATAAGGGCAACTCTCACTCTACAATAAATGTAATTTTTTCCTCATAAGAAAGAATTGGAGAGGTTTTAGAACAGAGTATTTTACAACAGAACATCATTTTCCAATTATGAAGCTCCATTTTTAGAGTGAAAGTAATAAAACCAAAGTATATATGTGTGTATATTTGTCTGTGTCTGTATATATTGTATATATATAAATATACACCTTCATTTTCTAAGGTGAAGTAATGGTTTCGTCTTTTTACCTGCAGCAGATTTGGTGTTGTTGGTTTTTCAAATAGAAAATAGGAAATTTCATGAGAATGCATTGTGTTTGTTATAAGATATTGCATTATTCCTGATTGTGGTTAAGCTCCATAGATTGAACTGTTGCATTTGATATATCTGCTTTCTGTCTCAAAACCAAGAGCTCTGAAATAATATGAATGTGGGGGAAAAGTTCTCAGATCTCATTTAACCTTTAAATTAAATTCGATCAGGTTAATTCTGGTTTTAATTCATTCATTTCTAGTAAGGAATTTGCAGTTAGCTGTATCATGAAAGCAAACGAATTATTATGAGCTTGGAAAGAGAGGGGGGAAAGATAGATGAGAGAGATGGGGAGGAAGCTAGAAAAAAGAGGGAAATGGAGAGAGGGAGGAGGGAGGAAGAGAGAAGAGGAGAGGGGGATGGGGAGGGAGAAAGAAGAGAAGAGGAAGAGAAAGAGAGAAGGGAGAGACAGAGAGAAAGAGAGAGACAGAGAGAGAGAGAGAGAGAAAGAGAGAGAGAGAGAGAGACAGAGACAGAAACAGAGACAGAGACAGAGAGGAAATTCTAAGCTATAAAAATCCTGAATTACCAAGATCTGAGCCTTTATACTAGTTTCTGAACTTAGACCAATTCATTCCTGACTCAGTAATTTAAATACTCATACCAAAAGAGGCGGGGCATAGGAAGAAAAGTTGCAGAGTAGAAGCTACCATCCACTCAGCCTTCTTTGGGGAAAGCCTTTCTGTTGTAATCAAGGGGTTCTCTCATGGTCACATTTCTGTCTGAGCTTCAAGACTATCAATATCCAAGTCTCAGAAGACTTGACAGAAAAAGCAGAAGAGAAAAGCTATCAGCAGAATCTCAGAAATTCCTTAGATGAACTAAGCATTTCTAAAGAGTAGCTGTCACCTGGGTCTGAGTCACATAAGTACACAACTACACAGGCTAGAAGCAGCTACAGAAAACTTTGCAGACCTTGCCCAGAATCAAGGAGGGGAGGAGGGAAAGAAAGAAGTGTGTCTTTATAAATGAAGAGTAAGAAATGGAGAAACCCTGAGAAGCAGGATAAGGACATCCCTGGGCTACCTTAAACCTCAAGTTCTGTTTGTTGTCAGAGATGATTACCAGTGTGAGTCCTTTCTTCAAGCTCTCTTATCTCTGTAAGAGAGGGGAAGGGGGAGGGTTTATTGGCCAATGAGGGCACGGTCCCTAAAGCATGAACACTATGTACTGTCTGGTTCAAATCCACAGCAATGAAAAACACTTGCAGGTACTAAGTCTCAGCTAGTTGCTTGCAACATCCTGTTCCTATTTTGAATAGAGAGGAATCAGTTCAAATCAGTGTTGATACTCCAGTGAGGGTTGATGGATCTGAACACACCAGAGTCACAGTGTTCACATTCTGTTAACACCAATAACTTCCTTACTGAACCTCAATGTAGCCTCAGCATGGGTGGTCTTTATCACCAAGTCTAACTCCTGTCATTGATTTTAAAGACCCTTTTCTCAAATATCTCTCGTAAAATGATGATAACTTGAGATCAACTGACCAGGACAACATTGCAGTCCACATTCTCCATCTTCACTTTGCACAGGGTGCTATGAGTCCTGGTAAAATAAGCCCATAAGGAATCAGCCCCAAGGATAACTAGAGTTCTCTATTTGTCTTCTGTATGTGAAAGTTATTTCACTTGCTGCCTAAGTGTAGAAGTATGATTTTATTCATGTAATTCTTAAATTGGCAAAAAGTTGATAACATTCATTCAGCAAACAATTGTTAATCTCCTACTATGTTCAAAGAACTGTTCGAGGTGCTAGAATTACAAAGACAAAATGGAGAATAGTCCTCCTCGTGGGGCTTGCATTACTAGGAAGCCTATTTTAAAACAGATAAATAAATACAACATAATTTGAGAAGAGAGAGCAATACAGGATCAGGAAAGTCTTCCCAATGGAGATAGCCCTGCAGTTGATCCTTGAAAAAAGCTAAGGATTCCAAGAAACAAGTTGCATTCTAGACATGTGGGACAAACTTGGGCAAAAGCATGGAAGTAGGAGAAGTAATGAGTCTCAGGAATAGCAAGTAGGCCAGTTTGTCTGGAAAGGAGAATATCTCAAGTAGAATAATATGCAATAAATTTAGAAATGGTGTGTTGGAGTCAGGCTATGAAAGCCTTTGATTGACAAATTGAGAGTTTTGTATTTTATCTTAAAAGCAATAAAGAGTCACTGAATGTTTTTTGAGTAGGTTAGTGACATGGTTGTATCTATTTTTAAAAATTAATTAATTAATTTTTAGCATTCACTTTTTAAAAATTTTGACTTTTAAATTCTCAACCTCCTTTCTGCCCCTTCCCTACCCATTGAAAAAACAAGTAATGTGATATTAATTATACACGTAAAACATTTTCATATTAGTCATGTTGCAAATAATAACAACCACAACCAAAAAAAGCAAGACAAAAAAAGGATTAAATGACTTGCTTAGGGTTCAGCAGTTTAGTAAGTGTCTGAGGACATTTGAATTCAGGTCCTCTTGACTCCAAGGTCAGTGCTCTATCCACTGGATCACTTAGGTGCCCCCCAAAGTAGGTTTCAATCTGCACTGAGTTCACCAGTTCTCTCTCTGGAGGTAGCTGACAGTTTTCATCATGGTTCATTTGAAGGATCATTGTCTTGAACAGAGTAGGCAAGTCTTTCACAGTTATTCATTGTTACAATATTTACTATTACTGTGTACAATATTCTCCTGGTTGTGCAAACTTTACTTCGCATCAGTTCATATAAGTCTTCCCAGGTTTTTCTGAAATCATCCTGTTCTTCATTTCTTATAGCACAATAGTATTCCATCACAATCAGATCTATGTTTTAGGGAGCTCACTTCATCACTAGCATGTAGTATGGATTGGAGAGGGAAAGAGAATGAAAGAAGGGAAACCAAGCAGGAGCTATTGTAATATTTCAGGAGAGAAGTGATAAGGGGCTTGGGAGTACAGAGAAAGGGACTGGTGTGAGATATGTTAATGGTTAAAAGTAAATCTGCCATAACCTCTGTGATTGGCATGTAATATTTTGATATTAAGAGAAGAAAGATAAATATAAAAATAAAGGATCAACATAAATAAATGATAAAAAGCAATCAATGTTAATAAGATCAAATCAACATATAATATATTATATATAATAAATCAATATAAATCAATAAAAAATAAATCGTGTTTCAGTAGGCTAAACAATCAGCTAGGAACTTAGAAATGGCGGGTTTAAATGTTATCTTTATCACTACTGTGTTTTGTGACCACGGACGTTTTCATGTGTGCCTCTTCTATAAGATAAAGATAACAAAATTAACTTCCCTTTCAGGATAAAAACAGGAGCATAAAACAAGGAGATGTATTTTCATCAAGATGTGTAGCACTATGATGGAGGATGTCCAGGGCAGAGTCCAAGTTGAAGAGGAATTCTTTGTGGTTGGTGGGGGCTCCTCCGGATGCCCCTGTTGCAGATGTCACTCTACTGGTTGTACCAAACCCTGAAACATTGTAGAACTTCTTGGAAGACATCTGTAATCACTTAAAAGGGTTTGGCCTGACTATAGACACAAGAAAGACAAAGTGGATGAAGAATGTCTGTTGCCCAGATTATGACATGTATTTTGATGGACAATTTAAAGAGCCTGTTCATTGGTATATATAGCTGGGACATACAATACT
Organism: Pseudochirops cupreus; assembly: GCA_028627135.1. NCBI lineage: Eukaryota > Metazoa > Chordata > Mammalia > Diprotodontia > Pseudocheiridae > Pseudochirops > Pseudochirops cupreus. The sequence continues at coordinate 65,738,324 of CM053584.1, read as the reverse complement.
AATGGATAATGGTTTGGCCCAGAATTGAACAGGAGGAAGAGTGTAACCTAGTTTGCCTTTAGGAAATTCCAAAACTTTTTTAATGACCCTAATCTTCCCACAGAAACAAAGGCCAATCTTTTAAAATACCATTATTCTCCCAGGATTATCAACTATCAAAACAATTTAGTGGAGCATTTTAAAGCATAACAAGAAAAAAAAATCACAATCACACTAATAGGCGAAGTCTCTCTCAGTAGTGCCTGAGAGTAGGCCTGATAGATTCCGGCCTATGACTTTGAAGTTCACCTGAAGGCTACTGATAACGGAATCAATTGTTGAATGAGAAAGTACTGTATACCAGCCCTAAAATTAGCAGGTAACCAGAAGAACTTCAGCATCACCTTTATCAGACAGATGCACAGAAAACTAGATGAAGTTGTACTTGACCTTCCTATAGCTGACAATGCATGACTTGATAGCATTTTGAATTTGTGAGTCAGGAAGGCCTGGGTTCAAATCCCTCCAGGGTTACTTCTTAACTCTGTGACTTGAGAGGTAAGTTAACTGAAGCTTCTCCGAGTTTCAGTTTCTTCTTCTGGAAAATGAGAATAAAAATGTTACTTATTTCACAGAGTTGTTATAAAGATCAAATGAGACAATATATCTAAATAAGATGGTGTCAAAGATATCACAAACCTTAAAGTGTAAAACATTTTTAAAAAAAATTTTAAGTGCCTATTTTGTGCTAAGTGCTTTAAAATATTAACTCATTTTATGCTCACAACCTTGGGAAGTAGGTGCTATTATTATCTGCATTTTATAGATAAGGAAACTTTGGCAGAGAAAGGATAACACAGCTGGTAAGTATCCAAGGTCACATTTGAACTCGGGTCTTCTTGAAACCAAATTCATGGCTGAATCTACTGAACTATTATTGTTATATCTTGACCAATCAGAAATGGTTCATCAAAATCTTTATGAAAACTGACAGGTTACACCTAATTGTATTTACGAGGGCAATAACTTCAAAAACAAATATTTTAATCCATTGGCATTCCATATATTTAGGGAAGGAAGAATGATTACATTTTCTTTATCTTAAGCTGACATGGTGGCTTGACACACACACTGATGGCATAAAAAATGGAATTAATAATTAAGCTATAAACCTGTCATTCCTTCTTACCCCACGATGGTTGACTTCAGCAAAATCAAAAACCCTTTAAGACAAGAGGCTGTGATGCTTCCCTTTAATTAAGTATACATTCTTCAGTTAAGAATGGAGGTTTCTAAGAGTTAAGTCTAGCCTTGCACTTAAATGCCCAACCTAGTATTTCAGCAATTTTATAGCAGAATTAAAAGGTTTTACACAAATAGTTTTGTTATACAGTGAAATTATATTCTTTGCTATCTTTTTTGATACATGAGTTATGCCAAATTACAGATTCAAGCAGAGTATCACCAGACAGCTCTTGATGCATCTTGTTGACAATTTCATTTCTCTAAAGGTAGAGGAAATGACTAGAGTAATTGATATTCTGGATATGCCACTGGCCATCAAAGAAGAACTGATTAGTGAAGTGGAAATAACAGAAACCTTAGAAGCAAATAATCATGCCACCTTAAGGCTTATGGTAGATAAAGAGGGGAACTCTGGCTAGAATCTGACAAATACCCCAAACTTTAGAAGAATGGATTGCAGCAAGTTCAGAGAAAAGATAGGTAGAAGTTGTTGTTTTGCTCATCCTTCATTCTTGAAGACCAATGACATCTAGAGGGTGATATCTTGACTTTGAAATGAAGTGAAGCAGAGCTATATGAAGTCATTAGCTTCATTCTCTCCTTCAGAATCATGGAAGTCTGATGGAAAGACAAAAGCCAAGACAACACGTGATGACTGGGGATGCAGTGGGTGATCTTGACCTTTCTAAATCAAAGTCTTTCCCAGGTGTCAGTTTGTCTGATGCAATGCCCATTCAATGACTAAGGGCTAGGTAAGAATTGAGGCAAAAGATGGCCTGATTTACCATTACCAAAATGTAAGTCTGGGAGGGAAAGACCCTCACAGTTTTGAGCAAGAACAGAAAACAATTGCTATTCATGCTCATTCTAAGACCTCTAAACCTAAGCCTTATAGCTGTTATTGGATATTCAATGAAAGCCAGAGTGATTTGGGTTTAAGGGTGTAGTCAAGTAGCTCCGTTTGAAAGACAATGGTCTTTTTTAAAAAGCCTTTTTGTTCAGAGCTATATTCCAAAAAAAAAAAAAAATCATAAATGAAAACTGCCCAGGACAAAAAGCATATTGACTCAGCTATTTGAAAACAATTTAAAATAAAAAAATCTAACCCCCAATCCCCAAAATATCTTACAAAAGATAAGCAACCAAAAATTATATTCTTATAGACAGAACACCCATATATAAGGATATGGCACCCCAAGAGGAGAGAGGAACCACATGTGGTGAGGAAAGAGGAGGAGGAGGAGAAAAAAGAGGAAGAGGAAGAGGAGGAGAAGGAGAAGAAGAAGAAGAAGAAGAAGAAGAAGAAGAAGAAGAAGAAGAAGAAGAAGAAGAAAGAAGAAGAAGTAGAAGAAGAAGAAAGAAGAAGAAGTAGAAGAAGAAGAAAGAAGAAGAAGAAGAAGAAGAAGAAGAAGAAGAAGAAGAAGAATCTTCAGATGGCAGCTACTACAACTCTCACGGTTCTAGACATAACTCAGAGACTATGTTACTCCTAATGTAGGTCCTGTGTGCCCAGCCCAATAGTCTGGTTTTTTTTGTTTTTGTTTTTGTTTTTACTAAAGGTATTTGCTCAGATTACATGGTAAAGACAGTTCATACAAAATGTTCTTTTAGAGACGTCAGAATATGTGTTTCTGGGGCATTGGTGATTCAGTTCTAGAGACAGATCATAAGCTTCAAGATTTTGTTCAAAGCCAAATAAACGCTTACTTCTGGGACAGAGTTTGCACTTAGCCAGGTTGTCCTTTGGTCATGCACTCCATATTATAGCCAGAATACACTACTTTCTATGTCATATTCTCTTCATTTTCCCTCCTCTCTCCTTTGCTCACCCCAGCCAAGACTGAATTCCTATCCTATTTCTAGAATTACTCCCTTCCTACAAGGATCAGTTTAGGTGTTACCTCTTCCAAGAAGTCTACTCCAATCTACCACATAGAATGAGTTACATTCATTCCCAGCTAAAATTGATCTTTCCATCTTGAAATTTCTTGTAACACTTTGTTTGGATTTTTCTTTTATACTTTTTACACTTCACCATTTAACAAAATTATTTGTGTAAAAGTCTTATTCTTGCATTAGATTAGAGACTTCTTGAACATAGGGAATGTGTTTTTATTTCATATTTGTATCTTTGCCAACTGGCATAGCACCCATAGAATTTTTTGAGTGGGAAGAATTTGATCTAGATATGTCTTCCTTGTTGGAGGAAACTTCTATTGTGGAAATTCTCTCTTCTGCCACAGATTAACAGCTTAATTCATGCATTCCATTGTTTAATAGACACTTTATAAAATATCTGTGGCCTTAAGAAAGTGGAATTATCTCATCTATTTTTCTTGTGGTTTCTCTTTCAAAGAAAAGAACAAAAATTATTATCATGTAATTGAAATCCAAGATAATGATATAAATAGCAAAAGAAGATCTCATTTCCTTAAATGTATTCAAGTTTCTCAATCTTGACAAATCACATACTAGACTACTTACTGAAAGAACATGGTTATGTGATTTCAGAACCACTATCAGTGATCTTTGAAGAATGTAAGAAAACAGAAATAATAGTCTAAGACTATAAAAAAAGGAGGAAAGAAATAAGCATTTATTAAATACTTCCTATGTACTAGACACTGTACTAAGTACTAGGAATACAAATATAAGCAAATTATAAACAAAAAAGAGCAACATTGTGTCATCATTCTCTGACCTCAAGGAGCTTCTATTCTGATGGGGACAGAGAACACATGAAAGGGAAGTGGGAAGGAAGGAATGAAGGTACCTGGTGAGGGAGTGTTTTTGAAGTGCATCGTAAGTCAGAAACAGAACCTAAAGAAGACTAATGACTAACCTGGAGTTGTTGTTGGTGGTGGTTGTGGTGGTCCTTCGTTTTTGAAGAAGACCAATGATATCACAAGGGTGATATCTTGACTTGCACACGAACTGGATTTAAGTGAGGCAGAATTGCACAAAGTCAGCTAAAGTCTCTCCCACTTCCAAATCCTATGAAATCTATATGGAGAAGGATTAGATTTATTCTGCTTGGTCAGGAGAGTACAGTTAGGAACAATGGTTGAAATTTGCAAAGAGGAAAATTCAGTATAAGAAAAAAATTTCCTAACTGTAATTTTTCTGACATAAAATAGAATGTTTCTGTCTTGAAGCACTAAGGTCCCCAGTGACCATTTGTCAGGATTCTTCCGGCTCCAAAGCATGATGTTAGTTTAATGGAAAGAGTGGTAGGCTTGGAATCAAAAGATCTAGATTGGAACTTTAACTCTACCATTTTCCTAGTTATGTGACAATAGAAAAGCCATGAAACTTTCCTGAACCTTGATTTCCTGATCTGTAAAATGTATATAACAACACTTACAGCATACAGGGAAAATGGGTGAGTACATTTTGGTAAGCCATATGGCAATATGCAATTAGTTACAAATCTTAACATCCTTTTTGATTCAATGATTCAACTGTTAGGATTTTATCCCCCAAAAAAAATCACAAAAGAGGACAAAAAGGACTGATCTATACTAAAATATTCCTAGCTGCTCTATCTGTTACACTGAAAAATCAGGAATAACCAGTGGGGAGTGATTGGATAAGTTATGGAATGTTAATGGAATGGAACATTATGGTACCATAACGAAAGACCCACATGAGGAAATGCAAAATGAAATCATCAATGGTATAACCAGAATTATTCACACATTGATTACACTACATTTAAAAACAGGCAGGGAGGGTAGAGAAGGAGGAGAAAAGGAAAGGAAAGAAGAAATTAAAACAGGGCCAAACATGCCTGGCATTTTTAAGAAATGTTTATTGACTATTATTGACTGGCTGGTAGGATTTTGAATAGGTCTAGAAGGGGATATGAAACAAAAGTGCATTATTTGCTTATTCGTCATTTATTAATTCTTTGGGGTCTGCTTGGTAGGGTTATTTTGGTCCATGGTTGTTAAGTTTAAAGCAAAATATGTTTAATATAGTACTTGAACTATGCACTTCACCATGTCCTTGATAGGAACCTAAGGAAATAACGTATATAAAGCACTTCATAAACCTTAATGTGCTTTATAAATGTAATGTAAACTATTAGTAATGTTATATGGCATTCAATTATACCACAGTTTTTTGTTAGTCACCATAAAAAAATGTTTGTAGAAAACAATTCAAAACATGGAGAATAATGACAAAATGATAATACAAATCCATGATCCTTTGCTACCTGTACAGTAATGATCTAGAATAGGGGGAGAAAGGGAGAGAGAGAGAGAGAGAGAGAGAGAGAGAGAGAGAGA
>CM053584.1:65685219-65732308 GCA_028627135.1 Pseudochirops cupreus | reverse complement strand
AAGAAAAAGAGAGAGAGAAAGAGAGAGAGAAAGAGAGAGAGAGAGAAAGAGAGAGAGAGAGAGAGAGAAGAGAGAGAGAGAGGAGAGAGAGAGAGAGATTGAATGTTTACTATATACATTTATATGCAGCTAGGTGGCAGATACAGCTGGGCCTGGAGTTAGGAAGACTCATCTTTGTGAGTTCAAATCCCTCTCAGATATTTACTAGCTACATGACCCTGGGCAAGTCATTTAACCCTGTTTGCCTCAGTTCTTCATCTGTAAAATGAGCTGGAGAAGTAAATGGCAAATCACCTCAGTATCTTTGCCAAGAAAACTCCAAATGTGTGCCCAACAACAGCAATGTACATTGAATTTATTTGTTACTAGGGATACAAATACACACAGGAAAGGTGGTCCCTACTCTCAAGGAACTTACATTCTAAAGACAAAACATAAAGAAGAGCTAGAAACAAGGTGATCAAGGGAGGATACTCCCACAAAGACAAGTCTGCCAGTGAGAAATGAGGGGAGGCAGGAGTAAAGTAAGCATGGCCTGGGCACCTGATGAAATGGTCTGGGTCAGGGACTCACCAGTCAGATGAGAGGGCTATAGGACAGAATGATCTCCAAGGTGAGAAGGTGGCAGGTGAAGATGTGGAGAAGCCCAGAAAGTGAGGAGTAAGTCACTTCCTAATATATGCTGGTCTTCCCTGTACTCTGCATGGCCAGGATGGTCTTTGGGCTGTTCCTCACCCCTGATACCATATCTGTCATGTCCATGTCTTGGCACTGGTTGACCTCATGCCTGGAATAGAGTCCTTCCTCATCTCCAACTCATAGAATCATTCCTTGTTTCTTTTGAAACTATGTGTCGGAGCTACCTTCTACATGAAGTCTTTGCTGATTTCCCCCAGCCACAAACGCCGCTGCAACATGGGCTGGTATTTATTTTGTATCTACGTATACACATATATACAGTATATATTTGTATATACTGTACACACTCTCTCTTGATAGAATGTAATCTCCTTGAAGGCAGGCACTGCTTCACTTTTATGTCTGTATGCACAGCAACTGGCCCATAGGAAGTACTTCCCAAAAGCTTGTTGATTCACTTATTAATTAATAGCATGCCCTTTGCTCTGTTAATAACTTGTTAGCATAACAAATGCTCTTTTCTGTGGGAGCCTATGAATCATTCTCTTTTCACAGCTTTAATTCCCAGGAAACCCAGGACACAAAGAAAGAAAAGTTGTTGGTGTTTCTCCCCCAGTCTCACTTGCAGATGTCAGAAAGTGTTTGGGAAAACCTTTATATTTTTTCCTCCTCTTCCATTCTTCCCCATCCTTTATCCCCAGGCTGTGATGGTAAAAACCACTCTGGACATGAGATGACTGAAGGTACCTTAATCTGATCATGCCAATCTTGAAATCTGCAGATTGTCAAAACTCCAGTGATTCTGCGTGTATTAAGGAGGCACTAATAAGGAAAGAGTTTCTCCTGGTCTTCATCATCATAGTCATCTCTCTCCTCTAGTTACGAGGCCATTCAACTCATGGTTTCTATAGCATGTGCTACTCGATTTCTCCATTCCCATGAGAAATACTGTTTGAAATTAAAAGACCAAATAGTGAGACTTAGGAGTTTTAGCTCTTTTTATGATAACCAAAATTCCCTTTAGCTTAGCTTGATTCTTTTATCTGGTGACTATAAATAAATTTAATTAGCAAACTGTCAATTGACTTCCAAGGCAACTGCTAATAGCTTTTATTTCACAAAAGTTTCATCTTTAGCCACAACAGATTTAAAATCATCATATCAGTCAACAACAGCATAATCAATTGTCTCCCCAGTGTACATAACTTTAATGAGGCTCAAAGAAATGTTGACTGACTAGTACATATTAATTGATTTAATAACATCTAATGAGATTCTAATAAATGGGCCCCATTGGATGGGTTTAGTTACAGTAAAATTCACATTTTATTGGAAGGGATCACAGAATAAAGAAAAGAGGAGCGGCACCCACCCATAAGAGTCAGCTTACACAGTATCTTCAGCTTTCTTTATTTTAGGCCCTTTGATGTATTGAGTGTGCAATCAAAAAGGACTCTAGGACACATCTGATTCTAAAGAGATAGATAGATAGATAGATAGATAGATAGATAGATGGATGGATGGATGGATGGATAGATAGATGGATGGATGGAGAGACGATGAGAGACAGACAGATAGATAGATAGATAGATAATGTTTTAAAGACTTACTATGTGTAAGAGCTAGGGATACAAACAATGATAATCTCTGGCCTCGAAGAATTTGCATTCTAAGGAGGTGTCAACACCTAAAGGACATATGGAAAAGGGAAGGGTGACTATTGTTAGCATGGTGTTGCTGTTTGTCCTTCATTCTTTTAAAATAATTAATTAATTATTTTTTAACTTTCCACATTCACTTCCATAAGATTTTGAATTCCCAATTTTCTCCCTCTCCCCAAGACGGTGTGCAATCTGATATAGGCTGTGCTTGCATATTCATATTAAACATTTTCACATTAGTCAGGATGTAGAGAAGAATTAGAACCAATGGGAGGAATCACAAGAAAGAAGAAACAAAACAAAACAACAAAAGAAAAGGAGATCCCATGGTGTGCTTCCACCCGCATTCAGACTCCAGAGTTCTTTCTCTGGGTGTGGACGGCATTTTCCATTCTTAGTCTTTTGGAGCTGTCTTACATCCTTGCATTGCTGAGAAGAGCTAAGTCTATTGAAGTTAGTCATTGGACAATGCGGCTGTAACTGTGTACAGTGTTTTCCTGGTTCTGCGCACTTCAATCAGCATCAGTTCATATAAGTCCAGGTTTTTCTGAAGTCCTCCTGCTTCTCATTTCTTATGGAACAATGGCATTCCATCACAATTATACACCACAACTTGTTCAGCCATTTCCCCAACTGATGAACATCCCCTCAATTTCCAATTCTTTTCCACCACAAAAAGAGCTGCTATAAATATTTTTGTACATGTGGGTCCTTTCCCCAGCTTTAATATCTCTTTGGGATACAGACCTAGTAGTGTTATTGCTGGATCAAAGGGTACGAACAGTTTTATAGCCCTTTGGGCTGTCCTTTGTTCTTGAAGAGGACCATGGCATCAGGAAGGTGATGCCATGGAATGCAAATGAATTGGATTTAAATGAGAGAGGGCTGTGCAAAGTAACCAGTCTCACTTTCTCCTCCAGATCCTTCTGGGTACAGTGGCCAGATATGGATTAGAACAACTGGAGATGGCCCAGCAGCATAGTGCAGAGACAGTCAGAAAGTGGTTTGGGGGTCCTGGGCTCTGGAAACATAAACCAAAAGCTCACCTATCTCAACCCGGAGACCTAAGGATGGAATTCAAGTTAACACTATGATGAAAATAACTTCCAGAGAATAGATGTTATGGCACAGAGGTAGTGTGGAGGGCATAGGCCCCAGCAAGATAAGGCTAAAGCTCACCTTTTAAAGCCAGTGACCTAGGGACAAAGTTAGAATGAGTGTGAAACTTCCCCAGACAATTAAAATGGCCTGACAGAACAGGAGAAACCAAGAACCCAGGACTCATGTACCTAAAGCTTGGAAACCCAAATTTGAAAAATGCATCTTTTTAGGCACTGGCTAAAAACATAACCCCTTAGGATCTGGAGTTGTATGAGTCTTCAAGGAGGTGAGCAGAGGTTAGAATAGCTGCAGATTTGTAGGCAGGCCTGAAAAAAACTGTTCCTTGATGGAGAAAGAATGGAGGTTTCAAATTTCCTTGTACCTAACATAAGAAAGAAGATGGAGATAGAGATTGTTTGTCTAGAATGCTGGGGACCAAATGACTTTTGGTTTTGGTCAAACAACTTGTAAGTGAGCACCTGAAACTATATGGCCAAAGCAAGATAAGCCATTACCAAGAGCAAATGAATGGAATTGGAAAAAGGCTTGAAAAATCTGAGACTATTGTCAAATGTCTAGTTCTCTCTAAGGCTCATGATCAGGCTGATCTATGGGTTGTTGAAAGCTCCATGATCCCTGACTCACTGATGGGGCTAAAGAACATAATAATAGTATCAATTATTATTATAATAACTAATATTTACATGTTTGTAAAGCACTTTACATATGAGAACATGTACATGAAGAGGTATATATAAGAACATACAGAGAAGACTGGGGTAAGCTAGGGGGTCTCGGGAAAGGCTTTGCACATGTTGACTCATTTGAACATCACAGCCCTGTGATGTAGGTGCTAGCAGTATGTCACTTTACAGAGGAGGGATCTGAGGCTTAGAAGTAAAGTGACTCTCGGATCACATAGTATTATAACTAGAATTGAAATGGTCTTTCTAACACCAGAACTCTATTCCACATAGCTACTTCCTCAAGGACTCCCACAATGAAACTATCAAATCTATTAGCTGAGAAGAAGCTCTTATTTATTTCTTTTTTGTGGGTTTTCCTTAGCTATCCCAATGTTGTTCGGGTTTGTTTATTAAACACATGAGGAAAGCTTTGATAAGTGGGGGGATATTCTTTATTCGTAAAGATGTCTTGCACACACCCAATAATAAAGGTAAGAACCCAAGTTTCTCTGGGTGATATCACCCATCCTTTGGTGGTTAGCTGGTAACGGGGAGAGTCCATCAAGATCCTAACACTTGAGATAATCCATAGTCATGAGGATAATCTTGGTTTCAACTTTAGACCAAAAAACAGGTGGCAGACTTTAATGTGAGGAAGAAAAACAGTAACATGTTTTAATAATAATAGCTAACTTTTCAATAGCACTTTAAGGTTTATGAAAGATTTTACAAAAATCATCTCATTTTATGCTCACAGCAATGCTGCAAAGTAGGTGCTATTTTTATACCCATTTTTACAGATGAGGCAGATAGAGCTTAAATGACTTTCCCAGGGTTAGACAATTAGTTAGTGTTGGAGGTCACATTTGAACTTAGGTCTTCCTGACCCCAGGTCCAGTGCCCTAACCACTACACCACCCAGCTGCTTCTAGTTTTCCCATCTCTTGCCAATTTAGAATGTATTGCTAGAGAAATGACCAAGGGCAAGAAGTAGGGGGAGATGAGGCAAAATTAGGGGCTAGGTACAGAGTCCCATCCTATAAACAGTGGACTCTTTCTCCTCAGGCTGATTTTGAAGCTTCTTCTTTTTTATATCAAGATGGAAAAGGTACCAGTTTTAGAATCTAAGATTCAGTGTCTCATTGAGGTTGTTTAATTTAGACTGAGTGGCTGAATCAGCTCAGAAGGACCATTTGTTCATAGTCAGACAGATCGTGTATGTTGGGGGAAGGAAAAGGGATTAAACATGTATATGGTACCTACTATGTGCCAGGCACTGTGTTAAGTGCTTTTACAAGTATCTCATTTGATCTGATTTGAGGTAGGTGCTAGAATTGTCTCCATTTTATAGTTGAGGAAACTGAAACAAACATACAGTTAAGTGACTTGCCCAGGGTCAACAGTAAGTGTCTGAGGCCACATGTGAACGTGGGTCTTCCTGACTCTAGGCCTGGTTCTCTATCCTCTACGCCACCAGCTTTGACACTAGGATGTTAGACTTTTCCCAAGATTTAAATCTAGAAGAGACAAGAGTGTTTCTGGTGCAATACCCTCATTTTTTGCAGGTGAGGAATCTGAGAGACAAAATAATGACCAAAATCCCACCAGGAGTATATGGCAAAGTTTGGATTCAAATCTAGCTTCTTTGACACCATTTCCAATTATTTAATTATTCTTTAACTTAGGAAAAAGTAAGATAAAACATAGGAATATCATGGTTAATTCACTATCTCAGAAGACATAGGATTTTTGTTTTTAGGTTTATTTGCTTCCTTTAAAAAAAGTGTTATTGTCTTTTTTTTTTTTTTACCAAGAAGTAACCTTTAGTTCTTCATTAACCCGAAGTTCTTAGGTCTATGTAAAGTGGGTAGAGTTTAGACGCAGCTGAAATTCCAGAGATTGTAGTCAGTAGTACCAAAAGGTTAGCCTGGCCACACATCAGTGCAGACGAGATGGGACGGCATTCAGCAGACCAGACGGGCTTCCCCCTCTAGCCTGGGTCAGGGCAATGTCGCTGGGCAGTGTAAGATGTTGTCTTAGAGATAATCTAGAACAGCTGCCTCATTTTAATGGCAAGGAAACTGAGGCCCAGGTAATTTAATTGTCCAAGATTAGACAGGTCAGTGGCAGAGCTAGGATATGAACCCAGACCTTTTGACTTCCAATCCATCAGTTGCCCAACTGAACTAAGGAGTTAGCTCGTTTCATTGCACACCACTAAGCAGGAATTTTTTTTTTTAAATGACCAGTCAGCCACATAGTATTTATTATGGGCAGCTAGGTGGTGCAGTGGGTAGAGTATTAGTCCTAGAATCAGGAAGATCTAAGTTCAAAACTGGCCTTAGACACATAGTAGCTGTGTGACTTTGAGCAAGTCCCTTAACCATTGTTTGTCTTAGTAGCCTCAACTGTAAAATGAGGATGTCAGTAGCACCTACCTTCCAGAATGATTGTGAGGAACAAATGAGATGGTGTTTGTAAAGCACAGAGTAGGCATTATATAAATATTGCTCCTACTGTTTTTGTTGTTTAGTACTTTTCAGGCACGTATGACTCCTCATAAACCCTTTTTGGGGGTATTTTAAAATTTTTTTTGGAGGGGGGAAGGCAGGGCAATTGGGGTTAAGTGACTTGTCCAAGGTCACATGGCTAGTGTTAAGTGTCTGAGGCCAGATTTGAACTCAGGTCCTCCTGACTCCAGAGCAGGTGCTCTATTCACTGCGCCACCTAGTCACCCCTTGGGAGTATTTTCTTGACAAAGATATTGGAGTAGTTCGCCATTTCCTTCTCCAGCTCATTTTACAAATGAGGAAACTGAAGCAAATAGGGTTAAGTGACTTGCCCAGGGTCACACATTTAGTAAGTATCTGAGGCAGGATTCAGACTCAGTTCCTCCTGAATCCAGGCCCAGTGCTTCTGTCCACTGCACCACTTAGCTGCCTCATTATTACTTTCAGGCAGTTACTATGTGCTAGGTTGGGGTTAAAAAATGCAGGCATCGGGCTGAGTGCTAGGAATACAAAAGAAGGCAAAAGACACTCGCTGCTCTCAAGGAGCCTGACGGGAGAGACAATGTGCAAATGATTGCGTACAAACGAGACCTATGCAGGATAAATTGGAGATGATCAGTGAAAAGAAGGGACCAACATTAAGGGGAATCGGGAAAGCCGCCTTGTAGAAGATGCTACCACGGCTTCACACAGGCGTTCTCACTGTAGTTGGCCAGTGATGCCATCTGGGCTATGGTTGTTAAGACTATGGCAGGGATTCCAGACGAATTCTGGCTTTCCATCCAGGGATGTTGAGTCATTATGGCCACCAGGTTGACATTTGCCTGTAATCATCTGAGGCCTAAAAGTAGAACATTTCAGGGACAGACTGGGAGGAGCCACAGACTCCACAGTGAGAGGGTTTGTGTTACTGGGTAGAAATGCAAAGATAAAAATAGAACGACATGTTTTCTTTTTACAAAGAGCCTGGTTGAACAGCTGCCTTTCAAGATGTGGCATGTAGGACTGACTCCATGTCCGCAACTTTGGATGGACTTCGCCATCGAGTGAGGCTAAAAACGGATAACTAAGCCATTTCTTTTTTAGAGAAACAGCTGCTGGGAATGCTTGCTACTTTTTAATTTTTATTTTCAAAATTCATCCACAGTTCCCTCTGGACTTTGAGGATGCTGACATTTTGCCAGCCCATGTGGCCGTCACATTCTAGCACTCAACCACGATGACTCCAGAGCAGCATCAGCATCTTCTTCTGAGTCAGCCCCAAGTCCATCCCTAAAGTTGCCCTCCCCTAGGATGTTGTTCTTATTATGCCTCAATTCAAGTTCAAATGGAATCCACTGTCCTTTCTTGTTGTGTTGGTCTCAGCTTTTCTTCCAAAAGAACTCCAAGTTCCCTCTAATCAATCAAAAAGTCAACCCACAGGCACCTGTTACATGTTTACTATGTCAGGCACTGTACTAAGTGATGGAAATACAAAGAAAAAGAAAAAGCAGTCCCTGCCCTCAATGAGCTTACATTCTGACATGGGAGAGAACATGTGCATGGAGAGGTATATACAAGAACCTACAGAGAAGGCTGGGGTAAGTTCATGCATTTGGAGGGACTGAGGAAGGGCTCTTGCAGAAGGCATCATTTAAACTAAGTCATGAAAGAAGTCAAGGATTCTGAGAAGTAGAGGAAGAGCATTCCAGACAGAGGGAGCAGACAGTGTGAAAACAAGGAGATGGGAGATGTAATACCACATGTGAGGAACAACCAGTAGGCATACTTTCTTGGATCATAGAATACATTGGGAGGAGGAACGTACAAGGAGACTGGAAAGGTAGGACGAGGCCAGCTTTCTATCCCAAACAGAGGAGTCTCTATTTGACCATGAGCTTACACAATGACCTTTGAGTTTAACTGGAGGGTAAGTGTGTCACGAACTTTAGGAAGATTTATTGGGCAGCATAGTGGAGGTTGTATTGGAGTGGGGGGAGAGACCAGTTAGGAGATTCTTACTGTAGTCCAGGAGAGAAGTGATAGACTGAATTCAAGTGGTGGCTGTTTGTGCTTAGAGTAGGTGAAAGAAACATGGCACAGAGAAGAAGAAATGCAGCAAAGGGGACCACCAGGAAAGGGGGACTAGAACGGCAGAGGGGGATAAAGTAACTATGGTCTGTGAAGCATGGAAACAAAAAGGCCCTGTGTACCAGACCACCTGGGTACACTAAGCACATCACATGAAAAATGGAGAGGCTGCCCCAGCGATCCTGGAACGTTAGAGAGTTAGAAAATAGTCCTTCTATGCAACCTATTCCCACTGACCCACTGAATGGAACACCCAGCTTCTGGTGATTTTCCACACATTCAACATGCTCTCTGGTGCCCCTCACCCCAGCCCAGCTGTCAGCAGCATCATGGCCAGAGAGCCAGATGGGCTCACCATTCCAGGAGAAGCAAAAATATTTCCCACAGACTAGTTTCCCTCACTTTCATACTTCCTTGCTTTTCAGCTATGTTTTGATCTTCCTCAGTGTTGTCCTGCCTTTCACCCTTCCCCAGAGGGAGTGCACATCCCAAGTGAGCCCTCTGAACCCACGGGTTTGGCGATTTATGTCCTATTTCGGCACATCTTTATGTGAGGTGGAAAAACAGATGGCTTCATCCAACTTGCTGAAAACCCAGCTGGTCAGCATTGTACAAGGATGACCTGAGTTTGAGAAGCTGTGTTTTTCCTGGAAGAGTTTTGGCCAAGTTGGGAAATTGGACTGACCACTGAACCAGAACATTGACTCAAGAGTTACAGGACTTTGCTTGACCACAATACCTCACTTCCTGCTCCTGAAGGGAAGGAAGGAACGTAGTCCTACAAAGCAAGTGGGATCCTGCCTCTCCCTCCGTGACCCCCACTTCATTTCTTCTCTCTCAAAACCCCAATTTTGTGTATTCCTGAGATGTCACTGACTTTAATGAAGGAGACTCAGAACTCTGTATTGTTGTCTTTTGCAGGGAGGGGAACAAAACGTTGATTTATCTTTTCTTTCTTTCTTTCTTTCTTTCTTTCTTTCTCTCTCTCTCTTCCTTCCTTTCTTCCTTCCTTCCTTCCTTTCTTTCTTTCTTTCTTTCTTTCTTTCTTTCTTTCTTTCTTTCTTTCTTTCTTTCTTTCTTCTGGTTATTGTGACAATTGTGATCATTGATTACAGTGACAGGAAGAGCCTGGACTATAGATAACTAGAAAAAAGCAGTTGAAAGACCAGGTTCTGTAGTGCTAAGGAATGAAGCAGCAATGATAAATGGTATGTATACAGCAATTTAAAGTTTTCAAAGCACTTTACTAACAAATGCTGTCCTGATGGAGCCTCGCCGGTAGATACCGGTAGGCCAGATACTGCTGTCTCCATTTTACAAGTAAGGAAATGGAGTCTTGGTTTGACCACAGATCTTCCCAACACCAAGCCTAGGTCTCTCTCCATTATACTGCAAAGTCTATTGGCCTCTCTGAGCCTCAATTTCCGTACCTACAAAAAGAGTTGTTTGGATTAGATGATCTCTAAGACTTTTCCTAACTCTGACAGGCTGTGGTTGTATGAATGAAGTGACTTTTTTTGAGGATTTTTTTTTTTAAGCAAAAGCTTTTGGCCAGCCTCACATTCATGGAGAAGAGATGCCAGTTATTTCTGATTCCACAAAATGTGACTGTGGTGGCATGGCAGAGAGAGGACCTTGGACCTCACATTTATTGGTCTCTTTAGGCATGCACATATAACTGGACCTGTAAGCACGATCTGTAGCTTAATGTTTGAATGCAAAGGACAGCAATCTACAAGATGTTTACACACACACACACACACACACATATGTGTATATATGTATATACACACACACACACTTATGCATAATATATACATATGTGCATGTGTGTATATATTATATGCATGTAATACACATTTATACATACACACATGTATATTTTGGAACAGGGTGTTCCAGTAGTCTTAGTGCTGTTTTAAGCTATTCAAAAATCTTTAAAATGCACCAAGAATTTTGTGAAATTGTGTGTACACAATTTGTGTATACAAGCACACACACACACACACACACACACACACACATATATTCCCACACATGCATGCAGATGCACACACAGGTGTGTGTATATACATACAACATATGGCAACGCACATGCACGATACAAATGTATATAAACATACTTGTATGTACGTATGTGCATGTGTAAACAATTTGCACATGAATATGGAAGGGTATACAAATGCAAGTGTATATACATTATACACATATGTTATATACATTTGTAACACCATGTATAATATATACATGCATACATGTGCATACATGTATGCACAGATATATGTTACATATATATATATATATATATATATATATACACATATATATATATATGATGTTCCAAAATTACACTAAGGTGCAATTTTAAATTAAAAAACTTCAGAAGTATAAATGTTAAAAACTTACCCCTAAAATTTGAAAGGTTAATTATTTAAAATACTAGTGTTTCTTATTAAAATCCAACATAACGATATGCATCTCTCTAGTCAATTTTCAAACTTTGTGAAAAACGTTCCTCAGCTGTTGCTCAGTGACTGAAAGATTTGCATTTGTGATCTTAGCCTTAAGATCATCCAAAGGACATTTTGATGCGTTCATGACAGTTCTGACATGTGTCCAAGAGAAAAGGTCTAATGGAGATCAGGTGACTGAGATGACAGGGCATGAGGATGTCCTCTACCAAACCACTGGTCACCCAGAAAGTGGAGCATACACCATGAAGGGTAATGGGTATCCCATCTTGCTCAGATTAAAACTAAAAATTTATTATTCAAAATTGTTAAGACTAAATGAATATAAAAGACACGGAAATAAGCTTTCAAATGCTGGGTTGTTGCATTTTTTTGTTTGTTTTTGTGCTTGTTTGTTTTGGTGTGTATCATTTATACTTCTAAAGTTGTTAAAGCTTAAAACTCCACTAAGACTTTTAAAACACCATATATCCTTACATATATACACATGTGTATACACATGCATGCATATACATATAGACACATGTAGATTGTGCTTATATGAAATGATCATTTATTATTCTTCTGTTATTTGAGAGGTGGGGGACAGAGTAGTGGACAGGGCACTGGATCTGGAGTCCTACTTTAGGCACATAAAATCTGTGGGACCATGGACAAATCATTTGGTTTTCCCCGAATTTGTTTCCCCATTTATAAAATGGGGATAATGAGAGTATTTCCTTCACAGGATTGTTAGGAGACTCAAGTCAGAATATATTGAGCATCCCAACAGCTCTGTGAAGGAAATAGTCTCATTATTCCCATTTTATGGATGGGGAAATAGGTTCAGGGAGTGGACCAGGAATTAGGGGCCTCGCAGGAGTGAGGTTAAGGTGTGACTTTTGATTGTAGCCTGGAATGTTACATACAAATCATTATTATGCCTTCAAGCAGTGCCAGTGTTTCATTTTATTTATATAAGTTGCCATTCAAGGGAGCTGGGAGTGGAAATAGATCTGGACTTGTGATTCCATTGTTTAAGGGAGTTTCTTGTGTGGAAATTCCCTCTACCAGTGCAAATCAGCAACTCTCATGGACTTAGCACATTACCTTGGGTTGTTGAGAAACCAGAGTTATATAGCTGTATGCCAGAGGTCTTCTTGACTTTCTATCCATTAAACCACATTGAGGAATATTTCCCTTGCTTGTCTTACTAATCAGTTTTTTAAAAAAAAATTATCCCCTTCCTCTGGTTTATGTGTTAGATGGATGAATCTCACAGGATCTGGGACTCAGGCTGCATTTTTACCATAATCCCTAAACTGAGGGCATTGACCCCTTCGCATTTAGACGATTGAACCCATCACCATAGATCTGACTTTTTGGCTCTGACATCATCAGAGCACCCCAAAACATCATGTTCAGTTCTAGGCCCTGCACCTCAGGCAGGATATTATTAAATTAGACTATTTCTGGAGGGCACCTACTATGGGAAAGGACATTGAGGTCACGCCAGATGATGAAAGACTGAAGGAACTCAGTTTAGCCCAGGGAAGAAAACGGTTTGGGGAGATTATAAGACAACAGCTGTGTTCAGGTATTTGCATCTTGGATTAGGAGGGAGAACAAGAAGCAATCAATGGAAGTTATAAAGGGGCCATTTTGTTTTTTAAATTAATCTTTTATTTATTTATTTTTCATTTTCAACATTCTTTTCCATAAGATTTTGAGTTACAGATTTTCTCCCTGTCTTTCCCCTTCCCCCACCCCAAGATAGTGAGCCTACTGAATACCCCTCCCCCAATCTGCTCTCTCTTTTATCCTCCCTCACCCCCCCCCCAACTTTCTAGTAGGGCAAGATGGCTTTCTATACCCCAGTGCCTGCATATCTTATTTCCCAGTTGCATGTAAAAAACAATTTTTAACATTTGTTTTGGAAACTTTGATTTCCAGATTCTTTTCCTTCTTCCTTCCTCACCCACCCCCACTGGGAAGACAAGCAATTCAATTCAGGTTGTACATGTGTGGTTACGTAAAACATTTCCATAGCAGTTATATTGTAAAAGACTAACTATATTTCCCTCCATCCTATCCTGCCCCCCACTTATTCTATTTTCTACTTTGACCCTGTCCCTTTTCAAAAGTGTTTGCTTCTGACTACCCTCTCTCCCAATCTGCCCTCCCTTCTATCATCTCCCCTCTTATACCCTTCCCCCCGCTACTTTGCTGTAGAGTAAGATACCCAATTGAGTGTGTATGTTATTCCCTCCTTAAGCCAAATTCAAGGCAAGTAAGGTTGACCTCATTCACTTTCAACTTCCTGCTCTTCCACTCCGTCGTAACAGTTTTGTCTTGCCTCTTTTACATGAGATAATTTACCCTATTCTATCTCTCCTTTTCTCCTTCTCCCATTATATTCCTCTCTCACCTTAAAGAGGCCATTTTAGATTAGATGTAAGACAACATTAATAAGTGTAGTGGTCCAGAGGTGGAACCTCAGCAAATAGAGAGCTTCTCCTTGTTGGGAGTCAACCAGCAAAAGTGGAATGGCAAATCAGTCAACAAGCATTTATTAAGTGGCTGCTATGATAAACTCTGGGAATACAAAGAAAGGAAAAAAGACAGTTTTTGCCTTCAAGGAGCTCACTGTCTAATGGGGAAGACAACCTGCAAACAATTATGTAAAAACAAGCAATCTACAGGATAAATTGGGAATGATAACATTCGGAAGGCACTAGAATTAAGGGGGATCAGGAAAGACTCCTTTAAGAAGGTGGGATTTTAGGTAGGACTTGAAAGAAGCCGGGGGAAGTCAGAAGGTAGAGATGAGGAGGGAGACCATTGGAGACATGGGGGATGGAAGTGAAAATGCCCAGAGTCAGGAGAGGGAGTATCTTGAAAGAAGAGAAAAGAGGCCAATGCCACTGAATGGAGGGGGGGGGGGGATGGTGTGGTGGTGAGAGGGACACAGAGAGAGAGACAGAAAGAGACACAGAGAGAGACAGAAAGAGACACAGAGAGAGACACAGAGAGACACAGAGAAAGAGAGAGACATAGACACACACACAGAGAAAGAGAGAGAGAGAGAGAGAGAGAGAGAGAGAAAATCAATAGGCTTTGACAACAGACTGGATGTCGGCAGTGAAAGAGAGCAATCAAGGGTAACACCTAGATTGTGAACCTCGGTGATTTCAAGGTTAGTGGTACCTTCAACAATAATAGGGAAACTGGGAAGAGGAGAAGGTGTTGGCAGAGGAACTAATGAGATCAGTTTTGCACACAGATATCTATGGGACATCCAATTCAAAGTGTCCAATAGGTAGTTGGATATGTAACAATGGCGGTCAGCCCTAATGAGAATCATTAGCCTGGAGGTGATATTTGGATCCATGGGAATTAGTGAGATCATCATGTGAAATAAGAAAGAGAGAGAAGTGAAGAGGGCCCAGGACAGAGACTTGAGGTACCCATGGTTAGCAGACAGGACTTGGATGTTAAGTTGCGTTGTAAGGCATACTGTAGCAAGGATTCTTGCTCAGGCATGATTTGCACTAGCAGATGACTTCTAACTCTGAAATTTTTGAATTTATGATTTCTCAGTTCTGCCTCTAGTATTGTCCCATTTCAGTGAGGTTGGAAATTTAGTCTGGGCAGACCTCCAAGGTTTGGGCTAGATGTTCCTTCTACTCAGAGAAGCTTCTACTTGGGGCACTGTAACAATTCAATCTTGAGTTCTTGTGTGTGTGTGTGTGTGTGTGTGTGTGTGTGTGTGTGTGCGTGCACATGTGTGTATGTGCATGTGTGTGTGCATGTGTGTGTGTGTGTGTGTTTAACACACAAGGGCAGATCCAGACCTGATGTTATTGTTGGAGGGAAATTGGCCACACGTGTCTGGCACTAAGTTATCCTTTACTGAATTACATGAAACCAGAGATGGTCAGACTATATGTATGAGATATTCCACTGAAATTCATTTCCTCTCAGTAGAGACCTGCCTCTGTATATCATAAGCACACAGAAGAAAAAGGAGTATCTGGCCCAGGTTTTTAAAAAAAAGTTCAGTTTCATGCTGGGAAGTGAAGCAACTTCTTGTGTCTCAGGTTCCAAGTAGAGATGACTTCTGTTGTCCAAGCTGGCTTTACATATGTGGTGACTATTCAAAACTTACCTCATCTAAACCTTTTGGCCACCCCCAAAACACAGGAGAACAATTTCTTCTAAGAACTTTTCAATGGCTTTTTTGCTTTCTGGAATTATTAATTCTAAGAGTGAGCACACGCTGCAGAACTTGCCATTGTTTTTAGAAACCATAGAAAGAATAGAAAACCTCTGTTGATCACATCCAGTTTGCCCTGCAAATATCTTGTTTGCACATGGTGGTTTGCAAAATGTTTCCTCCTTCAGAACGTGAGCTCTTGGAGAGCAGAGTTGACTTTTGACTTTCTTTGTATCTCCAGAGCTTAGCACAACACCTGGCACATGTTGTTTAGTCATTTCAGTTGTGTCCAGCTCCTCATGATTCCATTTGGGGTTTTCTTGGCAGAGATACTGGAGTGGTTTTCCATTTCCTTTTCCAGCTCATTTTACAGATAAGGAAACTGAGACAAACAAGGTTAAGTGATTTGCCCAGGGTCACATAGCTAGGAAGCGTCTGAGGCTAGATTTGAACTCAGGTTCTTGACTCCAGGCATAGCGTTCTATTTACTGTGCCACCTAGCTGCCCCTCCTGACACACAGTAGGCACTTAATAAATATTTATCGACTGTGGACAATGACAGAGTTTTACCTTATTTTCCTCAGATTTGAACTTCCTTTGTAAGGTCTTCAGGTCAAGCATTTTCCAGTTAATTCTCTGGTTTATCCAATGACTGGGTATGACATAAGACTTAGCTCTTTGATATTCTTAAGAAGAGAAGTTAAGCTTTGCCAGTATATACAGCATAACAAGACATTCCATCTCTTGGCTCTGGTCATTATCTAGATGTGCCTCACACCTGGAATGCTCTCCCTTTTCTGCTGTGACTGCTGACCTCTCTGGCTTCCTTTGAATCCCAACTAAAATGTTGTCTTCTTTAGGAAGCCTTCCCCAACCCATCTTAATCCCAGCGCCTCCCCTCTGCTAATTTTCCCCTGTTTATCTTGTACATAGCTGATTTCTGCATATTTGTTTGCTTGACTCATTGTAAACTCCTTGAGGGCAGGGACTTTTTGCCTTTTTTGTATTCCTGGTGCTCAACACAGTGCCTGGCACATAGTAGGTACTTAATAAATATTCATTAATTGATTGATTGATTGAAATACAAAATAAATACAAGGTGATAAAATGTAATTGGGGCAGGAAAATGCTAACAGTGAACGGGTGACGCTCGAGTTGCATCCTAAAGGAAAAAACGGATTCTGTGAGATGGGATAGCTGTGGGACTACAAGCCAGAAGAGACAGAGAGGGGGAGAGACACAGAGGAGGCGAGGGGAGAGAGAGAGAGAGAGAGAGAGAGAGAGAGAGAGAGAGAGAGAGAGAGAGAGAGAGAGAGAGAGAGAGAGAAAGGGAGGGAGGGAGAGACAAAGACAGAAAGACACAGAAACAGAGACACAGAGACACAAAGAGATAGAGAGACACAGAGACAGAGACACAAAGAGAAAGACAGACAGAGAACTTTTTGTGTCTTCCTCCTTTCCTTTCCTTTCTTCCTGCCTATAGTAAATTGATTCCTTTCCGAATTTTTTTATCCCTTGTATAAAGTAGCAGTTTTTGAAACTTGGCTGATAGACTTAATAAGGATTATCTGAGGAACTTGTGAGCTGGTTCCTTATAGTATAACAATGATAACAATTCATATTTATTTAGCACTTTAAGTTATATGAAGTACTTTCTTTACAACAGTACAATTCGGTACCTAATACCAGTATGATTCTTCCCATTTTACAAATGGGGAAATCGCAGCTCCGAGGTCGCGAGTGACTTGCCCAGGGTCACAGAGAAAGTATCGGATACAGGCCTCTCTTGACTCTTAGTCCAGCATTCTTTCTGCTCTACCATGTTGTCACTTAAGATTAGTTTATAGAATTAACTTTTACAATTTGACAATGGTTATTATTTTCTTGACATTATTTTTGTTAATATTAATCAGATTTCTCCTCACTGTTTTTCTCTTCAAAAGCGGCACCCTGCTTGCCATGAATTTGGGTGACTTTTTTTTGACCCAATAAGAGAACATATGTGAAGCCCTTTGCTAATCTAAAAGTGATACATAAATGTTAATAATTATCATTAATTATTCCAGATATTTCACTCTTCTGGTTCTGAATTGGTTGTATTTTATAAATGACCCAAAGAATGTGGCTAAATTTTCTGAACCAATACAAATATACTTCCTTTGAAATGTTCATCAATTGTTTTTCCAGGAGTTTTTCTACTTGGTCTAAAGTCTTTGATTAATTGATTGAGATACGTTAACACCTAGTTAAGTTATCCAGCAAGGTGAAATAATCTATCTGCCTGTTATTATTGATTATCATTATTAAGACTGATATTCCTTGGAAGGTCTTTTGTCCATTTAAAGTAATGATAATCCCTGTACCAGTGACATCTAAAGAATAGGTGCCATTAAATAATTGCAACATTAAGTAAGTGCATAGAATGTTGTAATGAGAATGGGAATTTGAAGATCTTCCCTGCCCCTTAATAGACCTAGGGGGGAATTTGAAGACCTCCCCTGCTTTGAAAGTAAATTCTGCCTCTAATAGGTTGAATGTAATCACATGGAGCCTGTGATGGAGGGAATTTTCTGAAGGGTGCAGCAGAGCCCACAGGAAGCTTTCCTGCTGTGAAGATAAACTCTGCCCCCTGTTAGCCTGAATGTAGTCACAAGGAACCTGTGGTGGGAGGAGTTTGCTGAAGGGAAGCCGAGCCCACAGGAAAGCTGGTGGTCAGAGCCAGAGAGACAGTGGGAGAGAGGTGCTCAGGCAAGGAGGCAGAGAGGTTTATGAATAAATATTGATCTTGTATTGGTTTGTGGGAAGGCTGAAGGATGCGGTGGCTCTCAGCATTATTATGGCTTCTGAATATCTTTGGCACTATGAAGAAATTGGCTTACTGGTTTTGGGATTAGGTTTTTTGGTGTCTAAATAAATGCTTTAGTTCTATCCTCTTTCTGGAGAGTTTGGTATATTTTACAACCAAACATCATGTGATACTTATAGTCATGGTCTTTATCATGACCATGGGTGCTGTAAATATTGCACTGGTGCTACAAATGTGTAATACAATGAGAGATCAATGACAGAATTAATATTCCACTGATTAAGATAAGGAAGAATACCTCAAAAATTCACTTTCTTTTTTATCCTTAGAAAACAACTTGATGTAATGAAAATGACGTTGGACAGGGAGTCTACAGATCTGGATTGAAGCCTCAGTTCTTGGGCCTAGATAGCTCAAGAGGTTATAACAAGGATGAAATTTAGTAGGAATCAATGTAAATCCTATGAATTGGATCAAAACCCCAACTTTACAATTCTAAATGCAAGGGAGGCATGGGTGGATAATGGGTCATGGGAAAAATAGAGTGGGTTTTATTTTGTTTTGTTTTTAGTGGACTACAACAATAGTGTCAAATTCAAATAAAAAGGAGGAGAGGAGGCCTTACCATACATAAGAATGCTTCAAGAATGCACATTGACTTAGAAAAATCATATATTGACATTATTTATATTCTAATGTCTTTTTATTTATTTTGTGAAATGTTCCCCAAAGATAATTTTATATATATATATATATAGATAGATATAGATGTAGATATATATAGATATATAGATATATAGATATAGATATATAGATATTCTTTTTGGATAGAATGGCTTTTGGGTTACCTTCCAACTTAGAATTTTCTGATTTTATGATATAGTAGCCAAAACCTGAATATGATTTTAGGTTACCTCAATAGTACTCTAATATTCAGGTGACAATCCTTTGTCCTCTGTCTCAGTCAGATCGTAACTGCAGTATTGTATACAATTCTTGGCATCACATTTTAAGAACCACATTGACCCTGACAATGTTGAGGGGAAGATGATCAGGGAGATGAAAGGACTGAAAGCATTGCCATGGGGAAAGAGGAGGGAGTATCTCCTGCAGTAACTGGAGAAGTTTACTATGGTATTTATTTTAACTATTGTCTTGTGAAAAAGAAATTAGATTTGTGTTAGCTGGTTCCCAAATGGCAGAATTAGAAATTGTGGGTGAAAATTACAGCAAGGGACAGGGTTGGAATACATGTTATTTTCTACAATTACAGTTGTCCAAAAATGGAATGAGTTGCCTTGGAAGACACTCAGTTTCCCATTGGTTGGAGCTCTGAGATTACACTTTCCAGAATGAGTTCCTAGTCAGGTACAGGTTTATCTTTAGGAATCATTTCAATGTCAATATTCTATAGTCTGATTCCATGACTGTAGTCAAGTTTCCTCCATATCTTCAGTTATCTCATCTATCCAATGGTAATAATACTTGCAAAGTCATGAGGAAAGAGCTTTATAAAGCATAAAATCCTGTTATTGAATGAGTAAATCCTAGTGATTCATTGCAAGGAAAATGAATTTCAATTTCCAATAAATACTATTATCTATGAATAAAAAAATACACAACTGTCTATGAAAATGATTTTTAAAAATGTCTACATAAATCATTCCCATAATATCTGTATGAACTTACTTCTCCTCTTTCAATTTCAGTTTACTCATCTATAAAATGAAAGCTTAACTTTGATCCTGTCTTGTACCTTCCAAATTTAAATCTATGATCCTATGAACTTATAATCTTAAATGAGCTGGCCTCAATATGGTTTCTAAGAATTGTTCATGTAGAAAAAAAAGGAAGTGGACCTTTCACTCCTAACCATTTTGAACCCTGGAAGGTCTAAGTGTATTATAGCATTCCCAGTTAGCACTCCAGAAAGAAGCCCCAAATTGAAAAAAAAAAAAGCAGATTCTATACTAACTAGGGAACACACCAGAGCAAATCTGCATTCTAAAAAACACGCCATTTGTTTCTATGACAACGCTGGAAACATGCAAATATTATACATTCTAGCAAAATCCCACACATCAGAGACCAAGCTCCCAGCTGTCTGGGTTGTTCTACAAGTTGCACTTTCCATCTGACATTTCTCTTTGAAGGCAGGAGTTTCAAACAAATACAAAAAAAGAAGAAAAGAAACTGGTCTTCTCTAGTCAAGGTTCTTCTTCTCTAACCCCTACAGGTTAATGATGTTCCAAAGTTCTACATAAGAGACCATGAAAGTTTCCAAGAATACCAAACAACTTTGAATGAACATCGAACCAATAATTAACTTCTCTTCAGGTCCAGTGAGTCAACCAGTTCTGAATCTCCTTAAATATATTAGATGATGCAATGGATATAGTGTTAGGTGTTGTAGTGGATAGAGCCCTGGGCCAGCAGTCAGAAAGACCTGATTTCGAATATGGCTCCAGGAACTTACTAGCTGCATGATCCTGGGTAAGTTACCCTCTGTTTGCTTGATTCCTCAACTGTTAAATGGGGATAATAATAGCACCTAACTTGCAGGTTATTAAGAGGATCAAATGAGATAATAATTATGAAGCACTTAACTTGACCACAGTCATGGAATGATGATATAGATTCATGAAATTGAAGTGGTCCTTAAAGATAAACCTGTACCTGACTGGGAGCTTGCTCTGGAAGGTGGAATCTTAGAACTCCAACAATGGGAAACTGAGTGCCTTCCAAGACATTCCATTTTTGGACAACTCTAATTGCAGATTTTTTTTTCCAGCCTTGTCCTTTTTTGCAATTTGCACCCACCATTTCTAATTCTACTCTTTGAAAGGTTTGAGTAGAACTAGATTTATCTCCATGATCTTGTTGGAGAGAAAAGTTTGAATTTGGTGCAGAGACAACAGAGAGACATTTTTGAACATGGGAATTATGTGATGGATATAGTGCTTTACGATTTGACTGACAGCAGCATGCTTGATGGATTGTAGGCAAGAGAGACTGGAGTCAAGGAGAGACCATTTAACAATATAGATGTGAGGGGATGAGGTTCTGGACTAGAATGGAAAGGGACATACTGTCATGAGAGACATTCTGAAGGAAGAAACAAGAATTAATGATTAATTAACTGGATAAATCTAGGAGAAGGAAGAAGTCAAAGATGATGCCAAACATTTTTACCCTGAAAGTTTGCAAAATTGGGTTGGTATTATTGAGAAGAAGAATCTCTTTTGAATGGAACACAATAAGTTTGGTTTGAAGATGTTGAATTTTAAATAACCATAGAAAAACTAAGTGGAGATGTATTTCAGGCACTGGAAACTTGAGATTGCATTGCAGGGGGGAAACCAGGTTCAGATGTGGAGATTTGATAGCCATCTTTATAAACCTCATACTTGAAGACAACAATCTCTTCACAAACCTAGTAGTCGAATACAATATCTCCTGGCTCTCTCAAGGAAATATTACTGACTGCAACAAGTAAGGCATGAGTTACAAGTTGTTTTTTTTTCCTCTGGAAGTAATGACCAGTTAAATTTGATAGAATTCTATTGGATCATAAAATTAGAAAGCACTTTATGCTTCATTCCATCCAGTCAGATCGTTTTATAGATGAGGAAACTGAGGCTCAAAGAAGTCACACAGAGAAGTAAAATGGCAGAGCCAGAACTCAAATTCAATTTTTCTGACTCTAAATTCAACATTACTGTCCTTTAAGTTTAAATGCAGACTGAAGCAAACTACATGCTCTCTTTCTCTTCCATGTTTGGTTTTGTTTCCTCTTTCCCATGGTTCATTCCAATGGTTACCACCCTTCTATGCAACCAGATCAATGTCCAATGTGAAAGTATTTGCAGATCCTATACTTGATTGCATGCTACTATGGGGGCAGGGGGAAGAGGAGGGGAGAAAATTTGAAACTCAAGGGATTGTGGAACTGAATATTGTAAACTAAAAGTAAATAAACAAATCAAGTAAAATAAAAAAAAATACTGTCCTTTTATAATACTTTTACAGATCACCATAGTGGTAATTCCTTTCATGTATGGATTGGATTAGAATCTCAGCAGTTCTCAGCCTGTGGGTAATGACCCCTTTGGGGGTCAAATGACCCTTTCACAGGGGTCACCTAAGACCACTGGAAAACACATATTTCCAATGGTCTTAGGAACCAAGCCACCGCTCCTCTATCCATCTCCAGGCGAGTCCGCCCACATGCAGATACGCCCACATACGAGTATTAAAGGGTCGCGGCATTAGGAGGTTGAGAACCACTGGATTAGATGGTTACTGAAGTCCTCTCTAACTCTGTGATTCTGTTATTAATTCACATACTTTCACCCTTTAGACCCTGTAACCAACGTCATGGATTACTTGTAAGAAAGCTAGCCAATTTTAGGGTGTGGTCTTGCTATGGAAAACAGCAAAGCTAAAGTTCCTTTATTGAAAATATCAATGATATTGATCTTATTGGTACCGTATTCTAAGCAACTGAATTAAAGTGGAACTCAGTTTTTGTATGCATATGTAGCTTAAGTTGCAAATGAGGAAATGAATGATAGCAGAGTATTACCAACATATCAGCCCATGAGATGATATTCCTTCAAGTTTGTATTCCCAGAGAACATTAGTCAACAGAGTCAAATCCAACATGCAGCCAGGAGAATAATGAGTGACTTCCATGTCTATATGAATATGTCACACTTTCCACATAGCTCACACCCTTAAATATTTGAACCAAATGAACTATATTTCTTCTTTTTTCAGTTTATATAAAGTAATATTAAGAAGATAGAACAGTAACAAAAGTGCAAAAAATATATCACTCCTGAACCAAAGACATACACATTCTTCTAGTAGGTCATATTCTAAAGAAGGAAATAAGATGCAAACAAGTCTGTACATGCATAATGTATACAGTGTAAACAGGAGACAATCTCAGAAGCAAGATACTAGAAGTAGTGGAGTGGTGTCCAGTGGGAGAGGGAGATGAGAAAACTCCATTCAGAAGGTTGCTTCAGTGTTGGGTCTTAAAAGAAGCCAAGAAAACCATAAGGTGAAGGTGAGGCTGAAGAACATTTCAGGCAATGAGGGATAACCAGTGAGAAGGCACTGAGTCCAGAGGTGAAGGGATTGATCAAGAACAGCAAATAGGACAGTGTCTCTGGGTCTTTGGGTATATAGAAGAGAATCAAGTGCAAAGAAGACTGGAAAGGAAGGATGGGACCCTGGCTATGAAATCAAATCAAGTCAAGCCAAGAGACATGTATTAAGTACCTACCAAGTGCTAGGCTCAGGTTTTATGAATAGAAAGGGAGAGACCCAGACTCTAAATCAGACTCCTGTTCCAATCCAATCAATCCAATAAATATTTATTTAACATCTACAATGTACAAAACACTGTGCTGAGCACTGGGAAAATAATTACTAAAAAGAAAGACAGTCCCGACTCTCAATAAGTTTACCCCCTGAAGTGGGAGATAACATAAAAGGAGGGAGAAAAGGACAGGGGGGAATGGGATGGGACACCATGGGCCATCTTATTCCATGGAGTTGAAACCAGACAGGGCAGAGAAAGCAAAATGGAGTGACCTAAGAATCCAATTCCTGCCCTCTATTAAGAAAGGCATTGGGAAGAACTTGGTGCTCCACCCTCCAGCCCCCAAACAGAAGGGACAGGAGAGGGAAGAGGGTCAATGATGGCTTGAGTTAGCAGCATGCAGCATCTGTCCACTAGCAGCTGCGCATTTACATATAATCTCTCCAGCTCAGGAGGTCCTGTCAAGGATGCAGCTTCCCTTGGCTTTTTTGGTGCTGATTTATCACAGCTTTGGGAAGTACCATAAGCAAGATAATCCCCTTGAAATATTTTGTGCTTGAAGACCTCAGGAGGCTTAGTAGCATGACCAGACACATAATACCTCCCAGGGAAATAGTCATAGGACAAGGAAAACTAAAAAGGAAAGATATCCAAGAACACTTGACCCCTACAGCTAAACAGCCTCCCTGTCTCCTTTCTCCTTTCTCCTTCCTCCAAGCACCATAGAGTTCTGTGCACACATATCATACAGGAGGCTAATTTCTGGACACCCAAACTGAAAACTGCACTTCTCCTTGTTCACATGTATTGACTGGAGGCAGCTCCAACACAGGAGACAGGTTGGTGCACCCCTCAGGGAGAGGCCGACTGTAGTTGCTGCCTTTCTACCTATCCAAAATGGCCCCACTACAGCACCCTTCCTACTGTGCTCTAAGAACTACTGAAGATATAGCAGCAGTAGAAACACCATTATTGTATGCCTTTTAGTAGGTTGACAGGCAATGGTAGGACATAAATGTGATATAAAGACTGAGAAGAAAATAAAAATCTATAGAGTTATTCTGCTGTCAATAACCTTCTAGAGAGATGACACCTAGATTTGCTCTGATCCACACATTCCATTAGTAAATTCCAATAGTAGTATCACTGACATATCATATTTACCTTCCAATGGGAATTAATGCAATTTCTAACAGTAAAGTTCTGCTTACTCTCTTAGACTTGTGATGGGAAGAGTACCCACTGTCACCATGGGTGAAAGAATGACAAATGAACAGTTTCCTTTCAGTGAGTTCCTGATGGAAAGGTACTCCAAAGACAGTGAAATAAAGTTCCTTAAAGTTATTTTGAAAGGAGATAGATTTTTTAAAACATTCTTCTTTGCATCTACTAGTCTTAAAACTTTGTGCTAGGACTTGCTATTTAATCATCAGAAAAAGCTAATTCAAAATTGAAAGTAGTCCCCATTATTGAAAGCGGAATGGAAAAGCCAAATTGTTAGAAATACTTTGAGATGAAACACAATTATCAGCCAACTTTTAAAATACTGATATTAAGTTGAAGCTATAGTTATTGCTTAAAAGCATCTCCAAAGGTTTCCTATAGTATATTTGAATTTTAAAAAGAAATCTTTATGCAAAATTGGAATATATCATGCTCAAATATTTCAGTAACTTCATACTTTCTAATCTAAACATAGTGCAGCAGAAAGAGAAATGGATTTATAGTCACAGAATCCTCTGCCACTACCTTGGGTAATCTTGGGAAAATCACTTAACCTCTCTGGGCCTTAGTTTATCCATCTATAAAAGGAGGAATTTAGACAAGATGGCTTCCACTCAATCAATAAGTATTGATTTATTAAATACACTGAAGGTAGAAATAAAAAGCAAAACTAATTCCTGCCCTCAAGAAACTTCCATTTTATGGGGGAGACACCAATGGATATAAATGGATGTATACAAGATACATATTAAATGGAAGGAAGGCAACCTTATAGTTGCTAGGGGTGGGGTGTAGTACTGGGAATGGTGTTTTGCAGAAGGTGTCATTTGAACTGCATCTTAAAGGAAGTCAGAGATTCTGAGAGGAAGAGGTTAGGAAGGAGAGCATTTCAAGCAGATACACAAGTCAATACAAAGCAATGGAGACTAGAGATGGAGCAACATGTGTGAGGAGCAGTAAGTGGGTCAGTATGGTTCTATGAGTGTGTTGAAGAATGTAATGCAACTGGAAAGAAAAGAAGAGAACAGGCTGTGAAGACTTTGAAATCCCTGAAATCTATGGCCCTTTGATGCTAATTATCTGGTGATATTAAATAGTGAATAGCCATTGCAATCAAATGCCTATTTTGGTCCTCTAATATAAACAATTAAATTTCCTTTGTTTCTTTATACAGTTTCAGTTTTGCAGTGTAGTGTATGATCCTTGAGGGCCCAAGATTATCTATATATCCCTAGTATATAGAATAGTGTCTTCTCCAAAGTGAGTCCTTTAAGGCCTATTGAATGAATGAATGAATTATAACATAGAATGCCAGAGGATAACTGTAGCACAGTTAGTCATTTAATTCTCCATTTACAAATTCCTTTTTCCTGGTAGTTCTTTAAACATTTCTCTCCAAATAGCTCTTGATTTGTTTCTCTGCATCCTTTGACTCTTCCTTTTTTTTTTCTTTTTGGAGGGGAGAAGACGGGGCAGTTGGGGTTGTGATTTGCTCAAGGTGTTAAGTACTAAGTATTAAGTGTCTGAGGGAGCATTTGAACTCAGGTCTTCCTGACTCCAGGGCTGGTGCTCTATTCACCTAGCTGCCCCATCCTTTGACTCTCCTTGTTGATATTCTCTTCTCTCCAGGTTTTTATGACACAGCTCTCTTCTCCTTCTCTGTCTCCTGGATCTTCATCCAGGCACTCACTAACTGTGGTCATATCTCACAACATTCTATCCTGAAGCTTCTTTTCCTTCTATACTATTTCACTTGGTGAACTCATCTGCTTCCATTGTTTCAATTATCCCTATGTAGATGACTCTCAGATTTACTTGCTTATTCCTAACATCTCTCCTGATCTCCATTCTCATATCTTCAGCTGCCTACTATACATTATTAACTAAATGTCCTGGTAAATATCTGAAATAGAACATGTTCAAAAATGAACTTGTTGGGGCAGCTAGGTGGTGCAGTGAATAGAGCATTGGTCCAGGAGTCAGGAGGACCTGAGTTCAAATCCAGCCTCAGACATTTATTGCTGTGATACAAGTTACTTAACTCTGATTGCCTCCCCCCACCAAAAAAAATGAACTTGTCATCTTCCTTCCTCTCCCAACCTTCCTCTCTTCCTAAAATTCCTATTACAGTTGGGGGCACCATAATGCTTTTAGTCACTCAGGCTCAAAACCTACATGTCATCCTTGACTCCTCACTCCCTCGCATTGCCCCCAACTATCGGTCATCAAGCCCTATCATTTTTACCTTTGTGACATTTCTTGTATTTGCTCTGTTTTGAGCTTGCCATTTTCCAAGGTATAAATGTTGACCACCACAGTGTTTGTAACAGAACAGATGTTTAATAAATGCTAGTTAATTGACTGACATGAGACTACACCACTTCAAATGCCTCCTTTTCACCCTCTAGTGAAATGTTATTACTGTCAAACACCATTATTATTAGGTTTAATTAGTCATAGTTACATCTCTATAACAGGGTTCAAAAAGCAAATCAAAGAAGTATGATCCCTATTCCTCCAGGCACTTTTAGCCTGTCCAAAGTTGAATGGTGCAGTGGAAAGACTGGGTTTTCCAAGATCCTTGTTTAAATTCTAGCCCTGCCACTCATTACCTGGATATTAATCACTGGGCACATTTCTTAACCTCTCTGGGATTTAGTTTTTATTATTAAAAACAAGGTAGTTGGACTAGATTATCTTTAGGGTCCCTTCCAGTACAATCTTATAATTCTATCTAAAAAAGGATAATTTAACATTACTTTGGGGCCATGTGTTTTCCAGGTCCTTTCCATATAAGCAGAGGATCTAGGTATGAGAGTATGTGGACACAATTTCAAAGGCAAACTCCCTTTGCCAGATCCTGCTTCTTTTCTGGAATACTCCATGTTGTACAATTTTTTTATTATATAATTACTCCACAAATAAGGTGCACTCAAGCCCATCTTCACAGTATCTCACAGAAATATGAACAAAAATGTTGACAAGGATACTTTGCTGAAACTATGAATACTTCATGCTCAATAATAACAGTACAGTCAATCGTCAACATCTGTGCATTTAAATTTCACAACTTCAAGCACTGGTGTGATTTTATTGGTAACCTCATTTGTACTTTTGTGCTGGTAGCCATAGACATTCATAGGTCTGTGTAGTAGAGGAAAAAAAAGAACTGTGATGCATACAAGTATGTGGAGAGGCTGGTAACCTATAAGGTGCTTCAGTGATCTTATTCACCCCACCATTGCAGAGTAGAGAGCTCCCCATGCAGTCACTGCATATTTTCGTTTGTCTTTAAAATTCAAGTTTTATGATATAATTATGCCCCTAAAGCACAGTCCAAGTCCTTTGGGCCCTAAACCCAAGAGTGCCAAGTCAGTTATATGGCTTAGTGAGAAAATAGAGATTTTTGATAAACTTCATGCTGGAATGTCTGTAGAAAGATTACGGTTTTTGGTGGTCATGGTAACTTAACACCCTTATTTCCTATAGGTTCAATGAATCAACATTCACATTTTTTACTTTCACACCATTTCTAGGAACATTATCCTCCATGAAACTTGAGGACTGACTGTGTTTAGTAATCAATATGTAGGGAGGTGATGAGATTTTGAGATGGATAGAATATAACTGAAAAAACCCTGGTATCGTGTGTGCATTCAATTAATGGATGGAGATATGGATCAGAAGAGTAAAGGGTAATGGTCCTGTCTCTTCACTTAGCTTTTGTTCTTGCTTAACTTATATGTGCATGTCAATCAGGGAGAATCTTGGGAGCAAAGTGAACTATTAACCCCAGCCTTCATGAAAGTCCTGTGGGATTCAAAACATATTGTCCAAAAATAGTTTGGGGAGCACAAGATCCCCATTATAGTTTAAATGGAAATTACAAGGAATTTTCTAACCGCAAGTCAGCTAGTTTGCCTGGGATCATGGACTTTAAATTAGTAATAGATATAAACAGTCAAAATAATAGAACTAATCTTAGAACAGAGATGTTTTGTCTAAATTTTTTTTGCTATCTTTAGCCAAATATGGTGGCTCAAAGTCTTGGATAGGGACCAAAAGGGCTGTTAACATACACTTATCAAGGAGAAGCTTCCCTGTCACTATACATCAGTAAATGGAAAAAAAGAGCCAGAAGAAGGATTCAGAAAGCAGCTCACCAGAGATAGCTAGTAGAAAGTGAAGGAACAACACAGCACAGAGACCCTAAGATCCAACTGAGACAACAGCCTCTGTAAAGGTGATATGTTTAGCAAAGGGTACAAGTGCAAAGCATCATGATATCCCCAGAATATATTGACAACCTTGCAGAGATGGAGAATCACTCTGACCACATGTGTGCCCTGACCAATGTGTTCCTAACTCCCATATCTTCCACATATATGCATTTGCCACACAGGTTTCTGGCATTTGACATTCTTTCATGACTCTACCTGTTGCCAAAGGTCTACCCTCTTTCCATGTTCCACATTCACATACGGCCTCTGTATTTGTGTCTTCTCTCCCACTGGTTGTATAGTAATTTGTAGGAGATTGTACCCATGTGCTCACAGAGAACCCTTTCCTTGTCACTCTATTTGCTGTGTTCTTTGACTTAATGTCTTTTGCTTTGAACCCATGTGTCATATGGCTGGAGGGGAAAAACAAATTCATCAGTCTGGGTTTTTGAGAACTGTATGTTTGGGGGAGCCTTTACAGAGGCCAACTGTCAAAAAAGGTATCTTAGAGCTACAGGTACCCTACCCTAATAATGTCTGTGAAAAATGAAATTTCACCTTATTAATTGTCTAGTGTTCACATAGTAGCTGAAGATGTCTACCTCATAGAACATTTTTTTCAGTTTTGTATAAAACTTCATTTTAAGTCAATACATATCTATCAGTTTCCTTTAAACAACAACAACTATAACAATGCATAGACCCAGCTGAAGGTCTTGATTGGGAAATTAACTAGGTTGTGACTTGGGAAAACATATGAAGGAGTCACTGTAAGCTGAAGATCTGAGTAATTTCAGCACCTATACATAGTAAGCACTTGGTAAAAGAATGTTGATGACAATTTCTGTGTATCTCCCCAAACCCCATCCCCTACCCTGACCCAAACATTATGAAAAATGTGTCTGCTACAAGTTCTGTTAATGTCTTTATCACTTGAGATACCCTTAAAAAGTCTGAGACCAGACTTTTGAGGAACACAGTATTCTAAATATTAAGCTTGGTTTGGGACTGTGCCCAGAGTGAGGTTCTGTGAACATAAAATATTTACATAATCCCTAAGGTAAAGCTACTGATGAAATCCAGCCAAGGTGAAAATCCACTGAGGGCCACATGAACCTTCAGTTCTTGAGTCCTTACCCTTAAGATGGACCTTTAGGAGTTCCCTCAGTGTAAAGCTATTCAAAATGATGATGATGATGGACCAAAATATTCACATGATACTTGATGCTGCCTTAAATTCAAAGGGAATGAGATGATTGACAGAATACTTTCAGTGATGATCAGAAAGAAGCAATAACCCAGAAAGCAGGATGAGGAAGCCAATCAGAACTAAGGGTTCCCAAGAAGAATCAGAGAAAAGAAACTAATGGGGGAGCCACGCCTTTGACTTTGTGAGTTGTAGTAGAATGAACTCTCAAATTGAAACTCAAGCCCCCTCCAATTTTCCTTAGGGACTGATGAAGTCCAGCTTCTCAATTATTAATCTATCCTTTTCTAAATTAATGCTGTCTTGATTGGCACCCTGAGAATCTGAAACATACAAAGAAATCACCAAAAGATAAGTCAATTACATTGAGGGATAGAGATGTCCTTCCATTCCTTTCTTCTTAATGGATTTTAAACAGTATTCAGCTCATCATATGAAGAGTCATTTAACTAAGTGAAATCACTAAACCTGAAGTTAGGGGTGGGATCCAAAGTTGTCCCTCAGATGAGGATAATATTTGTTTTTCTTCTACAAAGTGGCTCAGATAGAGGTATTTTATTTAGGCCAAGCTCAGCTAAGTGCTGGTGAATATTATTGTATTATCTTCCTGTACTAATCTGTTGTATTGGCCACTATCTGCATATGCATTTATTTGAACTTGAAATCTTTGTAAGTTACAGCACCCCCACCAAAAATAAAAGCCTGGTTAATGGAAAGGAGGTGAGATAATTTCCTGAGTCACTGATCTGGGAACTAATCATTAATCAGGATCATGTTCCACAAAATATTCAATTTTGCAAGATAGCAACTGGTTTCATAGGATTTAGAATCTGGTCTTGCAGGCACATTCTCTACTCCCTCCAATTGCTATAATAAAAGAAAAGATCATTTCATGACCTTTCTTATATGTGCACCCTTCTCTCCTCTAACACTTCTATTACTCTGGTCCAGGTCCTCATCACCTCATGCCTGAACTGTTACAATAGCCTGCTAGTTGGTCTGCCTCCAAGTCTCTCCCTATTCCAGTCCATCCTTTACTTATCTGCCAAAAGGATCTTCCCAAAGTGCAGATCTGACCATGCCACTCCCCCACCCCAAACACCATCCAATCAAGTCCAGTGGCTATTACCTCCAGAATCAAATACAAGATTGCCTTTCTTTTAAAGCCATTCATAACTTGGCCCTTTGCTACATTTCCAGTCTTCTTACTTCTTACACTCCCTCATTAATTCCCTGATTATTTTTTGGTCCTTCTTGCTCTTCATCCAATATGACACTCTATCTCCCAACTCTTGATACACTTACTTGCTGTTCCCTATGCATAGAAAACTGTTCCTTGTTTCCTCCTCCTAACTTCCCAAGCTTTTAGCTAAAAATCTTGCCTTCTTCAAGGTTTTTCCAACTTCCCTTAATGTTGATGCCTTCCCTCTGTTGATTATCTCTAATTTATCTCACATTTATCTTGTTTGTATATAGTTGTATGTATGTTGTCTTCCCCATTAGACTGTGAACAGGGACTGTTTTTTGTATTTATTTGTATCCCCAGTGCATAGAACAGTGCCTGGAAAATATTAGACACTTAATAAACACTTGTTGATTGACTGTCCCACATTATTACTTAGATCCATGAAGGGAAGGGAACATCAATATGGCAGCACCTACCATTGTGCAATAGGGGCTTGTCATATCTGGCTTGTTTGGAAAGTCAAATGTAATGGAGATAGCATAGCCTTTGTTCTCTGACTATAATGTCATGTCCAGTTGTCTTGTCTCTATTTAGGAGGTCTTCCACTTAAAAATGTGTTCCTCTTTAACGCTTCCAAAATTTTGCTGCTCTTTGACAGTAAACACTCTATAAAAGACTGAGAACTCTTGATCTGTGATATACTTCACAGGTAAATAACCACATTCATAGTTGGTACGGCACTTCGGAACAGTTAAACAATTATTCCTACTACTATTATCAATAATAACAAAGAAAGTTTTCTCTGTCTTTTCTGAGCTCTTTGTATGAACCACAACTTCCTCCATTTGATTTTTTATGTTCCAGAAGTAAAGGTAAGAAAACACATACAGAGAAATATAAACATATATTTTGGCTTTCCTAACACCAAGATCTGCTTTTATACCTAAGGGAAAATATTATCACAACCTTAAGCTTTACGTTGGCTGAAAAAATTTCTTTACCAGAGTTGTAGCTAGGACTCTAATCGCTCAAATAACAAGCCCAAAAGCAGATATTTTCCCATTAGTGGCTAGAAATATCAGACAGCAGATGTTCAGCAAATGTTATTTTTACCCTGTTGTTTCTCTTACCTACCTATGCTAACTGACAAGAACTATTTTCATAGGCTGAGAATGCCTGAAATGGAAGGGACCTTAGAGAGTCCAAACCCCTCATTGTACAGATGAAGAAAATGAAATTCAGAGAAATGACATGACTTTTCCTAACAACATCTAGCTAGGTTGGGGCTGAGCCAAGACTAGAACCCAGACAGCTGAGTGGTAGTGGAAAAGGCATTGGATTTGAAGTCAAAGAAGTAAGTTCAAATTCTAGCACTGACTCTTAACCACTGATTGATCTTGGATGTCTCTCCAGGTCTCACTTTCCTCATCTGCATAGTATCTGGAAATACTCCACGATGATCAATCAATGAATACTTTTTAAGCACCTACTATGTGTCAGGCACTATGGTAAACACTGGGGATACAAAAAGAGGCAGAAGACATGCATTGCCCTTAAGGAGCCCCTAATCTAACGGGGGAAGTAACATGCAAACAAAAGTACAAAGCAATCTATGAGGTACTAGAATTGAGAGATTGGAGAAGGCTTCCAACAAAATTGGATTTTAGTTGGGATTTAAAGGAGGCCAGGGAGGTCAATCTGTGGAGCAAAGGAAGGAATGCATTATACACAGTGGGGAAAGCCAGAGAAAATGTCCAGAAGAGATGGAGTGTCTTATTAATGGAACAACCAAGAGGTCAGTGTTACTGGATCAAAGAGTACATGTTGGGAAAAATGTGTAAGACTGAAAAAGAGCTATTCCCAGGTCCAAGCTACAGTCTGTGTCCACATACAACAGAAGTCATAACTCATAAGTTACAACTGATGTGTTAACCTTAAGAGCAGGCTTAAGAGCAGGTCAATTCATTTGAATCAAAGACATTTAATGAAGTAGTATAGTTTAAGGTAGTAGTAAAACATTTTGCCCGTAAACCTGGGGCATACTCTGCCATTAATCTTTAAAGTTATCAGTGGAAAGAGTGGCTACATGTAGAGAATGGAAATGCCCACATAGAGGGAACACTTGTAATCAGGTACACACTGATGTGGTCAGGGCACACTCATGGAGAGAACAAATAACACCTTTGACATTGGAAGACTGCTAATATCTCGGATGATATGATCTCATTGCTTCCAACGGTCAGGTCTGAAGTCTCTCCTGCATGCAGTTTCTGCCAGGTGGGCAGCACTTGGAGGGCAGGCCTTAGAATGGATACTCTGGAAACTTTGATTGTATGAAGAACACAGAGAAAAGAGAGAGACCAGAGCATGACCCCAGTATAAGGGTCATGAATCAGAGAATCAGGGTCTAGAGTAAACAGAAAAAAGAAGATGGATAATAAAGAGAGTGAGAGAACTCTTTTTTTGGAAAGAAGTACAAAAAATGAAATTTAAAAAACAATAGGCATGGGGGGGGGGTAGGTGGTACAGTGAATAGAGCACCGGCCCTGGAGTCAGGAGGACCTGAGTTCAAATCTGACCTCAGACACAACACATACTAGCCATGTGACCTTGGACAAATCACTTAACCCCAATTGCCTGGCCTTTCCCTCCTCCAAAAAAAACAAACAAAAAAATCCAACAGGCACACTGATAGAACTGTGAATTGCTCCAACCATTTTGGAAAGCAGTTTGGAAATATACTCCATAAGTCAGTAAATTGTGCGTTCTCTTAGACCCTGTAACACCACTACTAGGTCTACACCCCAAAGGGAATAAAGAGGAAAATTACCCCTACGTATACAAATATTTATAGAATCTCTTTTCGTAGTGTCAAAATTAAAAGCAATGTCTATTATTTGGGAAATGGCTGAACAGAATTTTGTAAATGAATGTAATGGGATTCTTTTTTGAACCATTTCAGTGATATCTGACTCTTTATGACCCCTTTTTGGGTTTTCTTGGCAAATATACTGGTTTGCCATTTCCTTCTCCAGCTCATTTTACAGATAAGGAAACTGAATCAAATAGGGTTAAATGACTTGCCCGGGGTTACACACCTAGTAAGTGTCTGAGACCAGATTTGAACTCAAGAAGATGAATCTTCCTGACTTCAGACCCAGCACTCTATCCACTGTGCCACCTAGTTGCTCTAATGGAATTCTATCATGCTATAAAAAATTGTGAAAGGGATCGTTTCACAGAAACTTTTAAAAATGTATGAAAGATGCATATTAAAATGAGTAGAACCAGGAGAACAATTTATAAATAGCAACAACATTGTAAAGATAAACAGCTTTGGAAGACTTAAGAACTCTGACCAATGCAATGACCAATCACAATTCTAGAAGAATTACATAGCTGGTTAAGCAGACTACCCTGTTCCTGAGAGAGGTGATGTATCCAAAGTACAGAAAGACACATGTGTTTTGAGAAATGGCCATCACGAGGATTTGTTTTGCTTGAATGTGCATTATTTGTTATAATAATTTTGTTTTTATTTTTTATAAGGGAGGGGGAAGGGAGGAAGAAGAAAACACTTATTAACTGAAAAAAAGTTTTTAAAAAGAAAAGGAATCCCTTACAATGTCTTAACAATCACATCCAGTTGGTTTTTTTTTTCAGGACACTGGGATATAGTTCATTTGGATTTGGTGACTTAAAATTCATCTAGGGCATCTAGTTGGTTTCATTATCCCTTTAATTATCTTGAGTTTCAACTATCCATTCTCCATTTTTGTCTTGACTTTTCCAAGTCCCAAGATAATTCTCCTCAGAAGAAAAAACAGAGGCAAAAAATAATTGAGTGTTTCTAGTTCTCTTTATTATCCATTACAGTTCCCTGTGCCCTTATTTGATTGTCTTCTCTTTGCCCAGTATTGCTAAAGACAGCCTTTGTCTTGTTTTTTTTATCTCCTTACCAACCTCAGCTTACTCTGGACTTTCAATATTGTTCACACAATCTTTATAGAACTCTTCAGTATTTGTCAACTATCCTTACAGAATAAATTCAGTATTGTTCACACTATCCTTGATACTATACTTTTTCACTGATCCTCCACCATC
The DNA here is from genome assembly GCA_028627135.1 of Pseudochirops cupreus. Classification (NCBI taxonomy): domain Eukaryota; kingdom Metazoa; phylum Chordata; class Mammalia; order Diprotodontia; family Pseudocheiridae; genus Pseudochirops; species Pseudochirops cupreus. The sequence continues at coordinate 65,696,896 of CM053584.1, read as the reverse complement.
TACCTGAACATGATCTTTTAAAAATCTAAGGCGATCGATCAATCAGTTCCCTGAACACTCACACAAGTCTTTTTAGCCAGTGTCCCTTGTATTCTTCATCAAAGTTGCTTTTATTCATGCCTTCAGGATTATATTCTTGAGTACTAGCTATTTCTCCTGGGTTGATTTCCTTTGCAATCAAATCAAGTCAACAGCATTTATTAATTACCTACTATGTGGCAGGCAGCATACTAAGTGATGGGAATATAGACTATAGAATTTTAGACCATGGGATCTCATCTATCTTTCTTCCGAATTCTTAAAAATGTGTTCTTTCTCATTGAATGACCATATTTTCCCCTGGAACATTATACTCAATTTTGCTGGGTAGGTGATTCTTGGGAAACTCTTCCTGAACCATATTCTAGTCATGGGTGCCATTCCACCAAGGTTTGGTGAGCTCTATCAGGGCAAATTTGCCACCTGTCATCAGGATCCCTAGTTCACTTAGTTTGTTACCCATACTTTGTGCATTTATACATAGATATCTGAAGCAATAAATACGCTTTATTGTTAGTAAACTGTTAGACATCATCCCTTTTTACTCCTTATCAAGGTGGTTTTTATGTCTGCCTTCAAGATTACAGTCCTGAGCACTACCCCTCTTTCTCGAGTTGAGTTCCCTTGTGGTCACATCAAGTCAATAGCATTTATTAACAACCTACTATGTGTCTTCTTGGATTTTTTATGCTGTGGATTACTATTTACTATATGTGAATTACTAATCACTTAATCTTCCTTCTACGTTGTAAACTACTGTCTATGATGTTTAGCTCGACAGATTTTTATCTTGGCAGTTTTGATCGTCTTCCTTTTCACTTTAAAGTCTAAAAAAATGTTATTCTGAATTTAACAATTACCAAATAAAATAAGCATTTCCATATACAGAGTAAGAGAGAAAAAGATTGTACATGAAAGTATGAATCTCATTTATATGAAGCCTTTTTGATTATAATTACAGGAAAATACAATCTTACCAACCCTCATTAAGGTTACTCTGTCTAAGTTCAGGGGTCTATCATTCTTATGTTTTAAACCATTATCCAGAAATCCAAATCTCAGTCTCTGACACCATCTTTTAAAGCAGCTGCACATTTCCCTAATCTGCTATTTTCTTCTTACAGCTCTTGCCTTTAATTGCATATAGTTATAAAAACACTACTGGAGTTTTCAATCAGAACTTCAAAATCCATAGCAATCTATACCCTTCTGGCAATAGAGTTTGTCTCCATGTGAATCACTAGAAGTGCGGAGCAGTTTGATGAATCTTGGGAGTGTTTCTGTCTTCTCTTTAATTTCAGGTTAAAGCTTTAGTGAGGAAGGCATAGCTCTCCAATGTTCTGATCAGGCTCACTGATAGTTACCAATCATCTACTGAGCTCTTATCCCCCTTATCCTTATGGGATAATCTCTCTTTAGAGAGAATCTGTGGGTCTTTCCTTGGCCCACAAAGTGTTGCTTATTCATCGAAGTATCTAACTCCTCCCTTTTCCCCTCCATAGGAACTTTGCCCTCTGGTCCTCAGCTACTATCCCTGATTGTCTACACTGGTCAGAAATCAGAGATAGTTGAAATATAGAGATAAAGAAAGGAAGAAAAAGTAAGTCAGGTATGGAGACAGAAAATTCTGGTCCATTAGGTCAGAGAGAATTTTTTAACTGCAAATAGGAACAGATATAGTAAGTGATTCATTGTATCTTTTGGGTGATAGACTGGGAGTCAGGAAGATCTGGACTTCAAATCTTTCTCAGAGGCTTACTAGATTTATGACCATGATCAAGTCACTTGTCAGAGAGGGAATAAAAACAAATAAGGATTTCTACAGTTCCTACTATGTGCTAGGCACTGTGCTAAGTTCTTTTTGCAAATATATCATTTGATCTGCATAACAACCCTGTGAGATAAATGCTGTTAACCATTTTACAGTTAAGGAAACTGAAGCAAACAAAGGTGAAGTGACTTGCCCAGGGTCACCCAGCTAGTAAGTATCTGAATCTGGATTTGAACTCAAGTCTTCCTTATTTCAGACCCCACACTCTATTCACTACCCTAGCTAGGTGCCTTAGCACCTCTGAGACTTTCTTCATCAGCAATGTGAGAATAATGATGAGATCACCTTCACAGGATTGTTGTGAAAATAGGACAAAATATACATAAATCACTTTATAAAATTTATGGTGGTATACAAATGTGAGCTGTTATTATTATTATTACTTATTAGGCAGAATAAATTATTTTCCACATGAGATTTTACAGGTACCAAAATGGTACCCTTCCTCTCCCCCCCCAAATAAATCTTCCCATCTGTTTGGGAAGGTTTGAAATTTTGCTATTAAGGAATAAAACTATCTATTCTAAAATTAGTGATAAAGTTTAAACTTCAAATATCTCTGAGAAAGATAGCACAGTAGCTCACATTTATACTAATTTATAAACAAAGGCATTCAGATTCTGGCTTTTGACAGGGAGACCCTTCTGGGAAAGAGAAGAAACCTAGCTGGTACATGTTGGCCCACTGTGAAGATGAAGATCACAGAAAAGGAACTGAGTACAACAGTCTCTTTTCCTGTGACCACAGCATTTGTTAAGACATACCTTTTGCACCTAACTTGATTCCTCTAGCATCTTGTTCAAGTTTTTCATTTCATTCCATCCTTCTCCATACTAACAGGTCTTATGGACCTGGCTTTGACATTCTGGATCTCTATCTAGAATGTATACCTCTACCATTCCTGATTTTGACTTTTATTTGGTGCTATGGACTCTAGTTTTGAATTCAAAAATTATTCTAGTTTTATCATTGTCATTATTTAACAAATAAAAATTTTTTTAGCAAAGAAACCCATTTATCCAAGTCTGTAGGAAAATATAAATCAAATTATACACACACACACACACACACACACACACACATATATACACACACATATGAGTGTGTGTTTGTGTAATTCATATATACCAAACAATAGAGAGTAAATGACCCTCCCATTGGGTTTGAGGTGGGGAGAGAGAGAGAGAGAGAGAGAGAGAGAGAGAGAGAGAGAGAGGGACAGAGAGACAGAGAGACAGAGAGAGAGAGACAGAGACAGATATAGAGACAAAGACAGAGACAGGAGAGACAGAGAGACAGAGAAAGAACATTTTGACCTTTCCCCTGTTCTGGGGAAATCTGCCTGCCTCTCCCATATAACATCATACTGTAATTTTCTCTGTATTTCTTCTGAGTTTCTGAGTTAGGAGATTAGACTGAGTTGACCCTTGGTTGGTGTTCAGTGAAGTCTCAGGAATCAAAACAGGTTAATCATCTTGTATTTCTTTTGACTTTTTGTAGTTTTCCTTGTAAGTGCATTTAGACACTTGTATGACGACCACTCTTGAAAACTTCAGGTAAGGAATATTGTGAAATACCTCACTCCTCTCCATAGATTTTTAGCTCAGTCTCTCCTATCTCTGAGCCTGTTCCCTAATCACATAACAGTTGCCCACTTTTGTTGTTTCTACTTGCAGATTGCCCGATGTAAGGACCATGATCATATTTGGATGTGAGAACACCAGTAGAGCATCCTATAAAGGATGTGAATCTGACTAGACTTCAGCACTGGAGATGAATGGCTTCATCAGTGGGGAAGTGGCTGAATACTTCATTAACCTGATGTATGTAGTGAATAACACATTCAATTTCTATAATAACCATTGACAAAAACAAGGCTTAAAACCTTCCTTTACATATTGACACCTTAAATATTTTTGAAGCTGTTTCAAAGGATTACTTTATTTTTTTTATTTAAATAGTATTTTATTTTCCCAATTACATAGCTAGAAAATTTTTAGCATTCATTTTTCAAGATTTTGAGTTCCAAATTTTTTTCTCTCTTCCTTCCCGTCTTCTGAAAATGGTAATCAGTTTGATATAATTTATATATGTACTATCATGTAAAACATATTTCCATATTTGTCACAGTTGTGGAAGAAGATCAAAAGGAAATAAAACCATGAGAAAGAATAAAGTAAGATAAAAAATGTTTTGATCTACATTCTGAGTCCATCAGTTCTTTATCTGAATATACATACATATGAGTCCTTTGTACTTGTCATGGATTGTCGTGTTGCTGAGAATAGCTGAGTCATCCATAGTTGATCATCACGTGATGTTGCTGACACTGTGTACAATGTTTTCCTGGTTCTGTTCATTTCACTTTGCATCAGTTTGTACAAGTCTTTCTAAGGTTTTTCTGAAATCTGCCTGTTCATCATTTCTTATTGCACAATATTATTCCATTACATTAAGTAATGCTCTGCCATCCCTTTTATGTCAGCCCCACCTCCCCTTTACTTAATCTGCTCCCCTCATACTTCCCTTTCAGGTAAGATAGATTTCTATATTCAACTAATTGTGTATATTATTCCCTCTTTGAACCAATACTGATGAAAGTAAGGCTCAAGTGATGCCCATTGCCTACCCTCCCATTTCCTTCACTGTAAAAAGGCTTTACTACCTCTTCATGTGAGATTTTGTCCCATTATATCTTTCTTTCTACACCCTTTCTACTCTTTCTCATCCCTTATTTTTATGTCATTCTTTCAAATTCGCCTTATATCCATATCCTCTACATATATTTCTTCTATCTGTACTTTTAGTGATATAATTTTTAAGAGTTACAAGTATCATCTTCCCATGTAAGGATGTAAACAATTTAGCTCTATTGAATCCCTCATGTTTTTTTCCCCCTTTTTACCAGTTTATGCTTCTCTTGGGTTTTGATATTGGAGGTCAAATTTTTGGTTTACTTCTGGTCTTCTCCTTATGAAAATTCAAAATCCTTCTATTTCATTGAATGACCACTTTTTTCCCTTGATGTATTATGCTTTGTTTTGCCAGGTAAGTGATTCTTGGTTATAGTCCTAGTTCCTCTGCCCTCCAGAATATCATGTTCCATGATCTCTGATCCTCTAATGTTGTAGCTTGACACCTTAAATATTAAATAATTTCCAAGCCTATAATGCTTCAAAAAGTTCAGGTCCATATCAGGTATTTGCTCTGGCTAGGGTTTATTTCCTCACTGTGTTTTGTTAGTATATGATATGGTTGAGGACAAGGCCAAAACCAAGAGTTTCTTCCCAACATGGGGCATTTAGTGTTCCTGTGTGTGATTGCATATGCTCTCCTGAGGCAAGTGGGTGGTACAATGGATAGACCACTATGCCTGGACTCAAGAAGATCTGAGTTCAAATCCGACTTTGAACACTAGCTCTGTGACCTTGTTTGAGTCACTTAATTTCTGTTTGTGGCATCTACCTCAAAGGGTCATTGTGAGAATCAAATGAGATATTTGTAAAGTGCTTAGCATGGTCTCTGGCATATAGTAAGATGCTATACAAATGCTTCTTCCCTTCCTCCTCAGACTGCCCAGTCACCTTACAAACAATCACAATGGAATGAAGACAGATTAATTTAACTTCATCCTCATTATTGAGAAAGCAGCCAAAAGCAGGTGTCCCATTGGTTCAAAACCATAGCACCATCCTTGTATAGTAAGTATCACACTATGACAGTGCTAGTGCTCTCTCTCACTCCCTTCATAAATAGCTTGTATTTAACTATTTCATGTGTGTATCTGCCTACTTTGTTGTGTCAGTCAAATGTGTCCACATGGGTCTCCCTAGATGTGTCTCACAGGAAGGTATAAAGAAATTTCTCTAGGTCAGTGGTTCTCAACCTTCCTAATGTCACGACCCTTTAATATTTGTATGTGGGCATATCTGCATGCGGGCAGATGCTCCTGGAGATGGATAGAGGAGCGGTGTCTCAGTTCCTAAGACCATCGGAAATATGTGTTTTCCGATGGTCTTAGGTGACCCTGTGACTCCTGTGAAAGGGTCGTTCAACCCCCAAAGGGGTTGCAACCCATAGGTTGAGAACCACTGCTCTACAGTTTATTCCATTTACCCTGTTGGTGGTATGCTAGTAAATGTCCAACAACCAGAACTCCAAAAAATGTCACAACACACTTTTCCTTTTCATCTGCATAATTGTCATTTTCCCACCAGTTTAAAAATCTAGATAAACAATAATAAACGAAATCAAACCCTCATTTGTAGTATTTTCCAATTTCCAAGGTATAAAGGGCAGTTAGATAGCAAAGTGGATAACATTCTGGGCTGTGAGTCAGGAAGACTCATCTTCCTGAGTTTAACTCTGACCTCAGACATTTACTGGCTATTTGACCCTGAGCAAGTCATTTCTCCCTATTTGCCTCAGTTTCCTCATCTGTAAAATGAATTGGAGAAGGAAAAGGCAAACTACTCCAGCATCCTTGCCAAGAAAACCATAAATGGGGCCATGAAGAGTTGGACACAACTGAGACAGCTAAATAATAATAACAAAAAAAGTGTAAATGCTTACACTGGGAATATAGCAATCAGATCTCTCAAGTGGGTATGAACTGGCTCCAGCACACCCCTGCCCTTCTTCAGGGGAGACTTTAATTTCTGCCAGAGGGAGCAGGAGGTTGACTCCTCAAAGAAAGAATACTGGGCTAGAATTATGTTTACCTGCTTCCCCACCCCTAAATATTGTTAGCTCAGAGGAAATAATTTTTAGGTTTAAGCTGAGATTCTGATTGATATCTCTTAATAGAAAAGGATTGTCCTAAGCTATATATCCAAAATTTAACTCCTTTCCCACCAAATGCCAGTGCCACAAAAACCATATGTAGCAAATAGCAAATAAACCCATCTAACCAAGCCAATAACAAAAAGAAATCAGAGGAAGTATATAGATGGGACTGGAACCAGAAAATATACAGAGGGAATGAGCTCTCTCACTTGGAGCAATATATTTCAGATGGGTCAAGAGAAAGCATCCCATATCTTTCCTCAAGGGAAAATTCCCCAAATAGACATGATCTAGTTGCTGGTTCCTCTAAATTCTGCCTTCTTCCCAGAGACTTTCTCTCCCTCCAGAGACTTCTCCCTGAAGGGAATCTGGAATTGTGTCTTCTCTCTTGAAATTAGAAGCCAAAAGACTAAGATAACTCTTCTTTCACGTTCTCTCCAACTACCCTCTCATGCAGGAGAAGTATGTTGCATAATTATTCCCCGCAAAGGAGGAAAGTCCCTTCAAATAGACTTTGAGTCACTGGGTACATTTCCATTTGATTTCTTCTCTTGATGTTTATTCTATACATACATATATAAATATGTTGGTTACCAGTTAGGATGTCAGATCCTTGAAAGCAGACATCATTTCATTCTTTGTTTTTGTATCCCAAGTACCTTACACAATGACTGGAGCATTGTATATGCCTAAAAATGCTTATTGATTGATTGGTTAATGGTAGAATAAATCAGTTTTCTAAAGAGTTTTCATTGTTCAATACAAGCAGCATGTACATTGAAGGCCCCTTGTATAAGATCAAGAGTTAAGGTAGAGAAGAAAAACTATGAGTCAGATACTGCATTCCTTAAGAAATTAAGGAGTATGTCCCTGGTAAAGAACTGTTACCAGAATATTGATTGGAAAGTAAACTAGGATGGAGAAAAATTCCTCAGTGAAGGTGGCAAAGGGGTGATAAGTCCTAAAGGTTGTTAACATGAAGTGAGGCTATGAGAGAATAAAACAAAAGAAATTGGGGGAAGGGATTGAGATAGAGGAAGTTAAAAGGGTCTTCTCCCAGAAAAGATGCGAATAAAGAATATTACATGGGGAAAGGACAGATATGTCTGAAGTAAAGGGGGACCTTATAATAAGTCTCATTTGGAGAAGAATTTTCATGTTAGTAAGTTATCTTCTGTGAGAAAGGGTCATGCTTACCAGAATAATACCCATCTTTATCATTGGGTTCCTTCTGGATGGAAGGGTATCCCTTTTCCTAGGGATAGAAAAATGTATGTGTTTTCAAAGGCAATCAGGGTTCCAAATGGTAGCATGGCCATAGAATTAGACAGAGGACAATATAACCATTGAAGACTAATTGTAGCAAGAGGAGGGAATTGGACCAGACCTTTTGATTTGGGACACAGAATGACTCCTACCATTCAACACTATTTCTATCTACCATTGCTTCCCTCATAAATTATTGTTGCTAACAGTGAGATACAGAAGAAGGGGAGAACAAGGTAGGATCTACAAAAGTAATAGCATAGAAACTGAACAATGAGGAACTCAAACTTGGTTTTTAATGTTTACCCTTCCAGAGGACAGAGAAAATAAAAAGTAACCAAATAAGTATGTGACCCATAAAAATCAATAAAACCATTTAAAAATTAAAATAAAAAGATAGCAGTATAATTAAAGTTAAATAAGATTATAGAAGCATTGATAAATTTGTGTCATTTTCTATTTATTTTCCTACTTCCACTATTATCTATGAATAGTCATTTGATGATTTGGTTTAGCTAGATTTAAAGCCAAAATTTCTTCAGATTTGTTTTTTCCACTATTATTCATGTTTTATAAGATAAAACTGCTTATGATATTATGACATCTTCATAGAGTTTTCTAAATGAGTTTGTATTGCAAACTGGCTTGTTTTTAGTAGTCATTTCTCTGATTGGCAAATAGATCAAATGTTCGCTGGCTAGGTTAGTTTCTAAAGTCTTTTGGCTTCTTTGTTGTGGTGATTGCTTTAGCTCAGTTAAACTTTTTCAGGAAAAAGCGATAGTCAAGGTCAGTGTATTTTATTTTTTACCTTCCATTTCCTATTCTTCTTCATTGAAGACTTGTTCAAACAGGTCAGGTTGGAGTAGGTAAAATAATATGGAGTATCTTTCCCTTATCTTTTTCTCAAATTAGATGTTGATTTTTTTTTTTTACCTAAGCAGCACTAAGATGTTGTCATTCCAATGTTTCCCTCTAACTGACTCTTCATGACCCCATTTGGGGTTTTCTTGGCAAAGATATTGAAGTGGTTTGCCAATTCCTTCTCAATCTTCTCCATTCACATTGAGGAAACTGAGGTAAAAGAAGGGTTAAGTGACACACTCCCACTTCCCTCTTCCGGGGTCAAATGGGCTCAAACTTAAAGTAGTTGCTTCAAGGGTCTCAGGCTGAATCTTGTAGTTTCTGTTTTTGCTACATCTTCTCAGTCAATATCTCATTGGAAAAACCTTTTCAAGAAATACATGGGACACAGGGTGGAGTTCCAGAGTTAAGGATGTGCATTCAGTGGATTTAAATTTCATGTGGTTTTGGAAGCTGAAAGCAAGAGATTCCAATAGATCCTGCTAGACCTGCTTTATTTAATTTTGCTATGTAAATAAATTTGTGTTGGTTCTGAGCCAACCAGACTCCCTTTCCTTTAAAACCTTTCCCTCCGTGTAGAGAAAACAGTTTAATTAGATGATCAGGAGAGGTCGGTTTGGTTTGGTTTCATTATTCACCAGTGGCACAGGGAAAGGCTTAGATACACAGAATGTTAGTTTTTGGTGGGGGTGGGGATGTGTGTCTTTGTGCACAATTGCATGTATTACCTCTCTTTCCCCTTGAGGGCCTGAATGACACATTAGAAACAGGGGGAAATGAAAGACTTGCTAGGTTCTGCTCCCTAATCGGTATTTTCATCTGAAAGCCGAAAAGTGATTTCTACATGCCTAGGGAACTTCAATTAAAAATGAAAGGTTTGAAATTGGTAAACAGTTCATTTCCTCATGGGAAAATCATGTCCAGATTTATAAGGCTCTTCTTTCTTCTTCCAGATCTACTCCATCTTGTCACAGGGCCCTGAAACAAAATGGAACTGGGCCTTAGATGAGTTTTGACCTAATTGAATAGATTGACAAATAATTATTGCATGTAAAGGTGCTGCAAGGGACAGAGCCTAGAGTCAAGCAGAGACCTGAGTTTAAATCTGGCCTCAGACATTTACTTACTGTGAGACCCAGAGCAAGTCACTTAATTACTGCTTGCCTCAGTTTCCACATCTGTAAAATGCACATAATAACAACAACTACCTCACTGGGTCGTTGTGAGGATCTAATGAGATACAAGTGCTTAATGCAGTGTCTTGCACACAGTAATCAGCATGTAATTGTTAATTATTAAGTTATTGTTCCCGCTTGCAGTATGAAAAGGCCCTGGACTTGGAGTCGTAGGCTCATGGGATCATAGATTTAGAACTCAAAAGGGACATTAGAGGCTGTTTAGTTCAACCTTTTCATTTTACAGATGTGAAAGCTGAGCCCTGAGAAGTTAAGCTGGGATTTGAATTCAAATACTCTGACTTCAAATTTAACACTCTGTTATATCACAGCTAAATTGGAAAGCATGAATTCTAATCCCAACTCAGTTACTAGTTCTGTGAACTTAAGTAAAGCCCTTACATTCTCTGGGTTTCCTTTTTCTCATCCACAAAGTAATAGGGTCTTACTAGAACATGTCTCTGTGGTCTAGTTCTATTTTCCTCTGCTTTCCTATGGCCTTCAATGTACAAGACACTGAGTTCAGTATTGTGGAAATAAGGAATATGTGTGCCCTTGTAAGACATATATATCTACATGTGTATGTCCAAATCTATAGGCAGATGACTCCAGGGTAGGTATGGATAGTTATCTATAGAATCTTGGCTATTTCTCTCCAAGGGAGACTATGATCTTTGCCTTGAGGAGAGCAGGAGAAATGCTTTGAGAATAGACACTCTGAGGGAGGGGTACTAGACTGGAATTACATCAATCCATTCTCTTAAATATTGCTATTTTAGGAGCATGATTGGCTCAGAGTAAGAAAGCTACTAGTTTCTCTGTTCACTGTCCCCTAAAGAGGGGAAGATAGACCTGAGCTTATATTTACCACTTTGACTTCTTCCCAAACTAGTTTCACAAAAGACCAAAACAAATAATGAAGAATGAATTAACTCATGTATCCTAGGCAATAGAAATAGAAGCTATACAGATGAGAATATGGTAGGAAATGAATAGCATGAATGAGGTTTCCCTTTGGGAGTAAGAAATTTCAACTCAAAGCTAGAGAGAGCATATTTCACCCAATGGGAGATTTCTTAAAATCTAGAAAGGCAAGTAGGAAATTGGGTACATATTGAGGAATGTGCTTCCCCTACATGTATGTAGCTTCCAAAGTCTTTTTCTCTCTACTTACACAGGTGGAGTTGGTCTCAGAAAGTGTTCTCTCTTGAGAGAAAAAAAAAAAAGAACGCTTTCTCTCCAAAGGTCTCTTAGGAATTCTAGCCCTCACGTAGGCATGCAGTGTCAGCAATCTCTCTACCAATTAGGAGAATCTTATGCAAAATGCTCTGGGCTTGGCTAGAAACCTGTGTCACACTAAGAACAAGTCACAGTCACTGACGTCCAGGGGAGTGCAGTTCAGTTGGAGAGATATAATAGACACTTGAAAATTTATCTAATGATAGATACTATGTGAAACGGTATATTAAGTATCACCTATGTGGTACCAGTGATAATCACTTTAGGAATTCACAAGGAAGGTGACTTGCTGTGATGTAGAATGTTCAAAGGAAGCTTCATGGTAAATTTGGACTAATAGCTGGGGCTTGCATGGTAAAGAGGAATCAATTTTTTTAAAATTTTTTTTATTTACTCATTTACTTTTAATTTACAAGATTCAGTTCCACAATCACTTGAGTTTCAGATTTTCTCCCTCCCTTCCCCCCCCCCCCCAGGGGGG
>CM053584.1:65648725-65684719 GCA_028627135.1 Pseudochirops cupreus | reverse complement strand
GTTCCAGATTGCTCTCCAGAATGGTTGTATCAATTCACAACTCCACCAACAATGTATTAATGTTCCAATTTTTCCACATCCTCTCCAGCATTTGTCATTTTCCTGTTTTGTCATCTTAGCCAACCTGACTGGTGAGATGTGGTACCAAAGAGGAATCAATTCAGGGAACGTGGCAGGGTATATCATGCAGGTGGAGTGGTATGAACAAAGGCAAAGGAAGGGGGAAACTTTGGGAGAGTTGGGGGGGAGTGTAGATTAGTTTGATTAAAGTGTAAGATTCATGTAGGAAAAATAAGATTGGGGCCAGATATGGAAGACTGTGAGTGCCAAACTAAGGAATTTGGCAATTATTCTGTAAACAATGGGAAACTATGCAAAAGTTTTTGAAAATGGGAGTAACACAAAGGTAGAAATTGTCATTGTTCAAGGGATTGTGAAAAGACAGGCATGCTAGTGCATTATTGGTGGAGCTGTGAACCATTCTGGAAAACAATTTGGAATTACGCTAAGTTAAATAACTAAAATATCCGCACCCTTTGACACAGAGATACTGCTATTAGGCTTATAACCCAAGGAGATCACTGAGAAGTAAGTCCCCGAACAAAATATTTATAGCAGCACTGTTGTGGTAGTAAAGAACTGCAAACAATATAGATGCCCATTAATCGGGGAATGATTAGATAAATGGTGGCACATGAACGTAGTGGAATATTACTGAACTGTAAGAATGAACAAATATAATGAACACAGTGGGGCATGGAAAGAGTTATACCAGCTAATGTAGAATGAAGTAAGCAGAGCCAAGAAACCAATATATACAGTGACTACAACAAGGTAAATGGAAAGAACAACCACAAAATAATCAAAAGGGAGCATTACAAAATTACGAAGACCTGGCATGGATCTCCTTTGCCAAGGTCGGAGGTCCATGAGTGTGATATAGTGCATGTATTTTCAGACTTTTTTGATGTATCAATCATTTTTTCTCTTTTTTTTCTTTAAAAATATTATTTGTTATATGTAATAGCTCTATAAGAGAAAGAAGGAGGAGAGGATGTAAAAAAAAAGATCAATAAAAATTTATTTTTAAAAAAGAAAACGGGAGCAACACGATTAAAGTATCATTTGGGAGAAAATTAATCAGGACATCAGGTGACCTAAAGGACAATGGACAAATAAATGGTAAGTAAACCGCTGCATGTTCAATTCAAATCAATGGTCATTTGTTAATCACTGATGTGTAAGGCACTGTGCTTAGTGCTGGGAAACTGAAGACAAATGCAGAAGCTGACATTCTAGGGGGGAGGTGTGCGTGTTGGGGGCGGTATACATCATGCACAAATACAATCAACATAGAACAATGGCTTGACTGGTGGACAAGGGGAAAGTCTGAGGATATCTTTAGGCAGCAGGGAGGAAGCCAGCAGATGGGGAGAAGTTGAAAACAGGAAGGAGAAAAGGGGAATGATCAATGGGGCAAGCTCCTGAAGGAGATAGGAAGGGTTCACATTCAGGGCATACATCTAGGGGATTCTCATTGGCAAGGACTGGAGTGAAAGAGGAAAATGCATTTGAAGATGTGGGGGTATTGCATAGAGCAAACGAGAAAGGACGTAACAAATGCTGTAAATATTCTTTGTAAAGTGGAGGTGAGGTCATCTGCTAAAGGTCAGAACAGCTTCTGTGGGATCCTGATAGAGAGTCAAGCAGGAAAGAATAAAAAGGTTAATGGGAAGTGGTGAGGGCCCAATTAATTCTGGATTACATGAATTTGTAGTGGACCCAGATGACTCAATGATCTAATATCATCCAGCAGTATTCAACATTTTGGGAGTAGGAGTGGAGAAGAGGGTAACCAAAGTTTTAGGTGGTGAATAACAGTAGGATGAGGAGGGATAGTTAAATATTCTGGTTATTTATTATTATTATTATTATTATTATTATTATTATTATCTGGTTATTATTATTATTAAACTGGTTAAATATTCAATCAAAATGATGAAGGGAAAAAAAGGGAAGCCAAAGCACAGGCAATGGACTGAGAAAACAGGGAGGTACAGAGGGATGTAGGTATTGACCAAAAAGAAGAGTCAGGTAAAGGGAGAAATGAAAGAATAAGAAATTATGATCAGAGATATGATCATATCATCAATTATGATTTCCATATAGAAAGTATCACAAAATACGTTAATCCAGAATTAACAGATTAATTACAGAAACTACAGAGTAATAACGGGTCTGTGATCAAAAGGTTAGTGTCCCCATTTCTGAGAGGGACAGGTGAAATTCAACCACCCATGACTGAATAAATGCAAGATAGGAAGCAGACATGGGCTGGTAATGTAATGAGAGCAAAAGGTGAGCAATGGACATTGCACATGCTGTACTAGTACCATGGAATATTAAAATGTTCACATGTACGTCTGTAGTGCATTGAGTACTTCCTTTATGATGGATACATAGGACTACAAGTCTGGAGCTGAAAGGGTTCTCAGAGGCCCTTTGGTTCATCTCCCTCATTTTATCAATGAGGAAACCAGGCAGTGTCATTAAAGAAATCAAGACACGTGATTGACAGCAGTAGCAACAACAACAAAAAATGATCGTTGGAGCTGGGAGAGTCCTGTGCAGAACAATGAGCCGAGAAAAGAACACCTCAGTGCTGCGTTCCAGACTCTTTCATGCCTTGTTTAGGGCAACGCAACTTCTTCCTTCCTTTCTTCCTTGTTTCCTTCTTCCCTCTTCTTCCTCTCCCTCTTTCCACACAGGGTATCATACCCTTACCTGCAGGTACTCTGTCCAAAGGAACGTAAATTTTGAGCACTGAAACCTCACAGGATATCTTGGGTTTATGGGCTAGATCTCTTTTTTAAGGACCATGCCTCAGACTTAGATCACTCTGGTTCTCATAGACTGGCCAACAACAGGTCTCAACCCAAGCCTCACTCAGTCGTTGTTTGAGCCCTGGTGGCTCAGAGTGAGTTTAAAAGTTGCCATAGCAATTTTGTGGCACAAACTTAGTGCAAGTATTATTTTGTTTTTCACTCTATCTGTTTCCTACAATTCCCTGCCCCTTCCATCAAGCCAACCTTTGTCACAAAGAATCACAGTTAAGTAAAACTGGTTATCACCTCAATGATGACAGTGTATGCAACATCCCATCTCCATAGTGTCCCGCCTCTTTATAGAGAGGAGGGAAGTGTGATCATCCTCTATCCTCCGAGCCTAGTCCAAGACTGTCATCAGTTGGGTCAAGTTGGGGTGTTTTTTAGTATTGTTTTCATTTACAATAATATTCTAACTATCGTTTATGTTTTTCTCTTGTTTCTCTTTACTTTGACCTACATTCATTCAGGCATTCTTTCTTATCTTTCTCTGACTGCTTCATCTCTTTATTGCTTATACAGAAATAGTATTTCAAAACATCCATGTATCACAATTTGTTCAGTCATTCTCCAATCGATGGATACTCACTTTGTTTCCATTTTTTTCCATTGTGAAATATGCTACTATGAATATTTTGGGTATTTGTGGGGTTTTCTGTCTGTAAGCTACTTAAGGTCCTGGCATAAACTTCTTTTTAAAGCTACAGTTCTCAAAACTTTGAAGTCTGTTGGACATTTCTACGAGGCAAAACATCCCAGGGACCACATGCCTGGCCTATCCCCACTCATCATCTCAAGGATCACCAGAAGTAATGGCATTAGTTTTGATGATTCATCAATGAGGCTGCAAGGATTATTAATTCATGCCAGAAGCAAGAGTCTGAGTCTTGTTTTGTTGTTGTTATTCATTCGTGTCTTACTCTGTGTGGTTTTCTTGGCCAAAATCCTGGAGAGACTTGCCATTTCCTTCTCCAGCTCATTTTACAGATGAAAAACTGAAGCAAATAGGGTAAAGTGACTTGCCCAGGGTCACACAGCTAGCAAATGTCTGAGGCTAAATTTGAACTCAGATCTTCCTGACACCATGCTTGTCACTCTATCCACTGTGCCACCTAACTGCCCATAAGCCTTGTTAAATTATACCAAGCACTGTTATAAGAGTTCCTGAGTTAGACATCCTAGAATAGTGACTCTGGGTCCATAAACTTGTTTTTTAAAAACATTTTGATAGCTTATAATTCAGACTAATTGGTTTCCTTTGCAATCCTACATATTTTATGAATTTCAAAGCGTAAGTCTGAAAAGGGGGTTGATAAGCTTCACCATTCTTCCCAAGCAGTCCCTGACAAAGGTTCTAGAAGAACTTCTCTGTTGGACCTCACTTTGATTTTTTTTTTACAAGGAGCAAAAACACCCACACACAAATTGAGTCTGGAATTGAGTCTTTCTGGGAGGTTCCATCCCACCAGTGAGAGAGAGGAGGCTTTGGGAATCTCTCTGTGGCCAAAGGAAGAGGAGATGTAGTATGCCAAAGCAGAATATTCTGGTTGATCCACTGAGAACTGGGTATCTACCAGAAAGCTATTTAAAGCAATTATTACAACACCTAAGTGCAGGGGAAGGGCCCAGCTCCTCCAGTATCCAATCTCTCTTCTGTGGCTAAAACAAGGCTCATCAAAGAGATTGGCATCATTCTGCAGGCATTCTTGTGACTCTAATTCCAGCCTGGTGAATGGTGGGGTTCTGAGAAGTGGGAGGGGTGCAGGGTTCTCCCTTGAAGCAATATGACCATTTGGGGCATAGTTGACATGGTAACAGAAATCAGTGGAAGAAATGTCTGTGCCTTTTGTAATGTTGTCAAAGCTGGGAAGAAAATAACTGGGCATGCGGCGAATGCCAGGACTTAGTCTGTATGGAGATACCTCGCCATTGCATTTTGGCAGTTTCTTCCTGCTATTGCAAGATGCACTCAGGGAGAGCCTGGTCCACCTCCTTGTTAGCTTGGATTTTGTCACGGATACCTCTCCTGCTTTGTCTCACTTCACCTTGAAGTTGTTCCAGCACCCACTGCAAGTTTATTCTACTCTTCTCCTTTGCTCTTTTTTTCCCCCTCTTCTCTTTTTTTTTTCTATTGTCTTTTTAAAAACGAGATAGAAATGACCCAATCTCACCCTAGGATTCAGTCTTAGTCAGTGCCCTTGAAGTGTGTGGGTATGCAATGTCTCTCATTCCAGGGCTGCCTTTGTCAATAGCTACATCTCTTTGGCAGATTGCAGCTACTTCTAAACAATTAGGCTGTGCAAAGTGATTTAAACATTTGCCTCCCACATGCATCACCTTACATTTGCCTGTGTTAAATTAAATCCCAGCGATTTTTTTGAAAATCAGATAACACTTTGCTTTGACTCCCATACATCCCAGATCCATGTTTGTGAATGTCAAACAAAATTTTGAGATGGATTCTTCATTTATGACCCATATGGAACAAGTAGAGAGGGCTATTTTCATTTGTTATTTAAATGCCTCTTTGTATTTCAAAGCACACTAGGATTGTTAGGTTAGTTAGTCAAACACAGTAAAATTGAGGTATCCTGTTGGGATGGGTTAACTAAGGACAGAGTTATATCAAAGGATATGTAACCCTGCCTTTATGTGCCTGCATATGTGTGTGTGTGTGTGTGTGTGTGTGTGTGTGTGTGTGTGTGTGTGTGTGTTTGCGTATATGTGAGGTGGGGGAGATGGGAGAGACAGAGAGAGAGAAGACCTACAGAAGTTAGGTGCAAATATAATAAACTATGAAAAAGATACAGAGAATTACAATGGAAACCCAAAAGAACAGAGACAATTAATCAAGTTAGAATTGGTTGGTTGTTGTCCTTCATGCCTGAAGAAGACCAAAATGACATCACTCTGTTGGGGTCAAGGTCCAGTGCATCCAACTGTGACTGATCAGACCAATAAGAGCTCAGAAGGATCTATCATAGGTTGGGCACGAATAGTCCATGTGAATATTTGGAGTGGAGGTGGCTCTAAATTTGCACATCTCATATTTCTTTTGAGCTATTGCAATTCTGCTTTGCTCATAGAACACAGTTGCTCCTTTGATACAAGCAAACCATACTAGATGGTCCTATGCCAGTGTCTCCCATGTCTCACAATCGATTCCAAAGTTCCTCAGAGAGACCTTAAGACTGTCCTTGTATCACTTCTTCCGACCTCCATATGAGCACTTACCTTGTGTGAGTTCTCTGTAAAATAGTCTGTTAGGCAAACATATGTTTGGCAACCGTATATCTTCACAAAAAATCTAACTCTAATCTAGTCCCATAGAAACTGAGACCTATAGAGATTAGGCACAAATGCAATGAACTATGAAAGATATAGTGAATTAAAATAGAAACCCAAAAGAACAAAGACTACTTAAGTTAATAGACAGCTAGATGACACAGAGAATAGAGCACAGAACTTGGACTCAGGAAGAACTGAACTCACATTTGGATTCAGACACCAGATGTATGATCCTGGACAAGTCACTGTAATCTCTCTGTTCCTCATTTTCCTCATCTCTAAAATGGGGATAATAATAGCCCCAACCCTCTATAAGGATCAAGTGAGTTAATATATATTAACCTATATTAATGTATTAGAAATTTTAAATCACAAAGTAAATGTTAGCTATCATCATTATTAAATCTTATCCTTATTACCATTACGTATCTTTATTTCTATCTCCTTATTACCACAAATAATATCAAGCCAACTGATCAAATCTGGGAGCCATTTAATAATGATATTCGAGGGCTTGTGGTGGTCTACTGTGTACCCAGATAGTTGGAGAACTTTTAAAAGTGAAACCATTTTTATCAATGCCTTGGAATGACTTGACAAACTTTCCCCATGGTTTCCCCATGAATGTTCTGGTGAGTTACTGCTCTTCTCTTGGAGTTTTCTTGTGGATTCCTCTGCTCAAGTCCAATAGCACAAGGGATCTTAGATGCTATTCTTCTCTCCTCAGCATTCTTTGAATTCTCAGGGATATGATCTGGTATTTGGTCAAATTTTCTATACTAGTCTTGCCCCCACCTCCATGACTATTTGTCCAGGGTGGGTGTGCTTTGCAGCCCTATTCTGAGCAAAGACTGGATCATTTGGAGGAAATCTAATTGGGGATAACTCACACAAAAACACTTTCCTACCTCCATGCCTGTGCACTGGTTGTTCCTCAGGCCAGGAATAAGCTCCCTTCTTACCACTGCCTTTTAGCATTCCTAGTTTCTTTTAAGAATCAGCTCAATTGCCTGCTCTTTCTGTTAGTGCCATTGATGCTTCCTCCTTTCCATCAGAATTGCTTGAATATGCCTATATCTGTACATATGATGACTTCTAATAGTAAACTCCTTGAGAGCTGGGACTATTTGAACTTTATCTTTTTTACCCCCAGAACCTATCCTATATGTGTGGCAAGTAGTAGGTGTTTAATAAATTGCTTGCTGATTGAATGAATGATTGAAGGTTCACCTGATACTTGTTTAAGGAAACAAATAAGTTTCCCTAACTCGACTTCAGCTTTGATGGAAATAGTTGACCATTATCACTAAACTGTGCTTACCAGGCTTGTTAAGTAAATCAATGGTATTTACTTATTCAGTAGGAGCCACACCAGTATTTAACTTTTGCGTGAAGCTATGAGGTAAAGGAGCAACAACTCCACTTTCCATCTACAAGTGGCTCTCTTATTTTGGAGTATAATATTGTCTTTGATCCAATGGCATAGCTTGGTTTCTGTGTGTATTTACTTCTGTGTAAATGTAGTTGAGGCGAAAGAGCACTGGGTGAAGAATCTAGTGAGAGATGGGTCTAAAGTTTGCCTCTGACACTTAACTAGCTATATATTCATAGGCAAATCACTTAAGCCCTTTGTACCCCAGTTTCCTCATATGCAAAAATGGTGATAATAATACTTCCCTAAAGCAGAGGTCTGACTGTATTGCTTCTCTACTCAATAAAGTCTAATGATTTCTTGTTGACTCTATTATGGTAATAATAACAAGTATTTATACAGCACTTTAAGGTTTGCAAAATGTGCTACAATGCAAATAGGTTATTTTATCCTCACAACAACCATAGGGATAGATGCTATTATTATCTCCATTTTACAGATGAGGAAACTAAGGCTAAGTGATTTGCCCAGAGTTGCATAGGTGGTAAGTGTCTGAGGCTAGATTTGAACTGAGGACTTCCAGATACCATCTACCTCTCTCTCTCTCTCTCTCTCTCTCTGTCTCTCTCTCTCTGTCTCTGTGTCTGTGTCTGTCACTGTCTCTCTCTGTCTCTATTTCTCTCTGTCTCTGTCTCTCTGTTTCTGTCTCTCTCTCTGTGTCACACACACACGCACACACACACACACACACACACACACACACACACACACACACACACACACACACACACACACACACCCCTTTGTTTTTCCCTGACTCACAGTGCAGAGAATAAAAGACCATTCCTGCATCCTGAGTCACAATGACTTCCCTGCAGTAAAGCAGCAATATCAATCTGGTGCATTTCTCTTTCGATTTTTTTCCTCTTTCTGAGGCTGCACATGGACTTGTGGAACAAAAATACCCATACAGATTCAAAATATGAGTTCCATGGGAACATTGGGGTTTGGCTTTGAATAATATATTTCCAGTTAAACTTCATCTACTATCAAACTTTTTTTAAACCACTTAAGTGAAATCAATACCAATGTTTGATGATGTCCTTCACTGAGGTCCCTGTGGACTCGGGGTTGAACTTACTCCTCCAAATACGCCAGACTTATTTCCACGATGCCAGGCAGCCTTTTTGAGAAACAACTCTTCTGGGACTGGGGTTCCTAGGCTGTTTAGGACAGAGAGGACATAGAATTCTTTGGTCAGCCACTAATATTCCCTTCTCACCTCCTCTCCCTCATCCCTTCTCCAAAAGTAGAGACTCCTTGGTCTTCAGGGTAACAACAATTTGTCCAAATTCACATTAGATCATTAATAACATAGCCAATGTAGATATTTGTTTTCTCATATTTGTTCATTCTATTTGTTCATGGAAGGGAGAGGGATTAATGACAGAATATGTTCTTTTTTTGAAAAAATATTTATTTTGGCAGCTGGAGCATTCAGGAGAGCAGATCACCAGCAGCTGTGGTAGTTTCCAGAATTATCAACCCATAAGAGCCAAGGACAAAGTGAAAGGTCAGTGGAACTTGGCTAAATTTGGGGGAGAGGGTCTGGCCATCTGCCCCCAGAGCTAGAAGCAGTCTGAAGCAGTGGCCCTGCAGCTACCTCCATGTGACTGCTTCAGAGCTCCCAGCCTGCAGATTGCAGAGAGGTCAAGCGATCATTCAGAGGCTAAGTGCTCATGTAAATCTTTCCAGAGTTTTCTAAAACTCACCATTTCTTATGAAACAATAGTATTCCATTACATTCACATGTTACAACTTGTTCAGCCATTTACCAACTGATAGGCATCCCCTCAATTTCCAATTCTTGACCACCATGAAAAAAGCTGCTACAAATATTTTTGTACATGTGGGTCCTTTGCCCATTTTCATGATCTCTTTGGGATACCTTGAGTGGGAAGATCACTTAAAGGAAAGTAATAAGCATTTATTAAATGCCTACTGTGTGCCAGGAACTGTGCTGTCCTTTACAAATATTATTTCATTTAATCTTCATAATAACCTTGAGAAGTAGCTATTATTATTATTATCCCCCTTTTATGGTTGAGGAAACTGAGGCAGATGGAGATTAAGTGTCCTGCCCAAGGCCACATAGCTCGTCGGTGTGTGAAGCCCAATTGAACTCAGATCTTCTGACTCCAAACCTAGCACTGTGTCTGTTATGCCACCTAGGTGTCTGGGTGAGAGGGTGACAGTCTGCTCTCAAACTCCATCCTTCCTAGAGCAAGGAAGCACGTGCCCCTACTGAACCAGGAAAGATGTGGGTTACGTATTGGGAAGATTTCCCTAAAAGGGGCATGTATTACATCTCAGGAAGAGTATGCTGAAGGAAATGTGCGGGTTAGATATTTGAAGACCATTCAAAATGACTAGATTTCTATCTGACCATGAGAGGAAATGGAAAAAAAAAACCCACGTCTCTAAAGATTATTTACCATCCTGCAATTTCCTGCCTGAAGTCAGAAAGACCTTTGTTTGAGTTTTTGTGGTTATTTGGTCGTTTCAGTCATGTCTAACTCTTTGTGATCCCATTTAGAATTTTCCTGTCAAAGATACAGGAGTGGTTTGCCATTTCCTTCTCCAGATCATTTTACAGGTGAGGAAACTGAGGCAAACAGGATGAAGTGACTTGCCCAGGGTCACACAACTAGCAAGTATCTGAAACCAGATTTGAACTCAGACCTTTCTGACTCTAGGACTGGCACTCTAACACTCTGTCAGTAGTGCCTAGCTGAGTCTTACTTTTGACACATATTGGCTGTGTGACCCTAGACAAGTCACTTAGCCTCTGGGTATTCTAGGCTGGGTTCTAAAATGAGAAGTTGCAGAGCAGGTCATGATTTGCATAGGCAGGGAGAAGTTCTTCCTCAGGAGTAAGTTTCCTACACCAATGAAATCACAGGGTGGTTCAGCCTTTTTTTTTTTCTGTAAAAAACGTTTCTTGCTCCAGATAATCCCTTGAATTTAAATCCATGCTTTGACTATTCAGAAACTTGGAAATGTGTGTGCGTGTGTGTGTGTGTGTGTGTGTGTGTATGTGCTGCATTGTGTTTATGTCTAGAGTAACCATTTGTACCATGAAAAAGCATTATCTAAAGCTCACACTTTGCAGAAATGGCGTGATTCAATTCAATGTAATTAATCTTTAGTAAAAGCCTTATATTTAGAAGGCACTGAACTGGGTGCTGGGGGCAGAGAATATAATCTTCAGAAGAACAGCTTCTGCTCTCAAGGACTTTACAATCTAGTAGTAGTAGTAGTAGAAATAGCTAACATACATATGCTATAAAAGCAATATATCGCATTGAGCAGCTAGGCGACTCATTTTACTGATGAGGAAACTAAGACCCACAGGATGAAGCAACTTGCCCAGGGTCACACAGCTAGTAAGTGTCTGAGGTCAGATTTGAATTCAAGAAGAGTATTCCTTAGTCCCCCCCTCAAGAAGTCTCGGAGAGAAGACATGGCAGAAATGGAACTAATTGGGCGCAGCTGCTTTGAAGTGAAAGTTGCAGATGAACAAGAGAATGGGAAGAGGTGTCACTTCCCTAATGCTCCCTCCCCCTTGGCTTCTTCCCTGGTTCCAGTTGCTGACTCTTCCACTCGAGCAGATTCACCCAGCCAGGGCTTGGTCACCAGCTCTAGGTGTAGCCCTCCACCATCCAGGCCCACTAGACCACAAGCTCCCAGGCCTGCAGCCTGCAAGATGAGTGTGGCAACACACTGTGACCCTGAAGAGATCAGCATCCTCTCAGACTCTGACGAGCTGCCTGGCTTTCCCTGCCCTCACTTCCCACGGTTTTGTTTTTTTGAGGGGGGATGGGGGAGCTGAGCTCTACCCTTTTTGTTGGTGTTTTGAAAATAATAAAAACTTTAAAGGTTTATGAAAATGAAACTAAATAAAGTTCTTTTTCTTACAGTAAAAAAAAAAGAAAGAAGAAGAGTATTCCTGACTCTAGGCCCAGCACGCAATCCACTGTTTCACTTAACTTCACAGACTAACTTAGTACATGTCCATCCCAACTGATAAAATAGATTATTTTTCTTATTTTTTTTAATTGGAAGATGGTGTGGGGTGGGGGTGGGTGGGGAAGAAGGGAGTTATTTTTATTGGGAAGTGATCAATGTATCAAAGATAAAATTAATCAAGCAAATGTTTTCTAAAAAGATATATACATATATGTATATACATATATACATGTGTATATGCTACATAGATATATATATATATAATGGAAATATATGTGTGTGTATACATATATATATATAAAAATGCATACTATATATATATATATATATATATATAAATGAAATATGGACAAATAATGGAGAATGAGCCAAAAAGCATCGTATAGTCATGAAATACTAAAACTCGAAATCAACTGAAACTGACAAGGAAAGCTAAGGGGAACAAAAAAGACAATCGAGGGAGATTGATCTATTGGGGAAAGAAGAAGATCGAAGGAATTGGAATACTGATTGAGGTGGATGGGATGATGATAATGGCCAACAGAGAGAATGTAGAGTCTTTCAACCTTCATTTTGTACCTATTTTCTCTGCCAAGAAGAATTATCTTTGAACTACAAAGGAGAAGATTAAAAATATCTGATAGGGAACTGAAAATCCAACATAAATAGTGAGTTAGAGAGCAGCCAGCTGCCCTTGATGAGTTCATCACTAGATCTGGATGAATCACATTGTAGGCCACTGAAGAACCAGCAGTGATCTTTTCAAGATCATAAAAAGTGTGAGAGGTATTACAAGATTGGAGATTGGGCAGATATCATCAGAGTTTTCAGAAAAGGTAAAGTCTGGAAACTCTAAGTCAGTTTCCCAGGAAACTCTGTTCCTGGGAATAGAAAAGGAAAAAATGATCACAAAGAGAAGCATGACTTCATTTCATTGACACCTAGTCATGCTAGGTTAACGTCATTTCATTTTCTGACAGGGATATTAAACTTCCTGGCAGGGCTGGGGGGGTGTAGCAGATAAAAAATATGTTGTAGATACTAAGATTTTTATCTGACACTATTCTTTTGGGGAAAATAGAGTGATACAAGAGTCTATAATATAATAAACTGGTTGTGAAACTCATTGAATAGATGAACCCAAAGAATAGTCATTTATTTGTTAATGTTAACTTGGAAAAATTCTTATGTGGAGTAAATCAAGAACCTCTCCTTAGTCTTATTTTGCTTATCATTTTTTTACAAATGACTTGGATGAAGTCATAGATGATGCATTTATTAAATTTTAGATGACACAAAACTAAGAGGAGTAACTAACATGTTGGAGTAAATAGTTAGGATCCAAAAAGATCTTAATAAGCTAGAACCATGGGCCACATCTAACAAGGTTAAAATTTAATAAGGAGCAAGTCTTATACTTGGGTTTAGAGAAGTGACTTCAAAATAAAAGATAAGGGGAGGTGTGATTAAACAAAAGTATATTTGAAAAAGATCAGTGGGTCTTCATAGACTCAATATGGGTCAACAATGTGATATGGCAACCACAAAAGCTAATGTGATCTTGGACTGTATTAAGAGAAAAAAAAAGCCCACAACTGGGGAGGCAATGGTCCCATAATACAATTATTTTACCTGTCTGCATCTCAAAGCACCATGTTCATTTCTGGACACCACACTTTAGAAATATGTTGTAGAGAGTCTAAAAAATGTTGATAAACATAGTGGTTAGAACACAAGGATGTGGATAGCAAGCTCTCCTGAGCAGAGAGGAATGACTCTTTTTTTCTTATCTCCTTGCCTTTTAAAAACAAAATTAGTTTACAACATTCAGTTCCACAATCCCTTGAGTTCCAAATTTTCTCCCTTTCCCTCTCCTTCCCCCTCATCCCCCCACCCCCCATGGCAGCATGCAATCCAATATAGGTTCTACAAATACTTTCGCATTAAACATTAGTCAAGTTGTAAAGAATTATAACCAATGGGGTGAACAATGAGAAAGAAGGAACGAAACAAAACACAAAACAGAGACAGTAAGTAGTTTGCTTCAATCTGCATTCAAACTCTGTACTTCTTTTCTCTGGATGTGGATAGCCATTTCCATCATGAGTCTTTTGGAGTTGTCTTATAACCTTGCATTGCTGAGAGGAGCCCAGTCTATCAAAGTTAGTCATCACACATACGATGTGTCTGTAATTGTGTACAAAGTTCTCTTGGTTCTGCTCTCCTCATTCAGCAGAGGAATGACTTTATTAAGAGGGCTTTTTCCCAGATTTTATTTTTTAATCTTATTTTTTCTTAGTTATACTATTTAAATATAGTATCTGCAATATTAGAATATGACATATATGTACTTATTTATTTGTTTGTTTTTATTCCCTAACTGCCCCCAAGGCACACTGATCTCCACCCTTTCACTTGCTTTACCATGGTGAAGGCAACACCATACTATTTGAAGGTAAGGCAGAAGATCTAGGGATTTCAGAATGGAGAAGAGAAGACTTAGCTGGGGCTGGGGAGATGGAGAACATCTTAAAGTGTCTGGGAGGCTGTCATGTGAAAGAGGTCTTAGATTTGTTTTGGCTGGTTCTAGAGGGCAGAGCAAGGAATCATAGGTAGAAGATGCTGATTTGGGATGAATGTAAGGAAAAACTCCCAATTAGAGCTATCCCAAAGTAGAAAGGGCTTCTTTGGCTGGTAGTGGGTTTCTGTTAAGTGCTCTTCAATTCTGAAGTTCCTTTTCTGTTTGATCTTGGGTAAATCACTCAGCATCTCCATGCCTGTTTCCACAATGCAAAAATGAGATATTTGAACCAAGACACCTTCCAACTATAAGATCCTATATTTCCTATAACACAATGAAATCCCTCAGATCACAGTGGAACAAATTTGGTGCTCATTTTGTCAGTACATAGACTGAAACTGGAATGAATCTCTGTGCCTCTTTTCTCATGAAAAAGCACATAATATACCAAATAACTGTTATCTTTTTATAAGTATATGTCTTGGAGAAACATAGCACATAAAATAATAGGTTGCCTCCAACCTCTTAGCAAAATCTCTTCCATACATTGAACTATTCAGAGATGCCTTGTGGTTGTAGGCTCTAAAAATAAAATGCTACCTGGAAGAGTTGTCTTACTCATACCTTAATGTGACTTAATTTAGACAGATAACCAGTCTCTATTAAGCAACCTGGCAGAGTGGTAGGAGGGCTGGTTTTAGAAGCAGGAAAATCTGTGTTCAAATTTTGCCTCTGATATGTATTAGTTGTGGGACTCTTGCCAAGCAATTTAATTCCTCAGTCTCAGGCAGCTTTCAAAGACTAAAAGTTAAATAAGAATTGCTAGTCTGCATTAATATAGAAAATTTCCATACTGGAAGCTCCCTACACTAATGAAATAACAGATCCAGGTTAAAATATCATACTTATATCTAGACAATTACTCAGAGCATGAATGTGACTTTTCTTTGAGGATAATGAGGAAGAATGAAGAATTTTGGAAGAAAGGCCTATGTGGAATGCAGTTTTGGAGAGCAAGGTGACTCTGTGAGAATTCTGGGTGATTGAGGGTAGGGGATGGAGAGGCAAGAAGAAATAGGGATTAAAAGAAGGTTCAGAAAAGAAATGGAAGATCACTAAAGATGAATATGGTTTACCTTGTGATTTTGAAAAGGGTCCTTGTGACATCTGATACAGTGATACTCAAATTCAGATATACGGGCTAATTTGGAAAGCTACAACCTAGTTTCCCCTCAATTCAACCCAGTAACCCTAAGCTAGCCTTTCTAGTTCAGCCAGATCTCTCTCCTATCCAGTTCAAAGCTCTCCCTCTTCTGGTGGGAGGAGGGACAGAGAGGAAAAAGAGGATTAATAGGGAAAAAGAGAGGCTCATGCACCCTTCGTTTCCTCCATAGTCCATGCTTTGACTAAGAGATTCCACTGATGTTTTACATATATATATATATGTGTATATATATATATATATATACACATATATATATTTTATATATGTATATATATATATATATATATATATTTTATATATATGTATATAAAGGCCCCATATTCCCCATAGCAGCACCTTTTGTAATGGCAAAGAAATGGAAACAAAATACCTCACAGTCCAGGAATGGCACGGAACTCTGCTGTGCTATAAGAAATAATGAACAGGAATGAACAGGGTGGGGGATGCCAAATTTAAAAGGACAAGTTTGGCAACCCAAGAAAAGCTAATGGGACAACACTTCCCTATGTCCCTTGTAGAGATCAGGGTCCACAGGTATGAAACATTGTGTATCACATCAGATTTCTTTAATGGGTTGATCAATTTTGCTAGTGGTTTTCCTCTTATTTCTCTTTGTTATTTGATTTTATTCTTTTCTTAAGCATGAATGAGTCTCTGGAAAAGGAGAGGCAGGGTGAAACCAGGTGATGTAAAAACGAATGATATCAATAAAATTTATTGTAAAATGTTGCAAAAATGGACAGCAGCCTTTATATCCTCCTATCAGAAAATGAATTAACAAATTGTGGCATCTTCATGGAATTGAATATTATGGTACTTTTAAAACAAGGATGGTAAGACCATATTCCTGAGAATTTATTCTTTCCCAACCCTGACAATCATTTATTGCAACATAAGCCAATAGCTCCAATATCCTACAGGCACCTCACCTGAAGCAGACCCACCTTCGCCATATCTTCAATATGGCCTTGTCTTACCTGACCTACTTGGTTCTTGTAGGCTCTCACTCAGAAATGCTAGGTGGCCTGTGCATTAATTTTTGGCAGCTATTTCAGTTAATAAG
This sequence comes from Pseudochirops cupreus, assembly GCA_028627135.1. NCBI lineage: Eukaryota > Metazoa > Chordata > Mammalia > Diprotodontia > Pseudocheiridae > Pseudochirops > Pseudochirops cupreus. The sequence continues at coordinate 65,668,336 of CM053584.1, read as the reverse complement.
GTCCTCAGCAACTCCCAGGGACTTTGGTAAGATTGTCTGTTAATGTTTCAAATGGAAGAGATTTTGAAAGATTTGATTTCTCACAAAACTTGCACCATCTGTTGTCTCTGACTAGCTCCTTGACTGCACCAAACCTGATTCTAAAACAGATTTTTAAGTTGTATTTGGGGAACATATGGAACATGGATTACACTTAATCTGTGTAGCTCCAGAGGGCAGGGCTAGGATCAATGAGAGAAAGTTACAAGGAGGCAGATTTCATTTCCATATAAGGAATTTTTTTCTAACAGGTGGGACTGTCTGCAAATGGAATGAACTGGCAAAAAAAAAAATAGTGAGTTTCACATTACTGGAAGTGTACAGAAGTGTAGATAACAAGGCTGTAAAAAGAACTCCTACATAGCATAAGAGATTGGATAAAGAAGATTGGAAAAGTCCCAGTGATTAGCAATGGTAGTGGCATGCCTTGAGTAGCATGTATGAAGGCAGAAGACATTAAACTGAGGAGAAGAGCTAACTATTCCTTTCTGGTTGGCCCCCATCCTCAAATGGCTAGTACCAATTATTCTCAGTACCTCAGGATCTTGACTTTCCCTTTATCTAAAACACTCAACTTTACCCATCGGGGAGACGGACTACCTTCTAAACCTGTCCCAAGAAGGAATGATGGGAAAAGGCAAAATGCCTGAGCTTGCATGCCTGCCTTGCATACCAGAAGCATCCTCTACCAAGATGTGTGGTGAATACATCTAAATATTGAGGAAGGGGAAGCAAATAAATATTTATAACAGCACCTTTGTGACAAGCACTGTGTTGTGTTTTTACAAAGATTTTCTCATTTGACCCACACAACAACCCCATGAGTTAGGTGCTGTTATTATCTCCATTTTAAAGTTTAGGAAACTGAGGCAAATAGAGGCTAAGTGATTTGCCCACGGCCATAGAGCTAGTAAGTGTCTGAAGCTGGATTTGAACTCAGGTCATCTTGACTTCAGGCCCAAAACTCTATCCACTGCACCATTTAGGTACCATTTGGAAAGCCAATGTATTTAGAGTAACTCTGAAGTCTGAAATTGTAAATTTCAGTATCCTCTTTGTGTTTCAGGAACTGTCCATAAAAATCTCTTGATGACCATAGCTTCTGTGTTGAGCAGATGCTACCTTTACTAAGCTGAGCTGATCCACTCACTCTGTATTTGACTGACACCTTGATGGGCAGGACATCTCAGTCAATCCGCAGGATGACTTCTATGATTCTCTGCTCATATGGATAGACTGCTCAGCAGTAACAATGGTATCCATCACTTTCAGCTTCCAGCTTAGCTGATGCAGTTCTGAAATCTATCTTGTTACCTCTTTCTCTCTGCTCTTATCTTTCTGGGTTCAGACTCTGAGTTCTTTCTGTGAATGATTGCATGCCTCCAACCTTAGTTCATTGTTAATAACCAAATTCTCATCTTCTAACCATAATTAGATAAATTCCAGTTGTCTTATAATTATAGGACACTTCTGATGTCCATGTTGCTCCAATATATTAGAGTTTGGGGGCAGCTAGGTGGCGCAGTAAACAGACCACCAGCCCTGGAATCAAGAGGACCTGGGTTCAAATCAAGCCTCAGACACTTGACACTTAACTAGTGTCAACCTTGGGCAAGTCACTTAACCCCAATTATCTTGCTTTCCCCCCTTCGATGGATGGATGGATGGAGAGATAGATAGATAGATAGATAGATAGATAGATAGAGATAGACAGACAGACAGACAGATAGATAGATAGATATAGATATAGATAGATATATTAGAGTTTGTCACATTTGTAGAATTCTAAGTAATAATAACTAACATTTATATAGAGCTTACTATGTGCCAGACACTATACTAAGTGTTTTACAATTATTATGTAATTTGATTAGAACTATTTTCCTTAGAACTCTGAGCAGATCTACGCCCCAGGCAAGGGAACAGTCACTCCCTTAAAGGGTCATTTGGTCTGACCCTCTAGCCTTGACATTCTACTTCTTCTTATAGAACACGTCCTTTGCATCTACTAGGATTTAGTCATTAGACTTGAAAATCTCTTTGGTAGGAAAGAGGGTTGCTACTACTCAAGAAGAGTGGAAGTGTTTGTGTAAGACCTCATTCAGTGAATTAAAGGAAGAGGCAGAAATCATGACCACTAGATCCTGATTGATGCTAATAACAAACCCTCTGAAGTGGTCCCATTATTTGAATTCACACTGAATATTTCCAGTGGGGTAGAACCAATAACCATATTTTACTTCATTATAACTTGGAAGAGTGGGAATCCAAATCCATGTAACCACTTCAGAGGATTCATTATTAGCACTAATCAGGACCTAGCTGTACTATACCATTATTTATGCCTTTCAGCTTCCAGAGGCTTGATCAGCAGGAATCGATGCTCCTTGTTACACCACTGCCCATGCAATGTTCCAGTCCATCTCTTCTCTCCTGAGTTTTGCTTCCTGCTTCAGGTTTTATCAAAGCATCATGGAATGTCGATGCTCTTCAGGGCCTTGGGAGCCATCTGGTTCAGGGATTCCTAAGCATTTTTTGTGTCATGGACCCCTTTGGTAGGCTGGTGAAACCTATCAACCCCAAAAATAAAATACATAAGATTATAAAGGAAGGCAATTATGTTGAAATAAAGATGTATTTTTTTACCACATCAAATGTCATAGACCTCATAAGATATATCTTAGGTATTATTCCTTCCTCTTGCTGGGACCCCACTCAAGGTAATAATGTAAGCTTTTTTTTTTAATCATGCAGATCCTCTTGGGGAGGCACTGGCCTACTAAAGGGATGTGTATTGTGACTCCTTATGAGCTCACATGCTGATCTTTTTCCTTGCTAGGGCCCCAGCCAGGACAGTACTGTCAGTCATGGGCACCCTACAGATCCTTGAGGGATGGAAGGAAGTTATTCTTCTTTAAGCATTGAGTATTTGTGCTCATATGTAAGACCTTTCTGGATTTTTGCTGTGGAAGTAAAGGTGTTCTGTATGTAAATACCTCATTAGCAAATGGAGAGCTAGTAGCCAGCCTTAGAGGGAGGGCCAGTTTCCCCCAGAGAGGAAGTAACTGGATTAGCTTAGTGAGATTAGTGAGAAGATGGCCACCCTTGGGTTTACACCAGATACTGAAATTAAAAAACTCTTCTTGGATGGAGGAAATAAGTCAGGTAAAGGAGAGGTCCCCAAAATATGCTAGCTACCTTTCATAATAAGAAGGAACCACTAACACAAAGGTTACATATCGAAAAGTATAGGTCTATAAATGTTATAACTGTGATTTCTATTGCAAATAATTGGTTTCTTTGGGTATATCAGTGATTTATTTAGAGAGCTAAAGATTGACTCTGTAATATATATATTGTAAATAAATTACTGATTACATCTGTATGCATCTTATCTTGCTATTAGAGTATAAAGTTTTAGAAGGCAGAGACCATGTCATATATTTTATACATCTGTGTCAATTCCACAATGCTAGAAACAGTGTTTGAGGATGTTTTAATTAAACACATAGTAGGTATACAACAAATATGATTGCATAAATGATTTAATATTTTCCTTCTTTTTTTTTTCCTTTTTTGGAGGGGGAAGGTAGGGCAATTGGGGTTAAGTGACTTGCCCAAGGTCATAGGGCTAGTTTTTTGTGTTAAGTGTCTGAGGCTAGATTTGAACTCAGGTCCTCCTGACTCCAGGGCTGGTGCTCTATCCACTGCGCTACCTAGCTGCCCCTTCCCTTATCCTCAAACTGATATTCACTATGCCTCAGTTTCCTCCTTTGTAAAAAAAAAAGGGAATTGTGTTAGATCAGGGGTTCTGAACCTGGGGTACATTCAGGTTCTAGCTCTAGAACAGTTTTATTCACATAGCAAAGGACCAGAAAGTACTCACCTAAGTCCGCAGGAAGTTTAAAGAATGTTCTGTCCTTAGAGGAGAACAGCCTTCCCCAGGGATCTATACAGTGCCCATGACTGATGGTATCATCCTGGATGGGATCCCAGCAAAGGAAAGAATTGGCATCTGAGCTTAAAAAGAGTTGCAAGACACCCTCCCTTAATGGACCAGTTCCTCCCCATAAAGACCTATATGGTGTTTTTTACTTATCATATGCCCAGACAAGGGACAGAATCATTTCTAAGATAGATTTCAGGGATCCATGACCTTGTTTGGAAAAAAATCACAGCTTTATTTTAACGTAATTGGTTTCCTTTTTTCTTTTATGTGTTCAAAAACATTACCCCAGGAAGGGGTTTATAGACTTCACCAGACTGCCAAAGGGGTCCATGACACAAAAATGGTCCAGAATCCCCAAGTTAGATGACTCCCAAGGGCCTGACAAGCATTGACATTCCAGGATGCTTTGGTTAAATCTGGAACAGAGAGCAAAAGTCAAGGAGGAGAGGATGTGAGTTGGAACATTGTTCCCAGTTGCCATTGGGACAGAGGTCATCTCAGGGGACTGCAGCAAGGACTATTCATTCCTGCTTGTTGTGTCTCTGAAAGCTTTAAAACAGCAGCAGCTAACTGGGTATAAAGAAAGGGGCATACATCGTGGCATAATAGTCATTTCTGCCTCTTACCTTCATTCAGCAAAGAAGGCCTTTCCTCACCTTCTCTTCCTAAGGAGCTCTTGCGTCTACCAAGAAGAATGAGAGTCTGCAAGGGAGAGAAAAGACATTGAGGAAACAATTATAGTTTCTTGGTTGCAGAGGAAAATACGTGAGGGAGTAGATGCCGGAGAAAGAACAGTATTTGGCAGAGTTCTATTTTATTCATGTCTCTGTCAGTCACTTTCCAAAAGAATATAAGGTCCTTGAATGCAGAGACTGTCTTAACTTACATAATAGTATTCCTAGGGTCTACCATAGATCCTGGCTCATAGTAGGCACTTAATAAATGTTTATTAATTGATTGATTGATTGGCCTAGTGTCAGAAAGACTCATTTTTCTGAGTTCAAATCTGGCCTCGGATGTTTACTAGCTGTGTGACTGTGGACAAGTCACTTAACCTTGTTTGCCTCAGTTTCCTCATCTGTAAAAATGAGCTGGAGAAGGAAATGGCAAATCACTCTAGTATCTTTGACAAGAAAACCCCAAAGGAGGTCATGAAGAGTCAGATAAGAATCAACAACAGCAACAAATTGATTGCTTTTCAAGGTCTCAATATAGCCTGGGGTTCACAGTTTAGAATGATTTTCCCAAAGTGATTCTCCTAAAACTCACACCCATCTGGAAGGCATCTTACTTAGGGAGAGATTTTGGCCAAGACAAAGACTTCCAAAGAAGCAGGAGGCAGAGATGAGGGGAACAAATTGGAGAATGTCTGCTAATCTTATTCATATGGGATGTCAAAATCCCTTAATGTTCAAATTTATAATTATTGTGGTTTTCCTTCTATAAAATCCTGTTATATTATTGTTTAAATAAACTTGTAAAACCAGCAATAAATTTGTAAAAACTAGTTGATTGTTACATTCTAATTACTGTCTCCACACCTTCCCCGTCTACACCTCGATGGATCATATGTGGTGTGTATTTGTGTGTGTGAGAGAGAGAATTAACTCTAGATATCTGAAAATCTGAAACTTGTTCTACCTAAAGCAATCATATCCTCATCTCAACCCTCAGACACAAATATGAACACTGCCCCCCCCCCTCAGCGCAGCACAGAAATAGATTCCTTGATTCTTCTTCTACTATATACTATTTTTCTACTTTCCTTGTCCAACCCAGACTCATAGGCTATCCTTTTTCCTCATCCACACTTGTAGCAAGGGGATTCTACTAAATCTGAGGGGAAAGGCCAATCCTGGATGCCCCTCTCTCTCCAGAAATCACTTGGGGCAGAAACTAAGACCAATGAAATATGAAATTGCCCAGAATGAGAAAAGACAGATGGCTTTGAGGTTCTGCCTTACCCCGGAGAAACTATGAACAACAGGGGGAAATCTGAATGTAAGCAATGGGGAAACATAACAAAAGAGGAACAAAATTAACAAAGATCATGAGAGGAACAAGTTCAGTTAAAAACCTTAAGTAAAAACAGATAAATCAACAAGAAACATATTATTAACAGAAGAGAATATTGTCTTCTAGTCAGCTAAACAAATCCAGATATCAAGGAATAAATATTGCAAGAGGCAGAAGGGAAAGAAATCCCATTTAGGAAAAGACACAGAAAATGAAATTTTGAAAACAATTTAAAAATAAATTGAAGGGGAGGAAAAAGGGAGGTTTATTTGGCTAAGGGAGAAGGAGAAGGAAAGAATTTTTAAAATCAAAAGTACAAAAGTAGAGAAGAAATAACAAATGGTGGTGGTGGGCCTGAGGGTAAGGGGAGACTAGCCAAAGAGGGCAGTTGTTAGAGCATATTAAGTTGAAACAGTTGAGAAGATAAAGTACTATGTTTATAGAAGAAGAGGGAAAAATGCTAATTCAGAAAGGAAAAACTACATTCGGACAAATGGAGGAAAATATAAACCTCTCTTAAAGATGAATCGATTAAGCAATCCAGTAAAATGAAAAAAGAGCGACAGATTGGATAAGAAAACAAAACCCCTGGCTGGGAGCCAGGACGGCAAAGTACAGGTAGCAACTCAGACGCCTATAATATTCCCCTCTAAATGACTTTAAAATATTGCCTCAGACTTCGGGAGTGGCAGAGCTAACAAAAGGTCAGGATGGGACATTTTGGCAGCCCAAGACCACTTAGGAGATCAGCACGGGAGGTCAGTGAAACTGGGTGGGGGTCAGCTCAGAGTGCTGTACATTCCATGGCACTGTTGCCGGCAGCAGCAGCACCTTTGGAAATTCTCAGAGCAGAGACTGGTTACAAAGAGATGACGTGAAACCCACTGCTGGCACAGGGTGCAGGACCTTGCTGGATTGCCTATATGAGGTTCTGAATCACAGTTCCAGGGCACACAGAAGCATTAGTGCTTGTGGACCCAAAAGAGCAGGAGTCCCGGGCACAATTACAGTCCTAAGAGAAGCAATAGCCCTTGCAGCGTCAGGGGAGTAGGGACCCTGAGCACAGCTCCACAGCCAAAGGAAAGCTAGCCCTTGTAGGTGCGAGGGAGCGGGGTCTCTTTTGGGTAAAGACCACAACCCAGCCCAAGAGAGCAGTGATCACACTTCTCCTTGGATACTTATAGAAAACTCCTAGACCTCAGAAATAGCTCTGAAAATGGCAGCATAAAAAAGCTACAGCTTGGAACAATGTCCCCTCCACCCCAAGAGCAGAGTCAATAGCTTGGTACAAGAAACACAAAAATATACAAAAGCAAAACAGGACGGCTTTGCTCAGTTTGGCTCAACTTAATTCTGCTTGGGCTGAGCTGTGCTGCAAGTCTCTAGCTCCCCACCCCCATCCCATGCCCCGTCCCCCCAACCCTCCCATCCGTTCTTCCTCATTCGCTCCCCCCATTCCCTACCCCCCCCCATCTTGCACTCCCGCTCCCCCCAACCCCGGCCTCCTAACCCCACCCTCCCACCCCCGCCCTGTGCTCAGCTCTGCACCGCTGGGCTAAACGCTGCTCTGCCCTGCAAGTCTCTAGCTCCCTCCCCCCGCCTTCCCCCGCCGCAGGTTCTGGACAAGCAGGCTCCATCCCATAGGCACACAATAAATTTCGGTGGCTCCTGTCTCTGTTTTGCACTTAAAGCTCAGCATAGCCTGACTCCAACCTACCTGTCAAATCTTCTTATATACGTACATGCTACCCTCTTCATGCTCTGCTTTCCAGCAATATTAATATCGTTGCACACATAAAGCATCATCTCCTCTCCCCAAGCCTTCTTACTGCCTGTCCCCTACATCAGGAATGCTCTCCTTCCTCACCTCCATCTCTGGTTTCCCTCAAGATTCAGCTCAAACACCATCTTCCAAGTGCTTTGCACTGTGCATGGCCCATAGTGGGTGGTCGATAAGTTGTAGTCGATTGACACACCGGTACTTAACCTTTCAGGTATCATAGTTGTACTCTGAAGGTACTACTATCAACCCATCCTGAGAATAATGTTTTTAAATGCATAAAATGAGACAAATTATTTTGAAATATAGTTTTCAAAATATTTTAAGAGATAGGTTCACAAACCCCAAATGAAGAACATCTCCTCACAACTTTCTTTCTTTTGTAAAGTTATGCAAGACGTTTAACATTTCTGAACATCAGAAGTTCAGGTATTCTACTAACTGGATCTGATAAAAGCAAGTCTTATCACTTGGGGCAAGCACTATGGGCTCGGGGGTTGGGGATGGGGTACAAGACAACTTCAGTTCTGGTATAAGAAGAGACAGGGGGTGGGGGTGGGGAATGAAGAAGACAGCATCCCAAAAGGGACAATTTAAACTGAAGCTCTGGTACACTAAGTGGCAAAGAGGCCACCGCAGGAGGACAGAACAAGTAGGTGCCAGCCTGAGAAGTTCACCTTGCCTGTGTCTACTGGAATAATTATTCATGGTGACCAGGTGCTAATTTCAGTTCTGAAATAGTCAAAGCAGCATCATTACTCTCTAAATTTTGGCACCCTAGGGCAAAGCCCCAGTCACACTATGCTAGTTCTGGCTATGGTAGTTTCATCTCATGAAGAAATCTTGAGATGTAGTGGAGAGAGCCTTGGCTTTGTAGTCAGAGGACCTGGGATCATATACTGGTTCTGTTTCTTGCTACCTGCGTGCCCTTGGACAAATCATTCATCTTTTTGGGTTTAATTTCCTTACCTGCAAAATAAGGAGGTTGGACCAGATTAGGTACATGAAGTTTTTAAGAAAATTTTTGATAACTGTGTATAAAAATAACTGGTTTCCCTTTGTAATTCTTTGTATTTTATTTTATGTATTTAAAAACATCATTCTAAGAAGGAGGCCATAGGCTTTACCAGACTATCATGAATCCATGATCCAAAAAAGCTTAAGAACTCCATTCTAAAAGTACAAACTTGTTTGGGCTTGTTTATTTCATAACATAATACGACCCTCAGAAAGGTAAACTTTATAGCCAATGTGGAAGAAAAAAGGAGTGTCCTATAACTGTTAATGGGATTTTGAGCTGGAAGGAACTTTAGAGATTAGCCAGTCTGATACCCTCACTTAATAGAGAAGGAACTGAGACCCAGAAAGAATAAACAATAATAATAATAGCTAATATTTTTTATAGCACTTATTATATGCCAGGCACTGTACTAAGCACTTTACAATTATTATCTCATTTGATCCTCACAACAACTTTGGGAGATTGGGTGGTATTATTATTCCCACTTGTAACACCAAGCAAAAGCAACTTCCAGGTTCTGATTATGAGCATAGTAACTCTCCATTCATTCAGTAACAGATTAAGACAGAACATTCACAGAAAAGAGAAAATCAACATACAGGGTAACTCAATCATTTAGTAAGTTCTCAATTCAATCACAAAGTACAAAAGTCAAAGTACTCCATCCCTGGATAAGTCTCAATTGAAGATTAGTTTCCAATCATAAACAAAGTACATTCATTTGGTCAGTCACAAAACACAAAGGCCATCCTCCCCTAGGTTACAACCAGGTTACAATATCATCACAGCATTCAATAACCAAGAAGAGGTCTTTTCTTCATCTTGACCCGGGGCAAGTTCTCAGCAGTTTCTGTTCCTGGGAAGACAAAGCTTAACAAAGACATAACATAGATAAACATTGGAAGCATCCTCATCAATTCACTCTCTGCCTGTGAAATCAACCTAGACCCAACAACAAGGTCTGAGGAATTAGCACAAATCATCAATACAGTCCCAGCATCCCTGAAAACATCAACAAGATCCTCCTCCAGGATTTCTGTAAACATAGCACAAGAAAATCCTCTTTCAAGGCTTCTGAACCAACAGCAAGGTCCCAGGACTTCTGCAATAACAGCAACGACCTCCATCAGCAGACAAATCTGACAAAGTAACATCAAAACAGACAGACAAAATACCAAAACTACAGTCATGCTTCCTTAGTTATCAGCAGCTCCAGGTAGCTGTTCTCAAAAGTCCTGGGAAGCTCCAACTGGCCCTCAGCAATCCGGGCAGATTCGGCTGGCAGTTCTCCCTCCCTTCCTCTCTCTCTCTCTCTCTCTCTCTCTCTCTCTCTCTCTCTCTCTCTCTCTCTTTCTGCCTCCACAATGCTGCTCCCAAAAGTTCTTCTGGCCTCTCTCTGCTTGGGCTCCTCCCTATACAAGGCACCAGCTCCTCCCAGTTCAGCCCCCTCTCCTCACATCAACAAGTCCATCCCACTGTGGGGTTCAAATTCCATTATCATTACACCATTTTACAGATGAGGAAAATGAGGCAAACACAGGTTAAACAATTTGCTCAGGATCACACAATCAGACTCCAACCATTGTGAGTGTACAGTGGAAGCTGCTGGATATGGAGTTATAGGATCTGGGGTTAAATCCTGGTTTTGCCACTTACTAATTGTGTGGCCTTGAACTAATCACTTAAACTCTCTGAAACTTGATTTTCTTTTCTTTTCAAAAATTATTTATTTACTTTTAGTTCTAGGTCTAGGACCCTCAAGAATGTCACCCTCTATTTCTGGGGACTCTCAAATGCTGCATCTCCTCCTTCTCTTCCAGCACAGGAGCCTGCCTCAGAGCTGAGTTTCCTGCAGCTCCAGCATCCAGTCACAGCCCCAGCTGTTTGCACAGGATGTTGGGTAATCTGGGGCCACTGCTCCTGGGGAGCAGTGGTACTAGAGTGCTGGGACCCCATCATATTTCTCTGGTTTTGCCTACTTGACAAGAACCTGCAGCTGGGGGAGGGAGCTAGAAACTAGCAGCTCAAAGCAGCACAGAGCAGTACAGCCCAAGCAGAGTTAATGTGAGCAGAGCTGTGCAGAGTGGAGCCATGTGAAGTGGAACAGTGGGGAACTGAGCCAAGTGTATGGTGCCAAGCCCTGTGGTGCCCTGCAAAGCCATACAGGGCTAAGCTGGGCCATGCAAAGCTGTGCCATGCCAAGCCAGGCTGTGCAGAGCCAAACTGTGCAGAGCCCAGCCGTGCAGAGCTGGGCATTGTAAAGCCATGCACAAACAGCTTTCCAGAGGATGGCTGCTGTGAACAGCTTTCAAGATTCTGATTATATAGTATAGTGAACACTCTATTTATTCAATAACAAATCAGAGCAAAACATTCACAGAAAATCAAGGTACAACATTCACAATGTTACAATTTATCATAGAAAATCAAAATACAGCATTCACAATGTTTCAACTTATCACTAAAAATAGCCACATAGTTTTCTCCACAGTGGTCACATACTTTTGAACAAAATACAATCATTTAGTCAATCAATTACTTAGAAACTCAATCATTCAATCAACTCAATCATTCAATCATCCTTAAGGAGGCTTGCCTTCTTAAAATACAAAAGTCAAAGTTCTACACTCATGGGGCACCCTAAATTACAAATCAGTCACTATTCAATCATCATTCACTATTCAATCATCAGAAAATGCACAGGTCATCCAACCCTCAGTCACAAGTAAATCATAATCTTCTCAGTCAGTACACAGTATCTAAGTAAAGTCTTCTTTCAGCTTAACTCAGGGTAGTCTCTCAGATTCCCTGGATTCCCTTCCATGGTTCCAGCTCCTACCTGGATTTACCAAACTGTTACCTGGGTTCAAAGACAGACAGCTCCCAGCTACTTATCCAGCCCTCTGTGCAGTTCCTGTTCCACACTGAAGCTCAAAGCGTCCAATCCACCTTAAATCCTTTACAGTCTCTGTTCCTGGGAAGTCAAGGCTTAACAAAGCCACTAACAGACAAAGTACTGACACCACAGTCATGCTTCCTCAGTCTCCTGCAGCTCCTGCTGGTCCTCGGAAATCCTCAGCAGCTTGGTTGGCCCTCAGACTCAGCAGCTCCTAAGCAGCTTCTCAGTAGCTCCAGCTGGCCTGTGGACTCAGCAGAAGTTTCAGCTGGTTTCCAGAATCAAAATCACTTCACCCAGGTTCTCAAAATAAAAATCATTCTGTCTAGCTTGGGCCTCTCTTCCTCAGCCTCCAGAACCTGGCTCCAAGAAGATCTGAAATTCCAGCTAGGGCTTCTCCTAACATACCTATTAGCTCCTCTCTGTTCTGCCTCTTCCTGTTACATCAGCAACAGGGGTTCATACCTTTTGTTTCTTAGCAGAGGCTTGATCTAATTAATTTCAAACTAGGTGCTAAGTACCTGTTAGCTTTGCCAATACAAAGGGATCAAATTACATTACTACTACAGGCATGCAGAGCTAAGCCTTGCTATGCAGAGCCAAGCCATGCAATGCAGAGCCGTGACGTGCGCTGTGCAGAGCTGTGCTGTGCAGAGTGAACAGACTTAGCTGAACCTTACTGATCTGAGCCAAGAGGAGCTGAGCCTTGTCCTCACCAGCCAAACCCAGCCAAGCCCTGATGTGCCTTCCTTTGTTTTTTTTTTCTTTTTTGGAGGGAGGAATGCAGGGCAATTGGGGTTAAGGGACTTGCCCAAGGTCATACAGCTAATAAGTGTTAAGTGTCTGAGGCTAGATTTGAACGCAGGTCCTCCTGACTCCAGGGCCAGTGCTCTATTCACTACACCACCTAGCCACCCTGCTGCCAAGCCTTCCTGAGTTGAGGTGGGGTGGGACAGAACTTCAGAGCCATCTTTCTTTTCTCGTTCTAGGAAGTTTCATATTTCACTGGCCTTAGTTTCTGCCTCTAGTGATTTCTGGGGTGAGAGAGGGCCTTTCCCCTCAGCTTTAGTGAAATACCCCTGGCACAAGTGTGGATAAGGAAAAAGGATAGCCTGTGAATCTAGGCTGGACAAGGCAAGTAGAAAAAATAGTAGAAGAATCAAGGAATCTAGACCTGGACTGGAAAACCGGGGTTGGGGGGGGGGGAGAACAGGGTTCATATTTGTGTCTGAAGGTTGAAATGAGGCTATGGTTTCTTTAGGTAAAACAAATTTCAGATTTTCGGATGTCTAGAGTTCATTCTTTCTCTCTCACACACACATAAATACACACATCTGGGTGTAGACTGGGAAGGTGTGGAGACAGTAATTAGAATGTAACAATCAACTAGTTTTTATGAATTTGTTGCAATTTTTACTTGTTTATTTACACAATAATATAACAGAATTTTACATGAGAAAAAAATACTTAATAGATATAAATTTGAACTGTAAGGGATTCTGACATCCAGTATGAATGAGACTACCAGACATTCTCCAATTCATCCACCTCATCTCTGCCTCCTGGCTTCTTTGGAGTCTTTTGTTAAAATTGATTAAACTTAGAAACAAATAAATAGAACAAATAGTTTAATAGAAGAGTTAGTATTAGTAATACTATTAATAATTAATAATATTATATTAATACCAATAATTGTTAATCAATGTTAATTATTTAATAATATTAATATTCTTAATATATTATACTAACATTAATTAGTATAGTATATTAATAATGGTGAATAATATATTAAGTAGAATATTGTATAATGTTAGTATTGATAATATTATGAGGTGAGAATTTCCTGGCCATCTCTTCATCATGACCCTATTTTCCAGTCATCTCTCCCCTATTCAAGACTTGGACTCAACCCCTAGAATGAGGAGGTCTCTAAAGATTATAATGTGCCTCAGTGAAGTTCTTCACTAGATTCAAATTTGAGAGATAGCATGGCTTAGTGGATAGAAAGCCAACCTTTGAGTCAGAAAGCTCAGCCCAGGCAATCTGTGAGGCCTTGGAAGCCCTCTACAAATAGATGCTGTTGGACGAATGCTAAGCAACTAGATAAAGAAAGAGAGAAAATTACCGCTTACAAAGATTTTAAAAAATCTGTCTCTAATACAGACATATTCTCCTTAGTGTTCATTTCCGGGCTCTCTGCACAGTGCTAGTATCCAAGCAGAGGGCTGTTTGAGTCCCACAAGCCCTCTGTCTAGCCACTGACAACCCTAAATAAATTCTAGAAATGCACAAAGGCAATCATTCAGGTCAATATGAGAGATCATAAGGAGAGTAAGATCATTTCCAAGTGATGAGAATCTAGGCCAGTGTCATTATCTTACAGATCAGGAAATTGAGATCCAGAGATACTAAGTGATAACCAAGGTTTCTTCAGTGCTAATTCAATGTTCTTCATTTTGAGATTTCTATGGTTCATATCCTAGGAACGGGATTTGCCAAGAGAAGCATTCTTAGGACTATATTGCTTAGAGCTGAAGGGGTTCTGAGAATTGTTGTTCATCTGTTCAGTCATGCCAGGCTCTTCATGACCCCATGGACCATAGAATCCTAGGCCCTTCTATCCTCCTTTATCTCTTGAAGTCTATCCAAGCTAATGTTCAGTATTTCTATGATATTATCTATCCATCTCATCATCTGCCATCCCATTTCCATTTGCCTTCAATTTGTCCCCAATCAGTCTTTTTCAATGAGTACTGTCTACTCATTAAGTTGCCAAAGTATTTAAGCTTCAGCTCCAGCATTTAACTTCCCAGTAAATAGCCTGAATTAAGTATTCTTTAAATATTGACTGATGTGATCTTCTTGCTGCCCAAGGGACTGATCTTCACTAAATCTTTGAGTTGGAAGGGACCTCTGAAACCGTTGAGTCCAAGCAGCATTTCAGCAAGATTCTCCTGTACAGCACCTTCACCAAGGGGTCATTTCCAACAAGCAGAGGCTTGCTGACCTTCACTGAGGAATCATCCATTTAGAGTTGACTGAGACTGGATTTATTCTAATTGATCCCAGGTGGAAGAACTAAGGAGCAATGGGTGGAGACACATAGAAAGGTAGACCTGGGTTCGATGCAAGGAAAAACTCTCTTACTATGTGAAATAGAATGAGCAGCCTCAGGAGGTGGTAGATTCATATATCAGGGGACCTAGGTTAGTATTCTGGTGCTTCCACTTATTTTGGGCAAGTACCATCTCTTTACTAGGCATCAGTTTTCTCACTATAAAATGAAGGAATTAGACTAGGTGATTATTTCATTCTCTTATTTCCAATCACCATCTTGTCCACCTGAAGCAGTGGTTTTTGTCCCTTCTTTGAATTCCTAGCACAGAGACTTGGGGAGTGGCAAGGAGTAGGAGGTCATGAAGAGATTGGAATTGAATTAGGCCTGCGATTAAATTTTTAAAATTAAGTAAACATTTCTTAAGTTCTAGACACTGGAGAGACAAAGATAGGTGTGGCACAGATTGGTTTTTCTTAGGAGCTAACAATGCAGGATTGGGAAGGATATGTCTGAACACAAATAATTATGGTGTGAGAAAAATGGAATAAATGCAAAAAAAGGGGGTCCAGGAAAAGCACTCTGAAAAAATTTGAGGAAGAAGAATTGAATTCAATCAGGGGTCAAGTAATTTGAAGAAAGGGTATTGCTACAAAGCAGTGACTTGCCCTGGATGTTCAAGGGACATAGGAATTTCCAATGATTAAACAAAGTTGGGATTGGCTGGACCCAGCTCAAACCTCCTCCAGAGAGCTGGTTGTTAAATTTGTAAATGTATTTGCACCTCAGAAATTATCAAGTTACACAATAGAACTTGAATTACTACTGAATTATTTTGAATATTTGAATTGAATCAATTTGAACAATCAATAATTATTGAATTATTTTGCTCATTGTCTAGACTTAAGAAAGTAATGGAAAAATCTGAATAATGCAGATAAAGCTTTGAAGTGTGCTTAACTGGCACATACATTTTCTCCCCAGAGAACCAGTTGTTAAACATTTATCAGCATTGCCACTGGAAAAGTACCTCTGCTAACTGGTAAAAGTTAGTCTTTTCTTGGATCCATTTTAACCCCCAACTCCTCCAAATGTTATAAGTTTAAATGAATATTAAGGATTTGGGATAGAGGCATGGGTTGAGGAGGCTCTAGGCCCTGTGTACCAGTGATACCATAGTAACAAGAATGAAACTTCAGATTAAGAAAAAGATGACAAAATGGGAAAGACCATAGGATTTAGATGATTTAGGTTTGGCTAGAAGGGACATTAGAAATAATATAGTCCAGTTCTTTAATTTTGCAGAGGAAGAAATTGATGCCTAGTTTTGCGTGCACATCAACATCACACAGGTTATAAGTAGCAGGACTGAGATCTGAACCCATCCTCTGTTTGATTTATTCTTTCTTTGACCCATGCTCTTTCTATTACACCCTACTGTCTTTAAAAGCAACCCAGAAACAATCTTGCTCTAGTGTTTTATTTAATTTCTTATTATCGCTTTTATAGGCACATACTCATTACACACAGGATGTAAGTAAGAAAATGGAAGTTTAAAGCACAATAGCTAATAGCTTAGGGGAAAATGCATTATTTCCTAAGAAGTTGAGAACAGAGAGGTTAAACATCCAAGGACTGAACTCATTTAAAAAGTAATGTCTAATTTTTAAAAAAAAATCCATTTCCTGGACATCTGGTTGTTACTGGATATCAGGTCAGAAATTATATTAAGAGATTAGTCATTGGGCAAGGGAGACAAAGCTATTACATATGTCTGTCTTTGATGTCATCTGCCATATTGCCAGCATCAACAACAGCAGAATCACATTGACAAGAGGAAGAAATGATCACATGGAGAATGATGACAACCACCCTTTTAAACCTAAAGGCTGGGGGGGGGGGGCTTCTACACTGTCAGTGACTATATTGTCTAGTGAACAATACCATTTCTATCTGCATATGAAGTCTAGAATGAATATAATCCATGCAGGTGAATCCCGATAAAGATCAGCCCAACTCAAATCATTTAAATGTGATGAGACAAAGATAATGTCCTTGTGAGAGGGTGAACACCTATAACTTTAAGTAGTTTAAATAGAGGCTGGCTAACAAACTGTCAGGAATGTTGTAGAGGGGCATATATTTTACATATGTGTGTGTACATATATATATATATATATACACACACACACACAGGTATACATATATATCTGTGTGTATGTATGTGTATGCATGCATGTATATGTATACATACATATAGTTACATACATGCATACATGCATGCATGCATACATACCCACGTACCTATTTTCCACTCATCTTTGGGTTTCTATAGATGAAGGGTTTACCTTAGAAGTATTTTAGATGACAATTGCAATGTAATTCAACTGGGTCAATCTCCCTACCCAGTTTTCTGGAAGTTCTAAAGGTCTTTGAAATTCATATGGAAGCTTAATAACAGATAAAGAAATAGTAAAATATTTAATCGGGGCAAAATTGCATAGCAAAGCATATGTCTTTACCTATGTTTTAATGAATGTAATTCTATCCCCAAATCCAAGAGCAGAATGGGTTAACAACTTCATCAAGAGTCTCACTTCTGAAACAAGGAAAAATTTCTCTCTGGAACCAGAATAAGGCAGATAAAGCCTTAGTGCAGACATTGTTCATGTCTTTTGCTATTATACTGCTCTGGTTCATTTCTCTGCCCTTAGGAAAGGGTCTCTCAATGTTTCATGGAATTTCAAGACCATGCTGGGGTTCCTGGGATAATTTGTACATGAAATCCTGGATATCACCATTGCAATCCTGGATGCACTGTTCTGACACTGAACATTGGCATTGAACTTCTTCCTAGAATCCTCTTACTTCATGGTGGAATCACCCAATGTTGTGGAGACACATTCTTTTGGGAAATGAAATCCTGGGAACTTGTTTCAATCAAAGTTTGTTTTCTGGACCCAGGCAGTCTGGAAAAGGCCATCTCTTCTCAGATGTACTCATATATTCCTTTGAATAAAATCTCAGAGAAATTAAGAATTCTGAGCAGATTACATCCATTTAGTGCCATGAGTGCAGCAAAATGTGCCAAAAATTAAAGAGACTCTTGAAATGGTTTTGTAACTAACAGCATGAGTCAGTAAACTACTGGGTTATGAGAGATACCCTGAGTCCACGTGGTCCATTTCTTCCCTCTAGAGATGACAATGCCTGTACCATAGCTAGCAAACAAATATCCTGTTTAAAGCTAGGGGAGGAGATTGTACAACCTCATCCAACTCTACTCATTTATTCCAGTCCAACTAGATTGCTCATCATCCCTAAGTATTTCCTGTACTTTCCAGTGACTGTACCTTTGTTCTTCATGTCTCCTATATCTCTGCAACCTATGGCCCAGTTTTCTCCTAGAAAGACTACAGATTCACACAGATTGGTTCCAATCCTTGGACTGAACCGAAGAAAGTCATCTTCTCCTGGGCTCATTTCCTCCACTAAGAATTAACTTTAGAAAAATCAACATGTATAGATTAGGTTTAACTACCATCTAAGTTTTCACAAATTTGGAAAGCTAGCAAATGCCTATTGGTAGAGGATAGCATTTATTTCTACCCACAGAAGGTACAGAAAACGATTCACAGAAGTCTGTAAACAGGAAAAACATCAACGAACATTGCAGCAAAAATTTCTTAACTTATTTTTGTGATAATTTCAACAAGAGGAAGTTCTGCTCTGGATTTGATTCTCACCAACAGGGAGGAACTGGTTCCTGTAGTTGAAATGACGGAAAGAAGACTTTTCCATCCTATAGTTTGTGATAGAGGAGAAGAAATCTGGGTATAGTTTGATGTTCACCCTAGATGTTATGAAAGGCAAATTTCAAAGAGTGCAGAGGAAAAACAAGCAGGATCCCAAGGAGTAAAATATTTTAGGGGAACTCAACCCAAGAAAAATAGATGCTCAAGGATGAAATTCTGAAGACTCAGTCAGAAACAAGGAGGAAAATGTCATTTACCTGAAGAGAACAATGTGGATGTACTGGGAATTCACCAAGTTTAAACTTTATTTTATTTTTTTTTAATGAGCAAAAGTCTGTCTTTTCTCCTTCCCATCTCTCCTCCCAGACTGAGAAAGCAAGAAAAACAAAACTGCTGTTATAAACATATATAGGCAAGTAAAATAAATTTCCATGTTGGTCATTGAAAATATTATATGATTCATTTTGACCATTAATGGACTTCCCATCAATTTCCAATTCTTTGCCACACAAAAAGATCTATAAACATTTTTGTATGCTCTTAATTAGAGGTTTTTTTGCTTAGGACTAATCCTTCCCTTAACATATCCTCCCTTAAATTCTTCCTCCCCGCTTCTCTTTCCTTCCTCTCTCACTGTTGAGTGAAATATATTTCTGTCTCCATATATGCATATGTGCATATTATATTTTTGTATTATATTATTTCCCTTTGGTCATTGCAGAGGAGAGGCTCAACTGTTAGTCTCTCCCCACTCCTTCTTTCTCATTTTTATACACTTTTACTTGTATATCCCTATTATGTGAGATAATTCCCCTAGCTTTACTTTCCCTTTTTGCCTCTATACTTCTCTTTCCATTCCATTCTTATGATCATCTATGATCTTTAATGATGGTAGTGTTCAGAGGGGATAAATATATAATTTCCCCGTATTAGAATTAATCAGTTTTCCTTGTTTAGTCCTTCATCATCGTTCTTTCATGTTTACTTTTTTATATGTCTCCTGACTCCTATATTTGCAATTTAGAGTTTCTATATAGGTCTGGTCTTTTCAAGAATGCTTAGAAGTCTTCTATTTCATTAAAGGTTCATTTCTCCCCCAA
>CM053584.1:65617762-65648225 GCA_028627135.1 Pseudochirops cupreus | reverse complement strand
GAAGGAGGGAAGGAAGGAGGGAAGGAAAGAGAGAAGGAAGGAAGGAGGGAAGGAAGGAGGGAAGGAAAGAGGGAAGGAAGGAAGGAAGGAGGGAAGAAAGGAAGGAAGGAAGGAAGAAATGTATGTGATAACTATTATTTATTTAAAAGGAATAGCAAGTTGTACATAATAGATTTGTAGTTTCATGTGTAGTCAGCTTTTTATTTGTATCTTTTTTATATTATATTTTATTATATATAGAAATGTACTCATTTCCACATGTGGAAATGCTTGTTTTATTCAACAAATTAAAAATTCAATAAATAAAAAATTAAAAACCCACCACTTCCCAGTACATGACTGCAGCATAATTCAAATAATTGATACAGGTAATAATCTGAGAGCAGAGGCAGCACGGAAGGCCTCTTACGGCCAAGTCCAGGGTGCCAGTAGATCCAATTTCCCCTCCTTCTGTCTGAGCCGGCCACTCTCCCAAATGGCTCCTAGCTCAGAAACACCACATATGCTCCGCTTCATTAATATGTAATCCCTGTTTTGAACAGACAGCTTGGTTTATGGGCTGTCTTTCAATGGAGTGAAAAGCAGGCGTCAAGCTGGCTTTTTGTTTCTGATATATCATCTAGACAGAGGCACGCTGCTGTGGACAAAGCAGACAGAGACAGGCTTCTCCCTTCAGCAACAGAGCGTGTGTCAGGAAACGAGCCCACACCCTCATCATTCTAAATGCTCTCTTGTCACTGAACCGACTAGAACATCTTCAATCAGGTTCGTTTGGAATGAGAGCCGTGAAAGAGATGTAGCAAATCTCAGGGAGCTCCTCTTAAAGGAGGGAGAATTTTTTTCCCCGTTGGTGTGCTAACTCCCCAAAATATGAAGCAAAAAATAATGGCCTCTGAGTTCTAATTTAGACTGACTGTTCCATCAGTTGGTCACATTGCTGTGTGACCTTAAGTAAATTGTCTAACTTCTCTGGGCCATTTATAAAAATTACTAACACCAACTTCTCAATTACTATTTGTGGTTGTTGCTTAGTCAATTAGTCATGTCTGACTCTTCATGACCCCATTTGGGGTTTTCTTAGCAAAGATTCTGGAATAGTTTGCAATTTCCTTCTCTAGCTCATTTGACAGATGGAGAAACTGAGGCAAACAGGATTAAATGACTTGCCCAGGATCACACAGCCAGTAAGTGTCCAAGGCTGGATTAGAACACAAGTCCTACTGGCTCCAGGCCTGGTCCTTTACCCACTGCTCCACCTAGCTGCCCTATAATGCAAATTTAATTGAGGATGGAATGATGGAAACATTGTCCAGTATGATCCAAAAAGCTGCACTGATTTTCTGATGCGTTTATGAAACTGTTGCATAAAGTGAATGATAGATCCAATTTATCTTCTCAGCTCATGCCATATTTAGATAGCTAGCCAGAGGGAGGACACCATCAGTATTCCATTTGTCATTCCTGGGGTGGAGGAAAGTCTTTTGCCTTCCATGGTATCTCCATCACTTAGCCCAATGCCTGGCACATAGTAGGCTCTTAATGAATATTTGCTGAGTGTTGATTTCTTTCTGCAAAGACATTAACAGGAAGGCCTTACCCTGATAGCTAAATGACTTGAGAAGTGGCCAATGTTTCTTCTAATTCAGATCACAGATAAGGATACCACTGTTGCCCCATGCTTGGTGGTTTCCAATTCTGACAGGTTCCCCATTGGTAAAATAACAACTAATTTAGATAACAAGTGGAAGTTTGCAAAACACTGGCTTCACAACAAACCTGGGAGGCATTCAATGAGGAAATTGAGGTAAGGTAGGTTAAGTGATTTGTCCAAAGTCACAAAGCTACCAAATGCCAGAGATGGAATCTGACCCCATGTTTTATCCCCTCCAAGTTTAGGACTCTATTCACATAGGCAACTAGTTAGCATAGTGGACAGAGGGCTGGACTTTTGGAGTCAACAAGGTCTGAGTTCAAAACCCGCTCAGGTTAAGTCATTGAACCTGCTTCAGGCTCAGTTTCCTCACCTGAAAAATTGGAATAATACAAGCACAGACTTCAAAGGGAAGTTATTAGAATCAAAGAAAATAACATCGCAAAGCATTTTTCAATGCTTTGCAGCGGCTGCTGCTAATGCCATGCTGCAAATTATGAGCTAAGAATTAGAACGTTTTTTGAGGTTTACAATTTTAGGCTGTAAGCCCTTTGAGGGCAGGGATGATATTTTTTCATCTCTACATTTCTTGTCCGTAACATAGTGTCTGGTACATAGTAGATAGTGGAATGAATGAATGAAAAATTATTTACTGCACGCTTACTAGCACTGTGTTGAGTGCTAGGTACACAAATTCAAAATCAAAATCAGTCTCTGACCTTAAGTTTATATTTTATATGTTGCATGAGTGCAAATGTATAATCTTCAGCAAATTACTTGCCTTTCCAATGAGGTGGGGAAGAGAGGGAGGGTAGGAGAGAATTGGGATCTCAAAATTGGAAACGTTGAAGGTTAAAATTGTTTACACGTGTCATTGAAAAAATGTTTGGTTTTTTAAAAAAGACGTTTATATCTTAATAAGGTAAAACAACACATATAAGGGAGGAGTAGCCAAGAGAGTGGTGTTTTGAACTGAGAAGTCACCAAGACAGCGAGTGAGGCCATTGCAAAAATGTCTTTTCAATCGAATGAGATTCGCTGCTTATCCAAGATTTCTCCATTTGTCATTTTCCTGTTCAAGCTTGTTATTAGGCTTCACTTGTGGGAAGCTAATTGTGGGATTTAGAGCTGAATGTGCAAGAATGGGTTCCAGCCCTAGAAGCCACTTGGTGAAATAAACAAGTGAAAATGATCACCACTGTAGGGCCAATTTGACCTGTCCTGAGCAGTAGCTGCAGAGTACCTCAAAGAGCCTTTGAAGTGACTCATCCCGTCCTGTTGAATCAAATTAGACCAAATGTTAGTTCATAATATGTAACCCATTTTATTTTCAGAGAAGATTTAAACCAATCATTATTAGCCATCTGAAGACAGCTCATGGTCAGGGATTGCTTGCTTAGGCTGGCTTGGGAACATTGGAACTGTGGGAGTGACAAAAGTAGGAATCTAATTGATTGGCAAGAGGACTTTACAGAATATCATAAGTTAATCTAGTTCATTTGAATTAGGATCACACAATTCTAGGAATTAAACTAGAAAAAGAACTATTAGGTCATCTGGCCTATTGCCTTCCCCATCCCCTTGTCATCTTTAGATTGTTCCCTGTGGTATATTCACAAACGCTTGGTTCAGTCTAAATTTAAATGACTTCAGCAATGAGGTTTACATCATTTCCCTTGGGAAACTATTACACAGTCTAATGGATTTTACCATGATGACTTTTTTCCCTGAATTTCAACCCTTTGCTCAATTTTGTCTCATTATTTCTCATTACATTCCCTTGGATCCCAGGAAAATGCACAAATTATATGCACAGTAAAGTTCCTAAGTCTCCTATTTCCATATCCTATAGATAAAGAAATTATTGTTGGCTCCAGCCCTGTACTGGACACTGCCTTGGTGCTCTATGGGATACCTGGACCACATGCTGACTGTTCTATGCAAATTATAAGTTGTTTTTGGTATAAGAAAATTACTTTTCATCAATGTTTTTTTCAACCCATGGTTTTGGGGTTCTGGTAGTAGAGAGTAATTTATACTGCTCTGTCCTACACTTTTCCTTTGGTTCTCCATTATAATTGATGGCACGCAAACTTGGCCAGGCAGCCAAAGTTTGGAGGTATAGGCAGGAAAAGAGAGAATCAGACTGGTCCAGGTAAAAATTGAAACTGTGACCTCATTAGCAGTACATTCTAACAAAGTGAGTTAACCAGCCATGGGTAGAACAACATAAACAGTCCATTCTCCTGAAATCTCTGTAGCACAAATCGAGTAACCCATCAATGTCCTCTGTATTCTTCCTATTAAAGGAAAGAAGAAAAACCACAAATATGTCTAGCTAAAAAAAAAAATCCATAAAGACTGGTGGCACCTTCCTTACTAGTCATAACAGAAAATCAAGACCTGTACATGAAAGAATGTGATGCTTCAGAATTCCTTAATTAGCAGAACTGCCATCCTGGTAGCTTTATTACCTTTGGTTTGTTCTTCAGGTACTGTTGTTACATGACAAACAACAGTAATGCATTACGCTGGGATAATACCTACCTTCTGAGAAGTACAAAATCCTTGAAAAACTCATGCATTCAAAACAGGAGAGGTGAAATCATAGGTGGAAAGCCTGCCTCAGAGTCAAGAAGACCTGGGTTCAGGCTGCTCCTCTGACACGTATAGTCTGTGTGAACTATGGCTCAGTGCCCCCAGGCAACTTTTTAAGGTTGTGTAATAGTCATTGACCTGCATTGGTAGATTGGATTTAGGAACCAAGGTTAGGAACCAAGAGTTCACTTTATCAATGAAATCAAGAACCCAGACCTATTCCTGTGCTCCCAAACATGCCACACAGATCTGAACGCCTGCTCACTGCTACTCCTCAAGCCACAAGTCCTGAAAACAGCATCACCCCTAGAAAATTCCTTTGGGTGGTGCCTCAGGCTAAATAAGTAGAAGAAGAGCTGAGAAACAGGGAAAATGTTTGATTTAATGACAGAAAACCATTACCAGTACTGTATCTTTCTAACAGGAATGCTATCTTCAATATCAATGCTTAAAGCAACTGATAAAAAATATAGCTTTAAGAGAAAGGTTTTTTGTTGTTGCTTAGTCATTTTCAGTTTTGTCTAACTCTTTGTGATCCCTTTGGGGATTTTTTTTGGTAAAGATACTGGAGTGGTTTGCTATTTCCTTCTACAGCTCATTTTACAGATGAGGAAACTGAGGCAAACAGGGTTAAGTGACTTGCTCAGGATGACACAGCTAGTAAGAGTCTGAGGCCATATTTGAAGTTTAGGTCTTCCTGACTCCAAGCCCATTGCTTTATCCACTGAGCCACTTGCCTGCCCAAGGCATAGGGTACTTTCCTCCAAACAACCCATGAGGTTTGGTAGAAAGATGGGATCATAGATTTCTAGCTGGAAGGAACTCCAAGGGTCATCTATCTATTCCAGGCCCTTCATTTTACAGTTAAGAAAACTGAGACTCAGAGATAGTAAGTGACCACAGTCACAAAAGTACAGTTTGTGTGCCATCAATTACAATGAAGAACCAAAGGAAAAGTGTGGGACAGAGCAGGATAGATTACTCTCTATACCATCAGAACCTAAAAACTATGCATCAGAATTGATGAAAAGTAATTTTTTTTATACCAAGAACAACATATAATTGGCATAGAATGATCAGCATGTGGTCTGGGTATCCCATAGAGTATCAAGGTAGCAACTAATATAGGGCTGGAGGCAACAATAATACTCCATTACAGGGAGTAATTGGCAGGTGTGGATTCATATCTGGGTCTTTTGATAATGAATCCAGAACTCTTTCTACTATACTGTACTATAATCACCTGAAGCTTCCTAAAACAGGAACAGGGCTCTTCATGCATAGAAATTTATACTCTACTCTTACAAAATGTCTGACAAATCCAACAGAACCAGGGTTGAAAGATATCTTTGTACATTCTATGAAACAAGCAATTTCCTAAGCAAAAGCAGCCCTTGGTGTGGTGACCAAGAGTGCTGGCTCAGGGGGTCTTAGGAACTTGTTCCTCCTATGGAGGAGCTCTGGGATCACATGGTGCTAAGGGAACCTAGCCTCTAAGGGGTACCATGGTTAGATTCCTTCTCATTGTCTCTGTGTCATTATACCTCCACCCAGAGTAAAACTCAGGGAACAATCGGCTAAGAGTTAATTTGGCCTGATATCTAGGGTTTCCACCAAAGATATTAGAAAAGTATTCAAGTTTATTGAATACATTGGGTTATGGAGCTCCATTATTTCAGATTCTCCTTTGTCTAGTCTGTTTTGTTGACCTCTACCTATTTTAACCAATACCAAATAGTTATGAAGAGTGCTATTTTATAATACAGTTTGAGTTCTGGAAGTTTCTGCAAAATGTATTCTTTTATTTCTACATTTTTTCATGGTTTTAATTGGTATTCCAGATCTTTGGTACCTCCAAATGAATTTTGTTATTATTTTGTTGTACTTTATAAAGTGTCTCTTTAATAGCTTGACTGGAGCATTATAGCTATAAACTACCTTTGGCAGCACATTTTTATAATATTGGCATGGCCCAGCCATGTGTACTGAATATCCCTCCAGTTATTTAAGTCATTCTTTGTATCTTTAAGGAATGCTTTGCTTTGTAATTGAATCTATACAAATATTTTGTATGCTTTGTTATAGAAGGGTTTTATATACGTATATATATATATATATATATATATATATATATATGCTAGATTAGGATTTATTTTCAATCCCATTTTGAGTCCCTATAGCTGTATCTGTATCCCTCTCACTGCTCAGATAGCCTTTTCTCTTGTTCAGGCCTTTATCACGTCTTGCCTAGATTATCACCATAGCCTCCAAAATGGATTCTCTACAAGTGTTTCCTCTCTCCAATCCATCCTTTATACGGCTACCAAAGTGACAATCCTAAATTACAGAGCCAAACATATCATTCCCCTGTCCATAAAGCTCCAGGGTCTCCCTTTTGCCTCTAAGGCAAAATACCTCCTCAGTTTGGCATTTAAAGCTCTTCCCAATCCAGCTCCACTCTACTCTTCCTTTCTGATTACACATAATTCCCCCATTCTGAGCTCCAGTTAATCTGCACTGCTTTCTGTTGTGTTATCTTTGGTAACTAGCAAAACAAAATGCCATTTCCCACCTCCAAGCATTTGTATAAGATGTTCTTCATGCCTAAAATGTTCTACTTCCTTACCTCTGCCCGCTGAACCATCTCCTTCCCATCAAAGCTCAGGTCAAAGGCCACCTGCTTTAAGAGACCTGATTCTCCCAATTGTTGGTCAGCATTCACCAACTCAAATCTTTTTGTATTTATGTGATGATGATGTTTGTATGCATGGACTGGTGCAAAGGCAGCCTGTATGCATATGTCGATACTATATATTATATGTGTACTTATCAATGTATAATAACTATTATTAAATGCTGCCTGTTAATATATGCTGGTTATTATTCATTACTAAATGCTAGGTATGTATATATATATTACTATCAAATGCTAGTGGTTATTACTAAATATGTTGTTGTTGTTCGTCCTTTATTCTCAGAGAGGACCATGACATCACAGAGGTGATGCCATGAAATGCAAGTGAATTGGATTTAAGTGAGGCAGGGCTGTGCAAAATCACCAGCCTCACTTTCTCCCCCAGAACATCTGGGTGCAGTGGCCAGATATAGATCAGGATGACTGGAGATGGCTCTAGATGTAGTGGGAGACTTTGGCCTTTTTAAGCTAAGTTTGACTGAGGCAATACCCATTCAGTGATTAAACCTAGATAAGAATTGAAGCAGAGAATGCCTTTTATCCGATCAAAAAAAAAAAAGGAAGGATATATGTGAATATATATATATTCATATATATTCATATATTTATTATATATATAACTTACAAGTTTCATATATGTTATATATAAATATGTGCATGTATATTTTGTGGTGATTCAATCCTTCTTATCTTTCCACAAATCAAAGGATTAAAATAAAAGGAACTTTAGAATTCATCTTGTCCATCCCCTTCATTTTATGGTATATATGTATATATCCACATGTACACCTATATCCTGTGCTCATTTAATAATAATAGCTAGCATTTACACAATGTTCTTTACAAATTTTATCTTATTTTATACTCACAACTACTCTGGGAAGTAAGTGTGATTATTATTCCCATGTCACAGATGAGGAAACTGAGGATGAGAAAATTTAAGTGACTTGCCCATTGTCACACAGCTAAATGTATGAGTCAGAATTTGAACTCAGGTATTCTTGAGTTCAGGTTTTGAGCTTCACACCACCTAGCTCCGCACCATTGTACCACTCAGCTGTATGTGTGAGCCAGTAGAATGTATAGTAGCTATATTTCTCCCAGTAGAATGTACACTCTTTAAAAGTGAAAGACTGTTCTCACCTTGGTCTTTGTACCTGCAGCACCTGGCACAATGCCTGGCACATAGGCATTTGATAAACACTTGATTTAATTGATTGATTGGATGGTACCCAGTATACCCTGGCCATAGACAGAACATCTTATGCAAACTTTGCTTGGTTGTAAGATTCTGCATCAGATCTGCATTGTTTCATTTCTCTTGTTGTATTGTAAATATCTCAGGGACTGTGTCTTCTTAATTTTTGTATCTTTACTAGTACCTGGCACAGTGTCCTACACATATCCCATGCTACTTGTTGAGATAAGAACGGATACAATGGATCCCAACCCTTAACCTTGAGAACTTTAGTTTGGCTAAGAGTGGGGTTGCTTGAAGAAAAGGTTGGGAAATCTAAAGTCTAACTCATGATTCAATAGGGTAAACTAAAGACAATTCATAGGGTGACCAAATCACAGAGCTAGTCAGGAGTTTTGTCAATGGGGCCCAAAGCTGGGTCAAGGAATAAGTCAGGGAAAACACTAGGAGAGGAGCAGTAGGTGTGGGGAATCTGGTTCGTCCAGAGCAACTTCCTGGATGAGGTTACTCTGTCCAAGGAAGTGGATTGTAGATGACTTGGGCTTTTTTTTTTGTGGTGGGGGCATGCTCCACATTTTCTCCAGTCTTCTGTGTTGGCAACATGGAGGCCCTAGACATGATATAAATCATTTCAGAGAATTGTAGCTTGTCAATAAGATAACTAGGACAAGCCAATTCCTTACAAATCAAAGAATCGTAGGATGTTAGAGTTGGAAGGAATCTCAGTGACCGTCTAGTTCAGCCCTTTCATTTTACAGATGGGGAAATTGATGTTCTCAGAACTGAAGTGACTTGACTAAGGTCATTAATAACCAAGCTGAACTTAGAATCCTGGTGTCCTAACTCTCAAACATAGTCTTTCCATGTTTCCACAGTGGGTTTGTGCAGTATTTTATTTTGCTAGTTACCAAAGTTGATGAATAAAAATATAAAATATGACCCAAAGAAAAACACCATATTTTGAGGGGCTCCTAATATCCACCGCCAGGAAATATTTCTTGTTTTGATCCAGTCCTTTCTATATTCCCTCAGATGAAAAGATTTTAGATTTAGAGCAGAAAGAACTTTAGAAGTCATCTTGTCCAATCCCTTCATTTTACAAATGGAGGAAAAGTTGCAGTAAAATAAAATGGAGACAATAATAACACTGATATCCTAGACAAAATGAGATACTATGTACAAAGCACTTCACATTAAAGTGCTTTATACAGCAATGCTAGTGATGATGATGATGATGACGACGATGATGATGGTGACGGTGAGGATGGTGAGGATGGTGATGATGAGACTTGGCTGGGAAGACACAGATACTAAGTGGCAGAGTTAGGATTTGAACCCAGTTCCTCTGACTCCAAATACATCAAAGCCCTCTTCAAGTGTATAAAGATGCCCCCCTCAGTGTGGAGAAAATGCCTCCATGCTAACAAGTTTTGCATTCTACTTCAGCATTTTAATTTCTATTGAAAGTGCAAAGGACTTGGGAACCACAGGTTGCTCAGACACAAAAGATGCCCAAATTGTGGCTGAGAGACCAGCACTTTAGCCTGGGTCTCAAATTCTTCTTTAGAAAGACTCAAAAGAGGTGAGTAGGTTAAAAGTATTATCATAAGGAAGAGGAAAAAAATCCAAACCAACAAATTAATTTTGGGACAAGGGGGCAATTTACCAGAACTAGAAGCAGAGAGTAATGCTAATCCATTCTCTTTATGGAATTGTTGGGTCATTGCTTTCAAGAATGCTCCATTGGTATCACAAGCAGTAGGGTGAAGGACTGAGGCTATCATTCTGGTTCTTTATTGTAAGGAGGAGGTCCTCTACCCCAACTAATGCAATTATAGAAAGCTCAGGATCTGATTGAATCGGTCAATCACTAGTATGAACTAGGTACTAAGATGCCTTTAATCAGCTAGAGACTATTATGACCAGTGCTTCGGCCAGTGATGAAAGCAAATGACCACCGCCCAGGAAATACTTTGTAATTGGGTAAAAGAATTAGGCACACTCTTAGGCTGATATGTAAGAATAGCAGCCAGTCCAGTGGTGGGCCAGTCAAACAGTGAATCAGTCTAGTGGCAAAAGAGTTCCATTTTGGAGGGTTCTGGTTTGAGAATTGGAGTGAGAATCTTCTTGGAGGGAAGAGCTACACCCAAGAAACTCTCTCTCTTTTTATCTCCCACCAGGCTGTTATTCAGTGCAATGTGTCATACTGCATTTAATAGTGGATGTCAGAAGTACAGACCTGTATGTTCAATGGGATTTATTTCAGCTGATAGGAAACTGAAGTCCTAGCCTCTTACCACTGTAATCCTCTTGACTCTGTAGTTCTCTAGGGACTAGAGCCATTGAAAACCAATTAATTGTTCTTAATGGAATAGCCTACTCATTCTGGATTTTCCAGGCTGTTCAGGAATAACTTTCATTTCATTTTGGAAAAATTCACCTCAGAGAATACAGACCCCTTCTACTCAAAAACACTTGCCAAAGTGACTGTCATAAAAATTCTCCAGAAAACCAGTCACGGAAACAAGACATGGAGAGGGCAGAAAGAGATAGCTCTTCAGGGAAAAATTGCATTGAAAGTAATTAAATAAGGAAATATCAGCAAGGGACTGTCAAGGAGCTAAAAAGAAAAAGAATACCATCAGCTGATATTCATCAACCCAGGTTAGTGCCCATGACTCCAGCCATTAGACACTCTCAGCTGTAGCCCTGACTGGACCACTAATTTGCTCTGTATCTTTCAGTACGTGGCTCCCAACTGCATTGACAGCTCCATTTTCTTATCTGTGAAAGGAGGCTAGGGATAGCTAAAAGAGAAGAGAATTGGGAAGAGGATTGGAGGCAGGGCAGCACTACTAATGAAATTACCTTCAGACCCAAGAAGAGAGGTGGCATTACCACACGTAAAGATTTAGTGCCAACTTGATCACTAATGATACGACCTTATGCAGCCCAATTAACCTACTGCACCTCCTCCCAATTTATTCATTTCTATTGAAGTGAATCAATACTCACTTCAATTCAATTCAGTATTGGGGTCAATATTCAAGTGAATGAATCAGTACTTCTAGGCACCTTCGAGTCACTCAGGCTCCAGACCCTCCATGTCATCTCTCTCTCTCTCTCTCTCTCTTGCATAACCAATAAACAAATATTTATTTAAGTGTTTATGGCCTGCCAGACACTGCACTAAGCATTGATTATACAAAGGAAAGCAAAAATGCAATCCTGCCTCAACTCTATGCCCTCTACAACACATTCTTCACACTAAACAACCTTTCTAACAAACTACTATGATCACCTCTCTCTTCTGTGCATAAAACATCTCCTGTGTTGTAGCTAGGGGGTACAAGGGATATAAGTGCCAGACCTGGAGTTAGGAGACCTGAGTTCAAATTTGACCTCAGGGGCTTACTAACTGGAGAACACTGGGCAAATCACTTAATCTCCATTTGCCTCCATTTCCTCATCTGTGAAATGGGGATAATAATAGTGTTTTACCTCCCAGGATTGTTGTGAGGATAAAATGAAATAATGTTCAATAAAACACTTAGCCTAGTAGCTAGGTGCCATATAAATTTTGTTGTTGATTATTCTATCACATACAACACAAATTTCTGATTGTGCCCTTCAGTGCTCTCCATCTGGCCTAACTAAAATGACGTCTCCACCGTACTTGCCTCAGTACTTTGAGATGAGCTGGCCCCTAGAGCAGGTTGTCCAGATCTTCTTCCCTAGAAGCTCAGGCATGAGAACAAGCCTAAAGATCTAGGAGAAGTGAGATGTCACCCTAGAGTCTGCACACCCTGTGCTGGCTCCCAACCTGCTCTGGCATTAATGAGATAATTACGTTGAAATGTACCTGTGTCCTATTGTCAACACCCCCTCGCTCCTCCTCAAAGCCAGGTGGTTTCATCTTCCTCTAGCTTCCAGCCTCGTAAGTGCTGTACCCCAAGTGGGCAACTGCTTAGATCTGCCCTTGATCTCTCTCTTCCTCCCTCCCTCTCTCTCTCCCTCTCTCTCTTTCCCTCTCTCTCTCCCTCTCTCCCCCCTCCTCCCTCTCCTCCCCTCCCCCTCCCCGTTCTTCTTCGTCTTCATCCTCTCCTTCATGAGAATCATTTCCCCTGCTTCTCTTCCTGGCTCTTCTAGGGTCTTTGGCAGATGTTTTTCATTGTCACACTGTGCATGATGGTTTTCTGGATGCTCTACAATCCTAAAAAGCAAAACCATGCAGAGGACGAGGGCCCTCTGCCTTCCCAAGAGCGTGCACTCAACACCATTCTCAACACTGTTCCCAATTACAGACGTCTTCTGAATATGCACACGGTCCAGCAAAACTGGTCAGAGACAAAAGGTTGAAACTTGCTTCTGCTTTCTATGCTCACAAGCCACATGACCCTGGCCAAGTCACTTCACTTAACACAGTCTCAATTTTTTCATCTATAAAATGGGAATACTTACAACTGAGGTCAATTATGAGAAAAATACATTTTGAAAGTTTAAAGCAATAGAGATAGATATACAGACAGATGACAGATAGTTGAGGTAGAGAAGACAGATAGTAGACAGATGAACCAGAGAACCATATGAACAACATAAACCAGGTGCTTGAGGGGTTCTAAGGAAGGAGGGATCCCTTTGGTCTGGTATAATCAGGGAAGTCAGCATGGAGGAGGTAGCCTTTTCATTAGGACTTGAAGATGAGAAAACAGGCCATGAACAAAGGCGTGAAGATTGCAGGACTGGCTAGTATAGGATCCTCCTTGGGAAACAGTGGGCAGCAAGGATAGAAAGGTAGTGGAGGAGAGGGCATATATGTCGGAGGCTAGGTAAAGGGGTTTGCACTTAGGTTTGCAACTGGGAGTCACTGAAGGGTTTTGAGCAGGGAAGTACCTGGGGTCATCCCAGCCTGAGCTCAGAAACCTACAGCAACGCTGTGTCGAGAAGGGGAAAAGTCTTTATGATTATCAGGGAAGAATCCACAGACTTTAAAAGAAGGCAAAAGACAGGTGTAAAAGTTAGGTCACTCAGGGTAGGGACTTGTATTTCACAAGGTGCTTTACAATTAGTAGACCCGCTGGTTGAATTGAATTGATTACTTCTAGCTGGGGTTTTTCAGGAAGGCTCACAGGGAAGAAGCCTTTTGATCTGGGCTTTGAAGAAGGAATAGATTTGAAAGATAGGGATGGGTCTGGAGGGCACTTCAGGTAGAGAAAACAGAGTAAACAAACATTGAGGAATGTACACTGGAGCAGAGGGTACAGAAAAGGTACACCATTGCAACAGAATGCCGCTGAGGGCTAGAGGCTGGGGCTGAGCAAAGCCTGGGAGGTGAAGATATTGTTCAGGTGCCCTCCACCTGCCCCTCCGCTTCTGTCAGAGTTGTCTCTGGGGTTTGCCTAATTGAGTTGCTATTCCTTTTGTGGGGAGCTGTTGCTGCTGGCAGTGCTTAGCTTGGGGAATTAGACCAAAAGGGAGAAGGAGATAAGTTGTGCCAGCTGATGCTCACAAAACAACAAAAAGTAATGCTCATATGCATAGATCAGCTTCTTACTATTTTGCTGCTGGAACAACAGAGAGCCTAACCCTTCTTGTTTCCAGAGAAACTTCTGCCCTGGCTCCCTATCAGTTTTTCAGTCTTACTCCCTCTACCTTCTTCTCTTGATTGGGGACAGTCTACTGAGGTGGCCCAGGTACCCTAATGCCAGTCACCTTCTCACCAGCTATCTCGCTACTCCCTCTGCATTGCCTCCTTTTCCCTATCTTGAACCTTAATCAATAATACCACTAACACTAGAAAAGGTGTCAATTTTCTCCCCTATGGCTCTATTTACCGCCTAAACTTGGCAAACAAAACTACTTATATCTCCCTACTAGAATGTAAGGTCTTTGAGGGCAGGGACTGTCTTTTCATGTACCTCTGTCTGGCATGTAAGTGCTGAATGAATGCTTTTTCATTGTTATCATTATTATCACGGAAGAGGAGACAGATGATCCTTTGCTTTCCCCCTTCTATTTTGGCCACTTTTGCAATCCCCCAGACTAATTTTCTCTTCCAAGGCTGTACTACAATCACTTTTGTGATTAAAGTCACTAAACTGACTTTAATATAATATCAACCACCTAGAAGCATCTGCCACCTGGAACCCACAGGATGAATGATGGTGCCCCTTGGCCTGCATCTTCTACGTGTAACCATGGCTTTACTACACTGTAAATAGGAAGGTATGGTCATAGGATCATGTTTCTAAAATTGTAAGGAACCTCAGAAATCATCTAAGTTGAACACTTTCATTTTACAGATGGGAAAACTGAGACCCCAAGAAGTTAAGTGACTTTTCCAGAATCCCAAAGATAGTAAGCATCAGGCATGGGATTTGAACCCAGGTCATTTGACTCTAAAGTCTGTGGCATTAAGGTTTCAGCATTGTTACATATGCACCATGACTTTTCAGCCTTGAATTTATGAGGAGACAAAATCTGATTCATGATTATCAGGGAAGAAGTCTCTGATTTAAGTGCATTAGCAAAGAGAAACAGGACGGGCAGGGCTATAAGCTCTACACCAGGGAGTCTGGACTTTCTCCCCTGTGGAAAGTGTCCAGGGGCAATTTCTCTGGGCATAAGGGTGGACTGTAGAGTGCCAGTCCCATAAGTTAGAAAAAAAAGACAAAGGAACCAGAATTAAGAAGGGGAAAAGGGTAACAGAATAAGATGCCAACCGTAGGCACAATCTTTGTGGTTCTCCTGTTGTTTTCTTCACCTGTGGTGGCTGAGGGCAGGTGTGCTTTCCTCTACTTTGACTCCATGCTCATCTGGGGCAAATGCTGTGCCATATGGAAAGCTCGTTTACAAAGCTACAGTACCATCTACGCTGTAGGCATTGATGTGAGTCCTGGGCCAACCAAGTGTCATTTTGTGTCTAGGAAGTACTCCCTGGAAAAGTATACATCGAAAATACAGGTCCTCCTGGTTCCACCACGAAGACAAAAGCCCAGTTTTATGAAGCTGAGCAACCAAAGGCAATTTGAGAGCCTGGGAGAGATGAAAAGTCCTAAGAAACAGTTCTCTGCCCACAACAGGGATACAATAGGTGATAATGATTGTTTAGACAAGCTGAAGGATTGGGCAGGGAAAAAGAGAAAGTAGTTGTGTAGAGAAGGGTCATGGGGTCATATCAAAGATCTAGAACTGGAAGAATCTTAGTCCTGCCCCTTCACTTTACAGATGAGGAAACTGAGGCAGACAGCGGTTAAGTGATTTGTCCAAGATCAACCAAGTAGTAAGGGTCAGAAGACCCCCTCTAACAGGACAGAGTGTGAGCTCTTTTCAAGGCAATTAGGACGCCCGCCTTCAGGGCTCAGCCACCTTTCTGAAGACAGGCGTGAACTTGATTTACTCTTGCTCTAAGCTAATCTTTTTTTGTTTTTTACTTTCATCCAGAACAGCCCAGAATTTGTAAAGACCAGAATGGCTCCCTGTCTTGGATTCTCTCTCACTAAGGTGTCAGCTTGGCCCAGTTCTGATCCCTGGCAGTGGAGATGAGAAGTTGTGGAGATCCGTATAGAAGCTTCTAACAGCCCATGGACTTCATGCTTGCTGCTGATCCCATCTGGACCTTGTGCAGTGGAGAGAGTGCTGGGCTGGAGTAGAAAGACCTGAGTTCAAAGCAAGTCACTTAACTTCTGTCTGCCTCAGTTTTCTTAACTCAAGATGGAAATAATAGTAGCACCTGTCTCACAGGGTTGTCATGAGGATCAAATGAGATATTTGTAAAGTGTCTGACACAGAGTAGGAACACTGTTTCCTTTCCCATCCCCTTTCTCATTTCTATCACCTGGTATCGTTCTAACCAAACTCTTTCCCCCAATTTTCCCTTTCTCAGTAACAGGTCCCTATCTCTCCAAGCTCTAATCCTTTGAGTATCCCACCCCAAATCTCATTTCCCCTGAGGCTGGCAGTTATTCTTGATCTTTCTATTGTTTCTGGAGATTGAACCTCAGTCCCATACTCCAGACCCCATAGCTGAATTCCCACCAACATGAGCTTTCACTGACTTCATAGAAGTGAAACCAACCTCTGCCTGCTTTCAGGATACCCTGGACCAGTTTGTGGAAGGTGTAGCCAATGCTTACTTCAATATAAGAAATAACTTTCTAATCATTAGAGCTACCTCTCAATAGAAGGGACTGACTCACAAGATGAGGGGGTGTCCTTCCTATCACCAGAGATATTTAAGCAGTGACTGGCTGAACAATTGTAAGGACTTATATAAAAGGAATTCATGCCTCAGGCAAGGATTGGTCTCCGTGGTCCAAAAGAACACAGCTGTGTCCATGGAGAACGGTTAGAATGGATATAGAGGCTCCAAAGGGGAAAGGATTTCTGAGGAAGCAGGAGATGGGGCTGGTCAAGTTCATATGCCTGGGGAGGCTTGTTTGTACCCACCTAAACAAAGGCAAAGAGCCCAGCGAACTGAGAAAGCTGTTTGGCTTGAGAAGCAAGTTCAAGCTGCAATAATTCAATCTGGACAAGTAGGGTATTATGATTTCTGGGTCTGGCCATGATTTTCTGTCATGCACCATTTCCCTCCCATCTCTAGCTCTATCTACTCCCCAACTTGTCTGCCTGGCTCATGATTTTGGCTTGTTCACACCATAATCCTGACCGTTCCCTGCTCAAGATCTTAGCTATCATAGCCAAATGCCCTCTCTCCCAATACCTTTCTCCCCAATTTGTGGAGGGTTTGGTCAGCTCCATGGAACCCTGATTAGTTGAAAATGTTGCCATATTTAACCCTTTAACTCAAGGTCGTAATGGAATGAGGAGATAGAAACAGTTTTGAATGATCTCCCAATTTCCCTCTACTCTGGAGTGCCTATTAGTTTCAAAGCTTGGGTCCTATGATTTAATGAACCTGTGATTAATGAGGCAAGGACAGTTGCCTTATTTGGGGGAGTAGTTGCCCAGAGGAGGGAAGGGCCCCAATACCCTCCTTCTCTCCACCTCCATCTCCAATTATAAAGTCACTTGTGTTTTTTCTTCTTTTAAAATGAAAATACCCTCACAGGAGGGTTAAGCTTATCTCTGTAGTATGAATTAGTTTAAGTGGAGATGCCTTCCTAACACCCCTAACTGAAATTAACCAATTAAAGGGATGGGAGCTTTTTGGGTGCAGAAATGTAATTTTTGGACATAGAGCAACTCAGAAGAGGGGGTGAATATTACTACAGTGGGAGGTTTTGGTCAGTCTAGAGGCAACATGAAGTCCCTGGAGATTCTGGAAATTTATAAAGGGAAGACAAAAGAAAGAGAGGTGGGGAGGGCACTAAATACAGATTGTCAGTTTTCTAATTTTGCCAAAGGGCTGGTCTTGCTGGTGTAAACCACCCCTCATGGCACTAAAGTTCATCTTGTGGGTTGGTTGCCTCTGGAGCCTGAGCTATAATAGGCTATCAGTGCTTAGTATAGAGGCAAGGGATTTGAGTTAAACATTCATTTCACTGCTGCTTACATCAAATAGCTATTCACGATTCTGCCCTGTGAAATTTCTTCATGACCCCCCAGGTGGTCACTGAGTGCCTGTTTTGGAAAATACAGCATTCAAGAAACTACGGTTCATGGTATTTAAAAGAAGCGCATTGTAATATGTACCCATCTCTGAGGGGTTTGAAGTCAGATGAGAAGGCAGGGCATGCAGGTTATACTTACAAAATGTGTTTCCAGAGTCATGATTATACCTTAGGATTCACAGGAATCAGAGTTTCCAAGGAGAAGCTATCCAGTGTTCTGGGAGAGAACCACGCTGACAAACTGTTCCCAGGCCCTATTCTCTCTGCTTGTGTGATCATCTGAGCTTTCCAGGGTCTGATCTGAACAAGTCTCATAGGCATTTCATTCCTGTTTTCAAGGCTTTCAAATCTCAGGCAGAGGCAAGGTTGGCAAATCAGTAAAGGCCATCATCTACATTAGCATAGGCCCTTTGGGTGGGGAAGCCCAAGAGGCAGGCAAGCAGGCAAGGAAAAATGGGTCTCAGATTGAAAGTTGGGTCCTTTTGGAAGTGGCAGATATAACCTCCCCTTGAGGTGCTAGTGAGCTCTTGAAAGGACTTGGAAACTCTGGTAGGTTGAGGTAGGCATGGATTTCATCAAATCCTCACGTATCTTTAAGTCTTTCGTAGCTCGGTCATAGGTGTGACAGATGCAATCTGCTAACAGTACTTCCACAGACAAATTGATCCTAGCTTTGGACAAAGGGCTCCATGACACCGTAAAGTTTAAGAGCCCTTGATTTAGAATGACCTTGGGAGTCATTGAGTCCCTCGCCTTCATTTTACAAAGGAAGAAACTGAGGTCCTGAGAGATTTAAGTGACACTCAAGTTCACACAGGTAAATGACAGAGCTGGGACTCGAACCCAGGTCCACTGACTCTGAATCCACCATTTTTTTTTCCGATGCATCACTGAACACTTTTTCATCATATCATTATTCTCACAAAGCATTTTGGGAGTAACAGAAGTGAAAGTGCAAATTAATAATAGTACTTTTTGACATAAGATATTTTTTAAAGCAATCTGGTTGATTGAGTTTTGAACACTTGATAGACACTAACAAAATGATACAGGTGAAATCTGCCAATGAATAGTATAATTAGAATTCAAATCTCTATGATATTTCCAAATTTTCAGAGCTACTCACTGGTCCTTTTATAACATAATGGAAAGAACATAGCAGCTGGTAGTCAAAAGAGTTGAGTTTAGTCTCACCTTTGTCACTAACTAGCTGTATGTCCCTAGGCAACTTTTTTTCACCTTCTGTTCATTCGTTCATTCACTCATTTATCCATCCATCAATTCATTTGTTCACCCATCCATTAATTTATTCATTCATTGGTTCACAGAGCTCTAAGGAAAGTTAGGAATCAGGTAGTCCACTTCATTTTCCAGATGAAGACACTGGAACACACCAAGTCAGTTTCCATGATATATGCAAAGTCACAAGAGAGTTAAAAGAAGAACAACTGGAATTCAGTTCTAATTCTCACTGAAGCCCATTTCTTCATCTTTCAAATGCAGATAGTAAAATTTACCTCACATAAGAATAACGCGGAAACACTGATTCAAAACTGAACTGTGTGTGGTTTTTTTGCTTTTTGGAGGGGGCAATTGGGGTTAAGTGACTTGCCCAAGGTCACACAGCTAATTTTGTGTTCAGTGTCTGAGGCCGGATTTGAAATCAGGTCCTTCTGATGCCATGGCAGGTGCTCTATTCACTGCGCCACCTAGCAGCCTTTAAAAGTCTATTTAAAAAAAACATTTCTTTTGCAAGTTAACA
Source organism: Pseudochirops cupreus (assembly GCA_028627135.1). NCBI lineage: Eukaryota > Metazoa > Chordata > Mammalia > Diprotodontia > Pseudocheiridae > Pseudochirops > Pseudochirops cupreus. Next base: position 65,628,749 of record CM053584.1, on the reverse strand, counting down.
TTTATGAACAATTCACTGTGTGCAAAACAATGAGTTAGATCTGGGAAGGTACAAAAGCCATGAAAAACATGAAGGCAAAATATCTTTAATGCAACAAAATTCCTATAAAACAACAACAACAAAAAGTGGGACAGTCCTTTAACTTTCATTATAATGGAATTTAGCACTTTAGGGGAAAAACAATCCCTAACACCAAGTGGCTATCTCTCACTGGCACTGCATACTAACTGAGTCAATTGCTAGAATCCTGGCTCATGTTTAATTCATTTTAAATACAACCGAAACCAAGTCCATTTGGAACAGTGATGAAAGGTGACTTAAGCTTTGATCTGCAGGCCTTCTCTGGGTAAGATTGTGGCTGAAATGGAAAGTACTTCTAGAATAAGAAGGACCCAATGGAGTCCCCTAACATGCATAAGAGCTAGTGCCTAGGGTGTGAACCAGACATCAGACTTAATATAAAGTTAATACATTACATCTCCCTTTTATCTCGCCTTTGGGGCATATTTTTATGGGCACTGGATGAAGAACTGTGAATCCCAATACCTATTTATTTACAAATAGCTTCTCTTTGGATCAGTGGCCATGCAATTTTGAACTGAGAACTGTTGACAATTGATGAAATGATGCCCTCCAATGATGTCCCACTTCATGTCATGTGCCAGGGTGGGACAGATGCCTGGATGAGGTTGTCAGCTACCTCAGGGAAGACAGTAGAGAGTAAAGATGGTGGAGTGATTCATATATGGGAAACACCTCCATCAGTGAAGACTGTGAAGACCCTGTTTCACTAATCTTCCTGTAATTCTCAACTTCATTTTAAAAAGTTTCTTCTCTCCACTAATACAAGTGTCAGGGAACTTAGAGGTAATTGATTCATTGGACCTTGCCTGATAAGATGTTTTGCAGTGACTAGTCCCCAGTTGAATTTGACCGAGTGGGTCTAGGGAGTCTTAATTGTTTGCAGAGAGTTGGGGGCGGGGGTAGGAACTGGTGTTTGGATCGTTAGTGATATGTCAGAGTCCTCCATGTAGCCTTATCCTCATTTGGGGAATGGTCTCCTTAGTCCAAATATCTATAATGTGATTATGTCTATACTTTTACTTGAGGAACGAATTGATTATTTACTTCTGATAAATGCCCACTGGTGTCTCACCACTGAGTGATGCCGAGGCTTTCTATTAATCCTGATAGAGTCTTTCAGGAATAGCAAGAGGAAATACATAGGATACAGGGTTTATAGGGCCTTTTGTTCTGAGGAAAACAAATAGAAAAAGTCCAGAGACAGAAAGTCTTAGATGGATAATCATAAAAAATTAATCTCTGTGTTTTCCTTTGTGATGGAAGAAATAAATGCTATACAAAGCAAGCCAGCCCTGGTCCTCCCCTCAGGAGCTTATGATGACATGGGCAGCCTTGATTAAAAAAATCTGATACAGGGAAAATTCTGAAAGGACAAAGACACGAGAAAATGGGATGCTAGCAGTGATGGTATTCTGGAATTAATCAGTTTGTTTTCTTCCAAAAAGGGAAGTATTTTGCTTTCAAATGACAGTTGTGTTGGGAGAAGAGATGAATGGGGGCGTGCAGTCCCAATTTAGGATGAAAGTTAGAAAGAGATTTTTTCCCTGACCCTTAATCATTCTGGACATCAGTGTTTTGAGAAAGGATTATTTGTCCAGAGTGACCTTGGCGGTCACTTCTGAATATTTACAAATAATTCTTCAGCCTTTCAGAATTTTCCCTGGATCAGATCTTGCTTTTGTTTATTTTTGTTTTTGTTTTGTTTTATCAAGGCTGCCCATGTCAGCGTAAACTCCTGTGGGGAGGATCATGGCTGGTTTGCTTTGTACAGCATTCATTTCTTTCTCACACATGAGAGCACAGAGAATAAGTTTTGATGGTTATCCATCTAAGACATTGATTTGATTGATGGCAGTTGCAAGCCCTTCAGTGGTGGAGAAAGAACAAAACATCAGACATGCTTAGCAAGAATAATTTGACAAAATTGGAAATTATAAGATGGCGGGCTGAGGTGAGCTGATCCTCAGTTTCACTCTTCTCTTCTTTGCCCCAACATGGTGGCTTCCCCAGCAATGGCCTTAACCCGGTGCCCCCCAGTTTCTCTCTTTACCACAGGGTGTTATCTGTTGTCATGCACTCTACACACCTGAAAGTAACACCATGTTGCTTGTTTCTCAGCTAATAGTATTTGTCAGAAACAAAAATTCCTAATTACAGTTTTGGAGTAAATGCTCTTTAAAAAGTTTTTTTTTCAATTAATAAGCATTTTGTATTAATCTGTCATTGCTATTATTCTCCTTCAACAGAACAAATTTTTTTTTAAAAAAGGAAGTCTTCTATACATAGCTGCATAGGCCAGCAAAATCAATTCCCACATTAGTCACTTTTGAAAATGGTTTGGGTCTTTCTGCATTTGAAATCCATTATCAATCGGGCAGGAGATGTTTTATCTTCATTCTTTTGGACTCATAGTTTATAATTGTGCTGATGATTAGCATTCTAAATTCTTCAAATTTGATTTTCCCTGTGATGCTATCGATGTATAAATTGTTTTCCTAATTCTGTTTACTTCCCTCTGTATCAGTTCATATTTTATTTAGTAAGTTATTTCAGTCATGTCCAACTTTCTGTGATCCTATTAGGGGTTTTCTTGGCAGATACTGGAGTGGTTTTCCATTTCCTTCTCCAGCTCATTTTACAAATGAGGAAACTGAGGCAAATAGGGTTGAGTGACTTGTTCAGGGTCACACAACTAGTTTCTGAGATCAGATTTGAACTCAGGTCTTCCTGACTCCAAGCCTGGCACTCTTTCCACTTCAACTTCTAGTTACTCATCAGTTTATATAGGTTTTCCAGTTTCCTCAAATCAGTTTGTTTCATAATTTTTTGTATCATTATATTCCATTCCATTCACAATTTGTTTAGACATTCCCCATACCTCCTCAGATTCCAATATTTGAATCAAACTGCTTGTGAGAAAATTGAGAGCATGGTACTGAGAAGGAACACGATTACTCAAAGGATCACATCCATGAGTTTATTACTCAAAGGCGTGCAGATGCCCTCAGCTCTTCAGGCCCGCAAGCACAGGGGGGCAGTGTGGGATGTAGCCTCTGATTGAATGTATACCCTGATCAAGAGCACAAAACTCATGCTCTCTGCTCCTATATCTGATTGTAGTTGCTGGACAGATTCAAATATACCAAGGGATAAGGGCACATTTGGGGCAGTCAATCAGAGAATGGACAACCTTCTCTTTATCAAGTAAAAGGGCATTGTGATTAGGAAAGTTTACTAACCTTGCATACATAGATGAATGAAATTTTCTAAACTGATCGTGATCATGAGAGTCTTACATTCCTTGCCTAAACGAAGCTGACTCAACCAATTTGGGGTACATAGGAACTTCCTGGTACCTATGCAGGCAGGTCAATCGACAGTCAAACATGGAGTCACTTTTGTCAGCTGAGGTCTAGCAGTAAATCAATCCAAAACACTGCTGTGTGATTTTTTTTTTAACATATAGATCTTTTCCTCTTTGATTTCTTTAGGGTATGGGCCTATTAGTGGTACAGCTGTGTCAAAGTGCATGTACAGTTTGATAATTTTCTGGGCATAGTTCCAAATTGCTTCCTAGAATGACTAGACCAATTCATAGCCCTAGCATATCTGTTCCCCCCAGTCTCCCCAACATTTCACATTTTCCTCTTTTGTCGTCTTTGTTGACCTGATAGGTAAGAGGTAGAACCTCATCATGCTTTAATTTGTACTTCTTTAATTCTTAGTGATGGAGAGAAAGGTGTCAGACTCACTGCTGGGCAACACAATGCCCATTACTTAAAATTAAAAGTAATTGGGGAATATTTAACAAAAAAGTAAAAATATAATATAACAGAGATAATATTTATTTTCAATTTTTTAAGTTGTTACATAACAATCTGGTGCAAGCCTTGAAGCAATGTCAATCATCAATGGATTCTTGCATCTCGAGTCACATCTGGACAGCTCCTCCCAGTAATGTTTATTAGAAAGCAATAAAACTTTCCCTCTTCCATAAAAGACTGGTGGTAGGCCAAGTGAGTCTATTTACAGCCTTATATTCTTTTAGCCAGGATTTTTGGTGGCCACAAATGTGACACAACGTTTTCTGGCATGCTGGATCCTGTGAGTTTTGTTCTCAGTTCAAGGACCCCCATGAAGAAAAAGCACATTTATTATGACACTTACTGACTCTAATTTGAGGGAATTAGGACAGTAAGTGGTTCATTGTGAGAACTGAGTGAAACATACTAACTCTATCTTGTGACTCAATTCTGGAGCTAGCTCAGTTTCCTTTCTATTTAATTATAGATCAAGGCCAATTTTTGTCTTGTGAGAAAACTTTATTCAATTGTGCAAATTGGGAGGGAGAAAAATCTTATTGTATTGTTTGAACTTAGCCCTGATGGCTAGGAAATTGGACCACCTCTATTTGCTGCTCCAAGACCATTAATCAAGGACCTTGGTTATGCTGACCAGAAACCCAGCTAGATCCAAAACTTAATGCAAGAAGTTTTCACACAATTGTACATCTCAAGCAGATCATATGTCATCTGAAAACTGGTCCTGGGCTGATCAATCAGTTATTGTTTTATGTTGCTTTGATTGAAGACAATTTGCAATGACTTGCAGGGACGTTGAATACAGATACTTGGTCATCATCATTTTTTTAAAATTTCTATCTCTCCATCCCGACTTGAAAAGTCCCTAACCTTTCCTCCAGTTACAAATCAGATTTTCTAATGTTGTATTGTGTCCTCTTAGTTAATTGGTCTTATTTGATTAATTGTTTTTAATGTGTAATGGTCTGTTTCCCCCTGTAGTTGAGGTCCAAGTCTAAGCTGAAGAGGTCTAGTTCCTGTTTGTTGAACAATTGACATGCATTGCTTAATAAATTGATGTGCTCTGACCATTGAACCTTTGTTTCCTTTGTCATTTCACCTTTCATAAGCCACAGAAGCAATGATGCTGGAATTCATCATGGACCTATAGCAGAAACAGTTACACTCATTCGTTGCTGTTGGGATGGTAAATTTATTCCTTGACTTATTTAATTTTGATTCCTCCTCCTCCTCCCTGCATTTGGATAGCTCCTCTGGATCATAGTTAATTATGTACATACAACTTAAAGGTGTGTCTTGTGTACATTTTTTTAGACCTGGTTGTTAAACATTTACCAGCACATCCATGCATAAAAGGTTCATCAGAATGAGATTATTAAATAATATTCTTGGGGCAGAGGATAAAGTTTGGGTTAGATTTTGAGCCAAGTGAGACTTGCACTAGGAAGAAAACCATTGATATCAGAGGAATAACATATGATAAGGCATTGGAGAAAATGTCAAAACCCCACAGTACTAATAACTATGCCTTTCCTCAAAGCCATGTCATATAGTGTGACCTTTTACATGAAAGACAATTACGATTAAGTTTGGGGAACGTCTTGAGGTTATCAGAACTATCCCAGGAGGATGTCTAAGATGGGCAGAGGACTGGAGGTCACGTTATACAAAGATCAGTTGTAGGAAGTAGGCATGTTTAGCCTGAAGGTGCACATGAAATCCATTTTCAAGTATTTAAAAGGCTGTCATGTAGAAGAAGATTTGTTCAACTTGACCCCAGAGGGCAAAATAATGGGTAGAAATTGCAGAGGCAGATTTTGACTCTACTAAGGGAAAAAAAAACTTCCTAAGAATTAGAGCTGTCCAGGAGCAAAATGGGCTATTCTCAAAGGGTAGAAAATTTCCTTGTTCCTGGAGGATTGCAAGCACTTGCTGGGAGCTGTAGAGTGGGGTCCTGTTTAGGTAAAAGTTAAATTAAATTATTTCTTCCAGTTCTTAGAGCATGGTAACATAGTTCTATTAAAACCCAGGTAGGAAATTGCTAATGGGGAAATAAAATAGACATTGTCTCTTTTTAATTTTTATGAAATCTAGGAGGGTTCAGTGACTGATCTAGAGTCGTAGAATATTTTAGTGGTAGAGATGGGACTTAGAAAGAAGGCTAATTCATGGTCTGCTATTTCCCTGGGCTAGACTTGGCCTTCTGAACAAATGCTGGCTCCCAAGAGATACCTCCCAGGCTAATTGACTTAAAAATTAGAGCTCAGATGTTGAAAGAAGAGGGGAGTAATCAGGAGTGAGATTGTGCTCATTTTACCTCTTTAAATTTTAATACAAAGTGAGATTTGTTAAGAAGGGGAGGTCCCAAGGTATTCAAGGGCATCAATAATTCAGCAAAGACTGTCACACTGTAAACAGCCACATGGTGCCCAGCTGATGCTCATGATTGGGACTCCGGCTGACACTACTCTTTCAAGCTTGGGGAAAACTCAGTTTCTGTCCTCCTATAAAGCTCAGGCATTTCTCTTCTCCACTCACAGTTTGTAACTATAGTGGAATTCAGATTGGGGGATCTTGATGCAGGAGAATGGTGGTTCAATTAGTGTTGGACCCTGGCACTAAGAAGTCATCACTATACATGCAGCCCACTGTATGGAGTATATATACAATCTCTATGCCTCAGTGCCATATGCTTGTTTTTCTATAAGGAGAATGACTGATGATGGTGCTGTTCTGTATGCTTTATGAAGTCCCAGATGTCTATCAAGGTATGACTGTTCTTAGTATATGACATGGTGTTTACCATTATTCCCAACTCTACTCTCTGCATATGCCACAAATGCATTTCCTCTTTCTCTATGCTAAGGTATGTCTCCCCTAACCCTTTATACCAGTGGTTCTCAACTTTCCTAATGTTAGGAAGGAATGTAACCCTTTAATACAGTTCCTCATGTTGTGGTGACCCCCAACCATAAAATTATTTTCATTGCTACATCGTAACTGTAATTTTGCTGCTGTTATGAATCTGTCTGATATGCAGGACATATTTTCACTGTTACAAATTGAACAGAATCTACAAGTTGAGAACCGCTGCTTTATCCCAATAAAATTGACAAGAGAAAATAAAAATGAAACATGCCGCTATGGTAGGAGTAATATTGACCATATAGGTTAAGCTCATTTTCTCTTAAAAGGTATGAAAACCATCCTTCAGAATTAATGAGCTCAGAGGACTAAGGGCTGGATCCATCAGAGGAGCCCTTGATGTAGCTTCCTGGTGGCTTAAGTACATAAGCCAGCACCTAGAGTCAGGAAAGCTGAGTTCAGCTGAATCGATACTGTGCCCTTGCTGAGGGTCCTTTCTATGAGATGTCTAAGACAACTTCTTTTTGCTGTTAGATGGTTTGCAAATGTTTTATTTCATTCCAATTCTGAACTTAAAGCATCAGACCAGCCTGAATCAAGCCCAGCCTATGACACCTGTCCCATTCTCCCTTCTCTGCCTGTAATTCTTAGCAGTTTGCAATTTTGTCTCCTGATGTAGACACGTTCAACATTTTTTCCAGGCTTGTGGCAATTCAATATGCTCTTCCACTTTGCCCAACCATTCTAAATCAGATCCAAGTTCTCAAGTTCAAGTTCAGTCTGAACCCCACAATTTACCCCTGAAATCTCTCTCTCTCCTCTCTCTCTCTTTGTTCCTCCCTCCCTCCATATTTCCTCTCTTCTCTCCCCTCTCTTCCATCCCTCCTCTCTTTATATTCTCTCTCATCTTTTTATTCTCTTCTCTTATATCTTTCCTTCTCTTTTCTCTCTCATCTACTACTTTTTTGTTTCTCTTCTCCCTCATTTCCCTCCTTTTCTCTTTTCTTATCCAATCTCTCCCCCCACATTTCTCTCTCTCTCTCTCTCTCTCTCTCTCTCTCTCTCTTTTTCACTTCTCCCTCTACTACGTGATAAGCATTAAATAAATTGCACACAACTTAACATTTTGTTGATCAACAGCCTTTTCATATTTGGTGGTTTAAGAAACAAAGTAGGCACTTAGAACAAAGTAGGCCTCCTAAACCCAAAGGGAAGCAATGGAGATTTTAAAGTGAGTACATGACTCAACAAATATTCTCCCCTCTGCAGGAAGAGGGAAAGAAAGGTCCCTGGTCCCTGTTTCTAAACAAGGCTGGATCATCAGGGAAGAACTGGTCCAGGACATAGTTCACACTGGCATCGTCTTCATTCCTTGGGTTCAGGACTCCCCACAACCACTCCTCAAGGCATTGCACCTACTCCTGCTAGTGCTGGCATTCACCTCCTTCTCCCTCCTTCCCTCTACACTTACTCAGCTTCTCCCCTCTCCTCAGCTTCCCCATCTTCTACTCACAAGCCCCTTTTCCAAAGGTGGCAGGAGGAACTTGGGAGCTTAGGTCACTGTCTACCAACCAGTAAGTCAACTCCCCAAGGTGGTCCATCCCAGTCAAGACAAACCTATATGTTTTTAATGCTAAACTCATATGCCACCTCCCACATGAATTCTTCCTTAATCCCATCGTGGTTAACCACCTTCTCCCTTAACCCTCACATAGCACTTTGGTGATTTTTCCTTTTTTTTTTCTTTTTTTCTTTTTTGGAGGGGGGAGGGTGGGGCAATTGGCCTTAACTGACTTGCCCAAGGTCATACAGCTAGTAAGTGTTAAGTGTCTGAGGCCAAATTTGAACTCAGGTCCTCCTGACTCCAGTGCCAGTGCTCTATTCACTGCACCACCTAGCCACCCCTTTTTTTTCTTTTTTCTTTTAAATTTATTTAATGTTTAATTTCTAGAATAAAACAAGAATTTCCACAACATAGTATAATTTAAAAAGTTATTGCACATGAAATTGCAAATCCACTATGTACAGCTTGCTATTCTTTTTAAACATACAACAAAGTTATATAAATTTCTTTTTTCTCTTTTTCATCCCTCTTTCCCTCACAATCCTAGAAATAGCCATGATTAGACACAAATGTGTGTGTGTGTGTGTGTGTGTATATATATTGCACACGCATACATACATATGTATATGTATATGTATATATACACACATACACACATGCATGCATATACATATACGTATATACACACATATATACGTGCACACATATAAACATACAGATGTGCATAAAATTAGCACTTTGTTTTGCATGATTTATCATGTAATATTGCCTACTATAGTTTTTCATATTGGTGTCTTCTCTCTTCCTGATTACAGACCCTGCTAGGTCAGGAATAGTGTCTTATGTAAAGTTTGACTCTCCCCCAGCACCTTCTCTGACAGCAGCAAACACAGAGTAGCCAATTCCTAAGATCATGCAACTGCTTGAAGTTGTATTTCAGAATGACTTTTCTGATATCCCACCAGCCAACTGCATCCAGAGTCAATGAAGGTTAATAAGAAAAGCAGAAAGATGGGGGAGCCATTCTGAAATAACCAGCATTCCCATGCCATATGTTTTCTTTTGAAAAAAAATTGCCTTTTAGGTTCAATGGAGACTCTGCTTCCTTCCCAACCTGTCTTTTTCCTCAATATTTGCTGCTCCCTATAATCATTGTTTTGGTCCCTTTCATACATATAAAATAAAGGAAACCAACTGGGAAACTCCCACTTTCTCAATTTAATACTGTGGGTTTTTTTTTTCTATGCTACATTTGCTTGCAACACAGCTGGTCAGGGGTGTTACCTCACAGCAGGATGTTTCCAGCACAGCCATCAAAATCCTAAAGGACAAGAATGACATCTGATAAAACTTTGCATCCCTTACAGTGTCTGCACATAGTAGGAATTCAAAAAATTTATCTTGAATAAATCAACTGTGAGGTCATCACATTCTGTTCAACAAGGTATTATGCTAGATGCCGGAGAAAGGAAGAGAGGGGAGAAAATAGTCCTTCAAGGGATTTATATTCTACTGGGAGGATCCATATAAAGAGATAAGGAAATACAAAGTAGAAAGGAACACAAAATTACTTCAAGAGGAAAAGAGCTTCAATGACTGAGCAGATTAGAAAAAGCATCATTCAAAGGGTGCTCTCTGAGCTATACTCTGAAGGAATCTAGGGCTTTGATAAATCAATGCAGAGCTGAAGGTGACATGAGAAGCCTTCCGTAAGGTCAAAGCTTTTTCTTCCCAGATGCCTCAAATGTGTAAGGGGAGAAAGCTCATTCTGCATTATTAACCTTGTCTGAGTTAGTGAGAGGGTCAGACAATCAACCAGGCAGTAGTATGACTTGGGTGCCTGCTGGGTGCAAGCAGGGAGACAGAAACACTCAGCAGAGTCATCAGAAAGTAGGAAACACCGTTGTCCCCACTCCTGAAGAAAGTTCAGGCCCTGTCAGAATAGAATTGAGTCTAGTGGGTAAAAGAGTAACTAACCTCTTGGTAGTTAGCTGTCATGGGAGGCTTTTCTGATAAGACCAGGTATTCTTCCAAGATAGGAATTAATCAGGGAAAAGAGAATGAGAATAATGACTAAAATCAATATTATTTTATAAAATAAAATTATTAAAATTAGGCACCAGAATGTACCATCCTTCTTAAATGACAAATCTGTATATTACAAATGAAAACTTCAAAATATCATGAAGAATTCAATAAATAAATTCTACCAGAACTGGGGCAACATCATAGATAACACAGTTGCCCATAAATACCTAGACATAATATTGACTCATAAAAATTTAAGAACAATTATTTTAATAGACATTGTCGTACTGATGAAAGTACTAAAAAAAATATAAAGACCTTGTAGAAGAAATCAAAATAATGTGAGAAAAGGATGAAATACTTATCTTCCCCCATCATCCGGTCTGCTCCTGGAGGTTACTAAAAGAAGCTTTCAGAGAGCTCGCAGCAGATAGGCTTACGTTCCAAAACTTTTATTCAATTTCAGAAAGCAATCATTTTATCCATTTGTGCTACAGTCTGGCAAACATTAAAAAACAACAGTGAACAGAGAAAAGATGGCAACTTACTTCGGGAATGTTTCAGTTGAATTTCACAGAAGTAAGATGAGAATAATAACGTAATGAGACAATAATAATAATGGCGG
>CM053584.1:65599794-65617262 GCA_028627135.1 Pseudochirops cupreus | reverse complement strand
TGGAAGCCGTCTGCTGATCTGTTTTTCTGTTTGTTTGTAACTTCTGTTTGTGTTCTCTGAAGTTCAGGGTGCCGACTTTTCCCCCTGAACTAGGTAAATGATATGTTTGATTAAAGTGAGATTGTTAACCCATTTTGAGTTGCTTTCCTTTAGAAAAGCAGATCTAAGAACCTGTGCTAGTAGCCGCCCTAGGTATGCTGGGGTGCTTGCTGTTACATGCCCAAAGGGCACATTCATGAGCTATAAAACTGTGCATACCCTTTGACCCAGAAGTTCCATTACTAGGTAAATATACAAAAATATATATATACATATATATATATATATATATATATACAATATATATATATACAAAAATATTTATAGCAGCTCATTTTGTGGTGGCAAAGAATTGGAAATTGAAGGGAAGTCCATCAATTGGAGAATGGCTGAACAAGTTGTGGCATATGAATGTAATGGAATACTATTGTGCTATAATAAATGACAAGTAAGATGATTTCAGAAAAACCTGAGAAGATTTACATCAACTGATGCAAAGTGAAATGAGTAGAACCAGGAGAATACTGTATACAGTAACAGCAATATTGCATGATTATCAACTGTGAATGACTTACTTATTCTCAGCAATGCAATGATCCAAGACAGTTCTGAAGGACTTATGATAAAAAATGCTATCCCCTCCAAAGAAAGAACTGATGGAGTCTGAATGAAGATTGACATATGCTTTAAAAAAAATTTTTTTGTTTCTTTTTTTTTTCCTTCCAGTCGGTATTTTCTTTAGCAGCACAGCTAATATGGAAATGTGTTTTGCATGACTTCACATGTTTAACCTCTATCAAATTTCTTGCTTTCTCAAGGTAAGAAGAGAGAGAGAGAGAGAGAGAGAGAGAGAATTAGGAACTCAAAAAATGAATGTTAATTTTTTTGTGCATGTAATTGAGAAATATTTAACAGAATTAATAAAAATAAATTGGAGAAAAAGAAAATGCAAAAAAAGTTATAGCTATATTTGTTAGAGGAATGTGTAGTGTATGTGTGTGTGTATGTGTGTGTGTGTGTGTGTGTGTGTGTGTGTGTGTATGTGTGTTTTCAGGACTAACTCTCTGAAGCAGTGAGAAGGGACGTAGGCTGTGTAGTGGTTGAGGGCCCAATTTGGAGCCAGGGAGACAGGTCCCATCTCTGACCCATACTAGATGGTCCTATAGGCCATTTAACCTTTAAGTGACTTGGACAACATTCTAGGATGACAAGTTTGGAGTTAGTTGCCAATATGTATTCAAAGGAGGTTTCCACAATAGACACAGATAATATCAGACACTTGGACATGAGATCTATTCCAGTAAGATGTTTCAGAGCAGCCCAAGCTCAGTCCTCTGATTGGAAATATGTTTTGACACAGTATTGATTGAATTTAAAAAGAAAGGTACCTTTCCAGCCCAGCCCTAAGCATAAGATATATCATCTATCAATTTTGATTTCTTTCTTTACCGCAATCTGACCAACCCATGGAGGTTATTCAAAGGGAACTCAGGTCAGACAGGTTTTTGGCCTTATCATTCAGGAAATCTGAATTTCATTGCTGGCTTGGCCTCAGGCTTACTGAGAATGGGCAAGCCATTCCCTTCTCCCTCTCAATTTCTCCATCTGGAAAATGTAGACGCTGACACTCGCCATCAGATAATGTTTGCAAAATGTTTAGAGATCCTTGCTGGTCGACAGCATGTAATTGCAAACTGTTAGGGTTTCTCCTTCCTTACAAAAATTTTTCTTGTTTTAATTGAAGTATTTGGAATACCAACACCCTGTTTCTTCCATCTGTAATGGGGCCTGTTCTGCACTGACCCCTCCAACACCACCACAGAGCATACAGACACTCTCTGCCTACTTCTAGGGGACCATTTCAGAGTGCTAAAAAGTTGGTTTCTAGCCATGCATGACTCATAGTCCGCTTAAGTCCCCTGACTGGCTTTTGACCTAGAACTTGGTGGTATATGCCAGTGACCATTCTGGTCATTCTCCATGTTCTAGCTTCAAAGAGTGAGGATAACTCTGAATTGTCCAGAGGGCCAGGGAGGAAGGGAATGCTCTTTCCTATCTGACCACCTGGCTGGCTCTTTATTTTATGTTTGTTTGTTAGTTTTTTTGCTTTTCAGAGGGAAGAGGGCAGGGCAATTGGGGTTAAGTGACTTGCCCAAGGTCACATGACTAGTAAGTGTTAAGTGTTGGAAGCCAGATTTGAAATCAGGTCCTCTTGACTCTAGGACTGGTGCTCTATTCACTGTACCACATAGCCGCCCCTTATTTGTTCTTTCTTGATCTTAGGTGAACAAGCATCCCAAGATGCAATTATCTGGGGTGACCTTGTGAGTTTTGAAAAATCCAAGTGTCTTGGGAGACCTGCCTAGTAGGGGCTAGTATCTGGTAGAGCAGCAGGAGTAGAAATGATTGCCTAGGGAGCAAAAAGACATCCTGAGGACAAATGAATAAGAAATACTAGCCACTGTAGGGAAGACAGCTTCAGGAAGTGTCACCCCTTGTGGTCACTTCAAAAGTGCTGGATATGAAATCAAGAATTGTAGTTCCTCAGAGACCATGTTGGCTGCGCACCCAATAGGAGGATACACCAACTTAATTAACACTCAGAAAAGTGAGGAGAGGACTAACTGTATCAGAAATTCAAAGGAACCTCTGGGACACACAAAGTCCCTATAGTGAGATTTGTCCTTTCAATTTTGAGCCTATCCTTCCCATGAACTTTTTTTTACCCCAAGGGAACACGTGCCAAGGGTTGGAGGGAATGTTTTGTGACTCTTCTTTATGTGTCTTCTCAGTAAAACTTTTCTAAAATTTAATGAAGTTTGCGGGGGGAGGCGACTACCACTTAATGGTGAGAACAATGATGGAGACTCATGAATGACAATAATAGAGAACACAGCCCTTCAGGACTATCAAGGACACCCTCTGGGAACTCTAAACCATGAGAATCAGTGCAGGTTTGAGGAAGGACCCGATGGCAGCTTCATTATCCACTGAAAATTCCACATCCTACATATTTGTGTAGGATACAATTTCTGTGCCAATTTTGCCCCATTATGTCATGTTCCAAAGTTTGTTAAGAGTTCAGAGGGTCAGGGCAGCTAGGTGGTGCAGTGAATAGAGCACCAGTCCTAGAGTCAGGAGGACCTGAGTTCAAATCCAGCCTCAGACACTTAACACTACTAGCCATGTGACTTTGGGCAAGTCACTTAACCCCAATTGCCCTGTCTTCCTCCTCCAAAAAGCAAAAAAAAAAAAAAGTTCACAGGATTCTTGACTTCTTGCTTTTGTGGTCACTAATGGAATATTGGATAGAGCTCTGGGCATGAAGTCGGGAAGACTCACCTTCCTGAGTTAAAATCTGGCCTCAGACACTTCTTAGCTGTGTGAAACTGGGCAAGTAATTTAACCCTGTTTAACTCAGTTTCCTCATCTATAAAATGAGCTGGAGAAGGAAATGACAAACCACTCATATCTCTGTCAAGAAAACCCCAAATGAGGTCATGAAGAGTTGGTCATGACTGAAAAGTGACTTAACAACAACAATAAATATCTAAATTTTCCTTAATTTTAAGTCATAGGGATAATAAGTCTAGCTTATAGCTTAATTAAATTATCTAGATGAGTAAGGTCAGGTGGTATTCTAATCCTGGTTTAATCACTGGAAGGCTGGAAAATTTTGAGAAAGTATTAATTCAGTTCAATTCAGCAAGTATTAAGAACCTACTATATTCCAGTCACTTTGCTAGTCACTGTGACTGGGAGGCAGGAAGGAAAGGGTTGGTAAAAAGGAAAAAAGTAATAATTTCTGTCCTCAAGGAGCTTACAACCATTGGAAGGAATCACCAAGTACACAGATAGAAATGTATGGGGAGAAGGTGATCAGGGAGATTCTGATCAATTTAATGTTTTCCAATCTATCTGATGAGATTACAGAGCATAGACATTTGGAGACATCTGAGAGATACCTTTCTTTCCCCCCACTGAATTTGGGTATGTCCACTGATAGGGTATATGGAATCCAAAATGACTGGCTAAGTAGAACTCATAGATAACATCTTGTTTGAGAAGCTACTCCTCTCTGTCATGTGTCTCTGTATCACAATCTTTCAGCCCTGTTGAGGACCACAGGCAAGTGGGACTCGGACCCTGATGCCTGAACAAGCCCTTTCAGGTATTTGGCCTGCTGATGGCCTGGATCGGTTCCCCATCCCCCAGGAAAAAAAGCTCAAATACACAGGTGTGAGGATTAGGTCCTTGAGATAAGCATGACAATACACCCACAGCCAGGGAACATAGACGTGTGAAATGTCCACAGGGGAAGACAATTAGGGAAGAGGATTATGGCTCTATAAAGCTGTGCCTGGAACAATAAAGATTGGCTCTTTATTTTCACCGTTTGAGAGTCCTGTCTCTTTTTATGCATACACTAGTAACCTCTGGGTCAGTGACTCTTTCTCAGCCCTGCTTGGGAATGGCAGGGCTCCCCATAACTGGCTCCCCACACAGTCCCTCTGATTCCCACTGTTCAGAAAATAGAAAATAAAAACACGTACCAGAGTAAATATGTTCTGGGGGCATTGTGGCCATGAACCATTTCTTCTCCACTTTAACTAGAATGAGAACTCGTGGCAGAAGTACACAGCAGAGGGAGACACATGGTTGTATGTTGCCTGTTAGTTTATAGACAACAACAGCCAGGTAGAATTGTGGATAGTGCTGGGTCTGGAGTTGGAAAGACCTGAGTCCAAATTTGACCTGACACTACCTGTGTGATCCTTGACAAGGCACTTAACTCTGCCTCAGTTTCCTCAACTGTAAAATAAGCTGGAGAAGGAAATTCCAAACCCCTCCAGTCTCTTTGCCAAGAAAACCCCAAATGGAATCATGAAGAGGCAGACATTACTGAAACAACTGAACAGAAGAGAACCTCTTAGTAGGCAAAGTAGGGGAAAGTTGCCATTCCAGAAACAAGGATCAATCCAAGCAAAGGCACAAATGTGGGAGAGTTCAGTGAGGGTATAAACTACAAATCACTTTCCAGTTTGACTGGAATGTGGAGCTGTTAGATGATGCTGCTAGTAAAGAGGTCTGCAAAAAAGTTGTACATTTTTGCAAGGAGCCTAGGTAGAGTTTCTAAGGGTGTGAAGTTATTCTTCCTGTTGTTTCATCTTAATACATACAAGCTATCCCTCCAACCCTGTGCCTTGGGAAGGGAGGCCCCCTAAGGGCAGTGCCTGACCCATTATAGGTATTTAATGCTTGTTAATTGATTACACTGCCATTCCTACCTCTGGTACCAAGGGACAACCCACATGTACTAGGGCACCATTGCCTCTAGTAGAAACAACCCCTTTCTTTCATTCCACTCATCTCTGAATTCTATCAATTCTTTTTTTCCCCTCATATCCTCCTTGCCATTAGGAGGTGGGCAGATAAAGGGAAGTGAGAATAAGTATATGTGTATATAAATATATATATACATATACATATATTTGTATGTATGTATTTTCTTTTTAAAAACCCATTCACTTTCTAGGTTGTCCTAACCTCTACCCCAGCTGTGGCATGTGTATCCTTTTCAGTGGTTGTTGCCAGAGGCAGGGCTTAATTAAACATCATGAGAAGCTTTGAAAATGATAAGAGCCACTTCAGTCCCAATGGCTCTGGAGCAGGCCAAATGGGCTATTCATTGCATATTAATGATGAATGGAGTCCACCTGAGTCACACTTACAGCAGAACTCTTGGCCAGTACGGGAAATGAAAGCACTTCACAATCAGGCAAAGTAAAATGGGCTATGGAGAACAGCTTTTGCCAAGACCCCAGAGAACACACAGATCATCTCCAGAGAACATTCTATCTCAAGCCAAGAACACTGGCTGTTTCAGTGTGTAAGCTAGAGAGATATTTTGGGATAATATCTGTCCCAACATTAAAGTCCATTGTACTTGCTGGTATATCATAGATATGATATTGATTCCCATTTGAAAGCCGGAAAGGCATTTCACTTGGTCAAGGAGTACATCTATTCCACATAAGAAGTGTAGTCCTATTGAAATCAAATTCAATTCCACAGTTATTAAGCATTAACTCTATGTAAAACATTAAGGTAAGTATAAGTACAAGGATTAAAACACACAGACACAAAAACATTATACTGTTTTCCTACTTGTCTGACCATCCTTCTTGGCCTCCTTTACTACTTTATAATCTCTATGACACACAATAGAATGTGATCTCCTTTGGGGCAGGGATATAAAATTTTTGTTTTTGTATGCATCATGTATCTGTCATATAGAGGAACTTAACCAACACTTGTTGGTAGATTGAGAGCAGGGTCTGGGACATATATACCATTGTAACCTCGGTGTATTGCACAGAGATCAATTGCTGGAACAGAATATGTTTATAGCATACAGAATCAATCACAGTAGACAAGTGTTTGATAAACACAAAGACCCCAATTATTAAAAAGAACTCATTATTTGAAAAAAAAAACTACTGGGAAAAGTAGACAGTTTTCTGGTCTGACAGAAATTAGACAAGACAAACACTTCATACTAGATACCAAGATAAGCACCAAATGCTTACATGCCCCAAATATAAAAGGTCACACCATAAAGAAATTAGAGGAGCAAGGAAGAAATCACCTTTTAGATCTATGGCTGGGGGAAGAGTTCCTGACTAAACAAGTGATAGAAAGGATCACACAAGATAAAATGGACAGTTTTGATTTTATAAGATAAAAAAGTTTTGTGCAAATAGATGTAACAGTAAGAATCAGAAGAGAAATAGGTCATTTGGATCTTTGCACAAGATTCTCAGATAAAACTTTCATACCAAAGCTATGTAAAGAATGGATTCAGAGTCAGAGCCAAGATGGCGGCATAGAAGCAGGAAAACTCTGTGAGCTCCCCCCATAACCACCTCAAATACCTATAAAATATGACTCTAAACAAATTTTAGAGCTACAGAACCCACAAAGTGACAGAGAGAAACAAATCTCCCACTGAAGACAGCCCAGCAGGCCTGCAGGAAGGGTCCATCACAGTATGCTGGGAGCCAAGCCCAGCCCCATGTGAGCCCATAGTTTTAGCCTCAGGGTGGCCCCGACCAGCAGCAGCTGGAGCAGACTTCTGGAGAGTGGATAACCGGCAGCTGTGGTGATTTCCAGAATTATCAACCCATAAATGCCAAAGACAAAGTAAAAGGTCAGTGTGGAACTCTGTTGGAATTGGGGGGGATGGAGAAGTGTGGCCCAGCCCCTGCCCCCTGGGGAAAGAAGTGGTGGAGGTGCAGCAGCAGCTACCACCACATGGCTGCTTCAGAGCTCCTGGCCCGCAGATCATAGAGGGACCAAGCGACCATTCAGAGGGTAATCACCCTTGCTTTAAACTGCTTGTATCTGGATTGCAGTCTTGGCTCGAGGTCCTGGTGTATGTGACCAGGTGCTAGAGCTTGTGGGGGCTGCAGAGAGTGCACCCAACTAATAGTGCCAGCAGCTGCAAAAACCCCAGTGATTTGGGACAAAGGTCTCCTCTCTGGAAGCAGAGTTCTACCATGGCAAAGAGCTCAAAAGTCAGGTAATTGAGTGGCAACATGAGCAAGCAAAGGAAGCAAAGCAAGCACAGAAATAAAAGCTTAGATTCCTTTTTGGGGACAAAAAGATCAAAGCATGGATTTGCAGGACGATAATGAAGTCAGAATTCCTGCACCAAAAGCTTCCAAGAAAAATATAATCTGGTTACAGGCCATGGAGGAGCTCAAGAAAGATTCTGAAAATCAAATAAGAGAAGTGGAGGGAAAATTGGGAAGAGAAATGAGAGTGATGCAAGAAAATCATAAAAAGAAAGTCAACAACCTGACTGAAGAACATAACACCTTAAAAAATAGACTAACTCAAATGGCAAAAGAGGCTCAAAAACCAATGAGGAGAAGAATGCCTTAAAAAGCCAATTTTGCCAGATGGAAAAAGGATCTCAAAAGCTCACTGAAGAGAATAATTTCTTCAGAATTAGAGTGGAGCAAATAGAAGCTAATGACTTTATGAGAAATCAAGATACTATTAAACAGATACAAACAAATGAAAAAATAGAAGGCAATGTAAAATAACTCATTGGAAAAACCACTGACCTGGAAAATAGATCCAGGAGAGATAATTTTGAAATTACTGGACTACCTGAAAGCCATGATCAGAAAAAGAACCTAGAAATCATCCTTTAAGAAATTCTCAAAGAAAATTGCCTGGATATTTTAGAACCAGAGGGCAAAATAGAACTTGAAAGAATTCACCAATCGCCTCTTGAAAAAGAAAGAAAACTCCTAGGAATATTATAGCCAGGTTCTAGAGTTCCCAGAACAAGAAGAAAATATTACAAGCAGCCAAGAAGAAACAATTTGAATCTTGTGGAAACACAATCAGGATAACATAAGATCTAGCAGCTTCTACATTAAGGGATTGAAGGGCTTGGAGTATGATATTCCAGAGGTCAAAGGAGCTAGGATTAACACCAAGAATCACCTATCCAGCAAAACTGAGTATAATGTTTCAGGGGAAAATATGGTCATTCAATGAAATAGAGGAATTTCAAGCATTCTTGATGAAAAAAACAGAGTTGAGTAGAAAATTTGACATTCAAATACAGGAAGTAAGAGAAGCATGAGAAGGTAAATAGAGAAAAGAAATCATAAGGAACTTATCAAAGTTGAACTACTTACATTCCTACATGGAAAAACAATCATTGTAATTTATGAAACTTTTCTCAGTATGAGGATAGTTGAAGGGAATATAAATGAATATATATATGTACACATACATATATATGTCTATATAGGAGGATATATGTGTGTAGAAATACATATGTGAGTGTGTGTATATATGTGTACAGGTATACATAGACAGAGGGCACAGGATCAATTGAATAGGAAAGGATAATATTTAAAAAATAAAATTAAGAGGGGAGAGAGGAATATAATGAGAGGAGATAGGGAGAGACAGCATAGGGTAAATTATCTAATATAAAAGAGGCAAGGGATAACTGTTACAACAGAGAAGAAGAACAGGAAGGCAAAAGGGAATGGGTCAACCTTACTCTCATTGAATTTATCATAAGGAGGGAATAACATACACACTAAATTGAGTATCTTACTCTACAGGAAAGTAGTGGGGAAGAGGATAAGAGGATGAATGATAGAAGGGGGGGCAGATTGCAGGGGTGGGGGTAGAGGGTAGTTAGAAGCACACACTTTCAAAAAGGGACAGGTCAAAGTAGAATATAGAACAATGGGGGGGTGGGATAGGATGGAGGGAAATATAGTCAGTCTTTCACAATATATTCACTGTGGGAATGTTTTGTGTAACCACACATGTGTGACCTATGTTGAATTGTTTATCTTCCCAGTAAATGTCAAAAATATATATATTATAATAATAATTATTATTATTATTTACATGCAACTGGGAAATAAGATATACAGGCACTGGGGTAGGGAGATTCATCTTGCCCTACCGGAGAGTCAGAGGGGTGATGGGGGAGGATACAGGAGAGAGCAGGGGGAAGGGGTATGCAGTGGGATGGCTGTTTTGTGGTGGTGAAAAAGGGGAAGATGGGGAGAAAATTTGTAATTCAAAATCTCGTGGAAATGAATGATGTAAACTAAAAATAAACAAAAGTTAATTATAAAAAAAGAAGGAGATAAGGGAAAGGGATTATCCTAGAGACAGGAAGCGTAGAAGCAGCTTGTGATTTCACTGCTGTAGGGAATCCCTTGGTCTGTACAGCCAGCATCTTCTCTAAAACTGAGCCTCTTAGGAAGCTGTCCAGAACACTGATGGTGTGTGCCCAGGGTCACACGCCAGTATGTGCCAGATTGAAGACTTGAATACAAGACCACCCCTGAGCACAGCTCTCTGTCCACTGCATCACACTGCCTTTCTTCAATACTGGTTTACATTTCTGAACCATTTAACTACCCTCGCAATTACCAGTGAGGTGGTTTTGTTGTTGTTGTTCAATCATTTTTCAGTCCTGTCCAACTCCTTGTGACCCCATTTGGGGTTTTCTTGGCAAAAATATAGGAATGGTTTGCTATTTCCTTCTCCAGCTCATTTTACAGATGAGGAAACTGAGGCAAATAGGGTTAAATGACTTGTCCAGGGTCACACGGCTTTGTAAGTGTCTAAGACTGGATTTAAGCTCAAGAAGAGGAATCTTCCAGGCCTGATCCTCCATCCACTGCACCACCTTGCTACCTCAGTGAAGTAGTACAAGTATGATTATCTCCATTTAGAGATGAGAAGCGTGAGCTTCAGGGAAGTGACCTACCCAAGGTCACACGATAAGTGGCAAAGCCTAAAACCCGTCATCTAGCTACAACACCGACTACGGGCCAGGCATTGTTTTTAGTGCTGGGAACACAAAGAAAATACGAAGGAAAGCAAAAACCAGTCTCTGATTTCAAGGAGCTCGTAGTGGAGGGAGGAAGACAGCCTGATATAAATCAAACGTACCCTTCATTACACCGCTTTGGGGCGATGTTTCTCAAAGCGTGTCCACCCCAGGGTGCCCAAGTCACTTTCAGAGCTAGTCTGAGGTCAAAACTATTGCAATAGTAAGATGTTTTAATAATATTTTTGTTATATATTACATAATATTAAGTATTGCTTAATGCTTAATAATATTAAGATGTTTTAATTTCTTTTTTTTTTTTGGCTTTTTGGAGGGCAATTGGGGTTAAGTGACTTGCCCAAAGTCACATGGCTAGTAAGTGTGTCAAGTGTCTGAGGCTGAATTTGCACTCAGGTCCTGCTGACTTCAGGGCCGGTACTCTATTCACTGTGCCTCTTAGCCACCCCAAGATGTTTTAATTTCTAATATGGTAAATAATCATATAGATAATCAGGGATATGTTAGTAAATGCTTAATAACTGCCTTTCTGGGGGGAAAACCACATGTTTTTAAATTTTATTTTATTTTTTGCTTTTTGGAGGTCAATTGGGGTTAAGTGACTTGCCCAAGGTCACACGACTAGTTTTTGTGATAAGTGTCTGAGGCTGGATTTGAACTCAGGTCCTCCTGACTCCAAGGCTGGTGCTCTATTCACTGCACCACCTAGCCACCCCTGGAAAACCACATGTTAAAAGTATATAACATACTTTAAAGATCTTCATTATTAACATTTTCTCCATCATTTAAAGTTCAGACAATCAACAAAATAATAAATTGAACCTAATTTGTAGCATTTGCCAACTTTGAAGGTACAAATGCTCACAATGAAAATTTAACAATCAGCTCTTGTGAATAGATATGAGGAAGCTCCAGGATACCCTTGGATATAACCCACATAGACAAAAGCTCTTCAAGGGGTTGGGGGGATGTCCACAATAATTTTTATGAGTGCAATGGGCCAAGATAAAAAAGGAAATAGCTAGGTGGCATGGTGAATAGAGCATCAACCCTGAAGTCAGGAGGACCTGAGTTTAAATCCCACCTCAATTACTTACTAGCTGTGTGACCCTGAGCTAGTCACTTAACCCTGATTGCCTCCAAAAAGAAAAATCATCAAAGAGTATAATGAAGTCCTGAGACTTTCAAGTTGGAAAACCATCCCATTATGGCAAATAGTTTGTTTTGCTTTTCTTTCATTAATCAGTGTATGTTCATGTTAATCCAGCTTCCATCTTCCTTCTTTCATTCTTGGGACCAGAGGCATATTTGCATTTTGGACATGAGGATCAAAGATGCAGCCCTGATGGCAATCAAACCCTGGCATCATCAGCATAGTAATCTTGCCAGCTGAGATGGAGAGTGGTAGAGACAAGCTTCCTGGGGTTGTTTTTGGTTTCTGTTTCTGGTTTTTTGGCTTTTTCCACAAAAACTGGTCCTTAGTTCCCAGAGTTCTAAAGCTAAAAGCTGATCTCCCAAATCATCTAGTCTAAAAGTATCCAACATGTGGCCCAACACTGCCCTCCTCCCTGGGAACCAGATTAAAATGTAATTGGGAACTATAGAACAAAAGAAGCAAAACTACAGTTATGGTAGCAAATAAAATATAGATAACTCTACATTTTAAAACTAAGTCAACAAGGAGCCCACAGGGATCCTCGGGTAAGAACAGAGGCTCTTATTTTTTTGGAATTTAATAGCATAGATGTAGTCCAAGGCACTCAAGTGACAGCTATACGGTCTTGCTGTATCACTGCAAGTGGGCAGTCAGGCAAATTGGAATATTCAAAACTCTGAAGCTGGTCCTTCCAGGACACTGGTAGAGATGTACACATATGTGAAATGTATGAGCCAAAGGCCTGGTTGGAAAATTGGCAGGGTCTGTCTTGCTCCTTCCCACATCCTGGAAATTCTGGGTTCCTGTCTAAGTGGGCTATCACTTATTTCGCACCCTCCTAAGCACCAGGATGACTACTATCCTAGTAGTCGTTGATGCCCTGACAAAAGGTTTCATTATCTTGCCTGTACTTTCTTTACTTGGGGCATTTAGGTGATACAGTGGATAGACACTGGGCCTGAAGTTAGGAAGACTCATCTTCTTGAGTTCAAACTAGCTGTGTGACCCTAGGCAAGTCACTTAACCCTGTTTGCCTCGGTTTCCTTTTCTATAAAATGAGCTGGAGAAGGAAATGGCAAACCTCTCCAGTATCTTTGCCAAGAAAACCCCAAATGGGGTCACGGAGTCAGATATGACTGAGTAACAACAACTTTTTTCACTGTTACTGAGGAAGCTTTTTTCTTGGCTTTGGATTCCCAGTCAGTTCTCTCTAGCCCCCAACATCCAATCAGAAGTCCTCACCATGAAGGATTATTTGGGGGAACTTGAATCTGCGCAAGTAGATGTGTAGACCATTCTAGAAGCCACCCTGTCAACTCTGTGGGAGCTGCTGTCTGCATTTAGGGATCAAGTTTAGATGCCTACCAAAAATCTTCGATCTATGTAGGGTCCCAAGAAGTTATACAGTAATAAAATGTAGCATTATCTAGCACTCCTGGGCTTGCAAAGTGCTTTACAATTGTCATATCAGTTTATTCGACTGTTTTTTGTTTCCAATGTATCTATTTCCCCTCTAATTCTTAATATATTCATTTTTCTGCTAATTAAAAAAAAAACCAATTGTCAAATTAGTTAATTCTCACAACAACACTTGGAGGTTGGTATTACTATTATCCCCGCTCTACAGAGGAGAAAACTGAGGCTAGTATGTGCCCAAGTGTGGATTTGAACTCTGGTCTCCCTGACTCCTTCATCTGCTCCACCACTGAGCTGCCTCTATAACTGTACCAACGGATCTTTCTCCATCATCTATGTGGTCAGTCTGATGGTCTTCTAACTCTAGGTCCCCACAGCTCTAAGAAACCATTTAATGTTTCACCTGGTATCAATTCAAAAGAGTCATCTTGTTTCCAGGCTTCCGTCACCAGATAAATTATTAGCATTCAAATGCTCTTGGAAAAGCAGGAAGAACTTTGTAGTACTATGGATGACCTGTGGGACTGGGAATACCTTCAGCACCCAGCAGATTGGGAGGGTTACTACCTGGAGGACTGAACTTGGCTTGATATATCAGGGCAGGGATTCAGTACCAAGGGAAGAGTAGGGTATTTAGAAAGACCGAAACAATTCCGGTTTGTTATGTGTAAGCATTTATCAGCCGTGCATGATCAGACCCTACCTGCCAGCTTTTGAAAGCTTCTACCCCTGCTTCTGCCCTCATTAATTTCTATGGTGACTTTGGAATATTTTTGTTTGTCCTTCATTCTGGAAGAGGACCATGACATCAGGGCGGTGATGCCATGACTTGCAAGCGAATGGGATTTAAGTGAGGCAGGGCTGTGCAAAGTCACTAGCCTCACTCTCTCCTCTGGAGCCATCTGGGTCCAGTGGCCAGATACAATCAGGACAGCCAAAGACAGTAGGAAACTCTGACCTCTTTAAGCTAAGGTCTTTCCCAGGTCTCAGTTTGATTGAAGCAACGCCCATTCCGTGATTAAGACCAGGCAAGAAATGAGGCAAAGAATGACCTCTTTTACCGAGAGAGAGACACAGAGACAGAGAGAGACAGAGAGAGAGAGAGACAGAGACAGACAGAGACAGAGACAGAGAGACAGAAAGAGCCAGAGACAGAGAGAGAGAGAGACAGAAAGAGACAGAGACAGAGAGAGACAGAGACAGAGAGAGACAGAGACACAGACAGAGAGACAGAGACAGAGAGAGAGAGAGACAGAGAGAAATCAGTCCAGGAGGGGAAGACCCTAAGGGCTTCTGGCCAAAACAGGAATAATTGCTATTTATACTCACTATGAACCATCAGAGCCCAAGCAGTGACCAAGTGAGGCTTGGGCTGGGACCTGTTGTTGGTCAATTCCTGAGAGACAGAGTGATTTGGGTTTAAGGTATGGTCCTTAGAAAAGACATCTACCCACAAACCCCAAGATATCTTGTAAGGTTTCATCATGAAATCTAGGCAAAGATAGACACCATCCGTGGGGAATGATACAGGCTCCCAAGCTCTGGAGCTGCACAAGTGAAAGGACCATCTCTTTCCTCCTACTTCTTTGAATTTTCAATGATCAGTTTAAAAAAAAAAAACAGGCCTTTTTCCAAGACAGAGGAAATGTCTCTGTGTTAATGGCAGGTGGGAAGCCGCTCCTAGAGGAATATTCATACTGTGCTGTGCTGGGTGAATGAGCTACTTATACAGTGCTAAGTGTTTAAGATGCTTTAACTTCCTCCCATCTGGGCTTTCAGACTTGTGAATGAAAGATGCTTGGAGAGATCAGAATAAAGAGTTATTTAGGGATAAGCCTTCACAGGGTATGTATCTGCAGTCTACTCTCTGACACTGCTTCTTGCAATTGGTGGTTCAGAGAACAGAGCCCTGAGTTTGGTTGCAGTCAGGAAGACTTGAATTCATATTCATCTCAGACATTTATCAGCTGTGTGATCCTGGGCAAGTTACTTAACCTCTGTTTGCCTCAATTTCCTCAATGGGGATGATAATAACACCTACCTTGCAGAGCTATTGGGAGGATCAAATGAGAAAATATTTATAAAAAGCCCTTAGCACAGGATCTGGTACATAGTAGGCATGCTATATAAATGCTTGTTCCCTTCCACTATCTGCAAAAATAAACCAAAACGAAACAAAACATGGAAGAAAAAGAACAATAAGACATTGGTTAATAAGCCCCAATTTTCCCTCTGCTGAGTCTGGGCCAGCTACTGGTTCATCTCAGTTCCTGTAACTATAAACCAATCCCACAGGAGCACTGTTTCCCTCTCCTTCTGACATCAGGCCTGGGCTTCTTCACAGGGTCAGTGGTAATCTCAGTGGACAGAATGACTATTAAATAAAAATAGTCATCTCAATGACCTCACTCCTAACCTCTCTGGTCTTGTATTTGTGACCTCAGGCAAGAGAGAGAGGAAAAACAAGCAGACAGGACATTACCATTTCATTCAAATGCACCGCACAGACCTGCCATTCCTGTCAAGTGTTCTAGGTCCAACCATGTGAAACCAATGCTTTCAGAGGAAATGTCCAGAGGCTGCCCAGGAAGGTCAGCCCCTGAAATTGAAGGCGTACCCCAGAACTCTGACCACCCAGACTGTGGGAACACCCTGGAAAATGATCAGTCATGTTCAAGTAACTTATTTTTAAGATGAATTACTTTCTTTAAAAATAATAATAATTAATATGCCATGATAATTTTCTCATTCTCCAACTGATCCATGATGGTTATAAAAAAAGAATTTAATATAGTCAAAGTTATAATTTGCTTTAAACATTATTGATCTTGAAATTAGAATTCAGTTTGGAAACCTCTGGATCTTTTTTTTTTTTTTACTTTTTAAAAGCTTTTATAATTATCAACTAGAAAATTATTTAAGAAAACCATTTTATATACAAAGGAGACCAGAAAATGGAGACTGTACTTGAAACTATGAATCCCCTTCACTGAAATTTCCTTAATGTATGTTGTTAAATATTCTTTTTAATATACATTTGGTATTAATTTAATTTGGTAGTAGCAACATTGCCCTGCTTGTCTGTGTCTGATCTCCTCTGTGTATTTTTAAATGTTCAATGGATGCTCATTCTTTCTTTTTCTTGCATCACTAAGGATACTTTCCCATGCTTCTCAAAATTCTCTTCTCTCCTCCCCCCAAAACCTTGCTTCTAACAAAGGTATAGGAAAGGAAAGGAAAGGAGGGGAAAGAAAGGTAAAGGAAGGGAAGGGCAAGGCAGGGCAAGGGGAGGGGAGGAAGGAGAGGGAAAAGGAGAAAGGAAAGAAAAGTGAAAAAAAGAAAGAAATTTGTGTTATATTGCCTGTCTGATGCTGTACTTCTAGTCCATCACCTTTCCACCAAGAGAAGGTGGACAAGCAATTCAAACCATCTCCTGATTGTTAAATTTTCAATGTGAGCATTTACATTTTGTGAATTAGTAAATGCTACAAATCCAGACTTGATTTATTGTTTTGTTGATTTTCTAGACTTGAGAAAATGATGGAGATGTTAATGCAGATAAAATTTTAAAGTGTGTGACTTATATTTCCCCCAAAGAAATCCAGCTACTAAACATATCCCAGCACACCCTTGGAGGTAAGCTTCATCAGTCTCCTAGAGTTGTAACCAGTCATTGCATTAAGCAGAACTATTAAGACTTTTCAAGTTGTTTCCTACAAAATGTTGGAGTCATTCTGTAAATAGCTCTCCTGCTTCTGCAACTTCCTTATGTATCGGATCATACAAGTCTCCCCAGATTAATCTGAATTTGTCCTTTTTGTCATTTTTCATGGTGCAAAAATAGATTATTACATTCACATACCATAATTTGTTCAGCCATTCCACAATTGATGGGCACACATTGTTTTATCCAGGTCTTTGCTACAAAAAAAGTTGCTATTACAAATGTTTTTGTGTATATGGGTGCTTTTCCTCTTTCTTTGATCTCTTTTGGGTATGTATCTAGTAGTGGCATCACTAGGTTGAAGAGTATATAGGTTATTGACTTTAGGGGTATGCTATAGTTCCAAATCACTTTCCATAGTGGTTGGACCAATCCACAAATCTACAGTGCATCAGGGTTTTCATCTTTTGATAGCCTCTCCAACAATTATAATTTTCCCTTTTTTGTCAACTTTGACAACCTGATGAGTATGAAATAGAACTTCAGAGTCATTTTAATTTATATTCCTTTTATTATTAGAGATTTAGAGAATTTTCCTCCAGATTTCTTCCCTTGAGAACTGTCTAATTGTGTCCTTTGATTATTTATTTTTTTTATTTTTAAATTTTAAATTTATTTTATTAAATTTTTTTTGAGTTACATATTTTCTCCCCGTCTTTCCCCCGCCCACCACCCCAAAACAGCCATCCCAGTGTTTCCCCCCTCCCCCAGTCTATTCTCTCCTATGT
>CM053584.1:65570916-65591138 GCA_028627135.1 Pseudochirops cupreus | reverse complement strand
TATATATATATATATATATATATATATATATATATATATATATATATATATATATATATATATAAATTAGTAGCCAGTGGACATGTTAAGTTCCTTTATAAAGTAAGAGTTTAATGAACACATTGAACTGAATTGAAATGGAGATTATCCACCTTTCTGAAAGGGATTAAGGCAAATCAAAAGCTTGTTATATAATATTCGATAAGCATTGATCATGTAAGGTGAACTAGAGGATAATTAAGCTAGAGCACAGGTAGACCAGAACGTCTGGATTGGAAAAAGAGTAAAAATTTTTCCTGATTTGCAAAAAGGGAGAAAGAAAGGCGTCTGCAAGCTACAGGACCGCGAACTTGACTTTGATCCCTCCCTTTTCCTTAAGACCAGATTCTTTGAGGGAGGGGACTGCATCATTTTCAGGGGTACCTAGAGCCATACTTTGTATACAGTAGGTGCTTCATAAATGTGTTAGATTGAATCAAATTGCTGAAAAGGAAGGAAAGCAGGGTGCTGTAGTAGGGAATAACTTGCCTCTGTAAATAAGAGATCCTCCTGCATTCTAATCTCTGCTCCACCCACTACTTATTAGTTGTGTAACCTTGGGCAAAACACTTAATCCTCCTGTGCCTCAGTTTACTCAGATATAAATGAAGAAATTGAACCAGGTCATCCTTTTCCAAACTGTGTGATCCAAACAGAGATTTTGAGAGAAAATTTCAATGTTCATGGTATTTTCCCTTATAAAATATTAAACATGAATGTATATCCGCATCAAAATATTTATTATGTGCTACAATTCTCCAGCATACAAATAAGCACAATTTCATCTGTTTTGCTCACAAGTTTTTCCAGCCCATCTATCTTTTATCTCAGGAGGACTATGACACCCTGTGGCAATCAATGCAGTATAGCTAGCATTTATATAGCATTTTAAGGCTGGCAAAATGCTTTATAACCATCTCTTTTAATCCTCACAACAACCCTGAGAGGCAGATGCTGTTATTATCCCCATTTCACAGATGAGGAAACTGAGGTAGGCAGAGGTTAAGACTCAACAAATCCCTTTAATAAAAGGATTTGTTCTGTGAAGTTTGGATTCAGTCAAAGGGCTGCACTTGAGGACCTAGAGGGACACATGTGGCCTCGAGGCCACAAGTTCCCCACCCCTGGGTTAAGTGATTTGTCTCATATCAAAAAGCTAGTAAATGTCTGAGGTCACATTTGAACTTAGGACTTTATGACTTGGTGTTCATTGCTCTACCCGCTGCTTCACCTACTTGGCAGTGTCTTTCAAGCCCCAAAATGTAACATAACCAAATCCACTTGGGAAAAGCTAGATTAAATGACCTCCAAGGTCTTTCCTAGTCATAAAACCCTCTGATTCTGATTAAGAAGTGGCATTAGTTTTGTGGGGAAGCAGGAAAAAGCAGGTCCCCAGTTATGATGGAAGAATTTTAATAAAAAGAACTAAGTTTTAGGGAAGGAAAAAGTCATCTTGCAAATGAATGTGCAGGGCCCTCAGTGTGTACTGTTCAATCCCAAAGGTAAATTTGGCAAAAAGTGTCAGACCCCCACCAGCTTTGCTACAAATGTGCAGTGGAACTGAACCCTAAGCCTTCATGTTCTTGATCTGGTATAACCTTCTCCAACTATGGCAGGAAATGTTTCTAAGCCAGACAGCAAAATAAAGAAAGGATATATAGGGTTCCGGGATGGCAGAAAAATCCCTCACGCATGCCGCCCAGTTCCAGCTGCCTGAGTTGTTGCCTTCTCTTTCTTTTAAATTGCATCACTTGCTTCGATGACTCTGAACTCTGCGAGCCCCTCCTGGGTTTTTACGGCTTTTCTGGGCAAATACATTTGCCTAAATTAAAAAGCAGGGCCTGGCATCTGGATCTGAGAGAGGGCAGCAGGAATTTTTAATCCCATCTTTGTAGCCAGCTGATAGGTAGGTCTATGCACTCAAAGATATAGTCCCTTTACTAAGTCTTCTCCCTCCAATCTTTAAATTCACCAAAAAATAGAAATTTTAAAAAATGGCTAAAATAGGGCCAGTGACTATATTATTGCTTTAAGCTTTACAAAGCACTTTATATATGTCATCTCAACAACCCTGTTAGAGTAAGAACTATCATTATCTTATTATTATTGCAATCGGGGTTAAATGACTTATCCAGAGTCACATAGCTAGCAGGTGTCAAGGGTCTGAGGTGGGATTTGAATTCAGGTCCTCCTTACTCCAAGGTCAGTGCTCTCTCCACTACAACACCTAGCTGTGGCTTTATTATCTTTGTTTTACAGATGAGCAAAGGAGGCTGAAAGATTTTAAGTGGCTTGCCTGAGGGCACACATCTAGTAAGTGTCTGAGGCAGGATTAGAATTCAGGTCTTCCTGACTCCAAGTCTAACATACCATCAACGGGGTCACCTTGCTGTTTATAGTACAGGCAAATATTGTACAAACTGAGTAGTAAGCAAGGAATAAATAAAACAGATTTTATTTTCCATTTGCAACTAGGTGGCACAGTGGCTAGAGCACTGGCCCAGGAGTCAGAAAGCACTGAATTCAAATCCTGCCTCAGACACTAGTCAAGTCACTAAACTTCTGTCTGCCTCAGTCCTTCTCTGTAAAATAACTACATCCTAGGGCTGTTGCAAGGATCCAAAGAGATGACATTTGTTAAGTGCTTAGTGCAGAGACTGGCACATAGTAGGCCCCTAATGAATGATTTTTCCCATTATTCTCAATCTGCTAGCACAAGGGCACTCACTGTCTCTTCCCTGAGGCCTTACTTCTTCAAGATGGAAGAGGCCTTTGAGCGTTCATAATGTGGGCCGGGCCCATGGGAAACCCATCCATGTGTCAAAAAAAACGCTCTTGAAGTACTAGGAGTGTGGCCTTGGGATAACCATTTCACCTCTGTTTGCATCAGCTTCTTCAACTGTAAAACAGGGATAGTAACAGCATTGCCTCCCAGGGTTGTGGTGAGGATCAGGTGAGACGATGTTTGGGAAACACTTAGCACCATGCCTGGCAAACAGCAGGCGCTGTGTAAATTCTAGCCATCATCATCATCACTATCATCACCATCATCATTATCATTACTACTACTACTACTACTACCACCACCACTAGTACCGCCACTACTACTACTACTACTACTACTACCGCCACTACTACTACTACCACCACTAGTACTACCACCACCACTACTACTACTACTACTGTTACTACTACTACTACTACCACCACTACTGTGACTACTACTACTATTACTACCACTACTACTATCACCATTAGTACTACGACCACCACCACCACTACTACTACTACTATCACCATTAGTACTATCACCACCACCACCACCACCACTACTACTACCACCACTAGAACTGCTACCACTACTACTACTATTACCACCACCACACATCCTCCTCCTCCTCCTACTACTACTACTATTACTACTACTTGGAGATGAGGAGAATCCAGTGGCAATTGGATGTGACTCAAACCAGAGGCTTCCTTAGAGTATTTCTGTCCCACTGTCCCACTGTGTCGAGAGAAATAGCAGGAGTAAGGTGTAAGCTGATAGCATAGACCCAAAAAGGCTGCAACCAGCCAAAGTATTTTGGAGAGTGAGAGTAAACAGAGTTGCTTTGTCATTGATCAAACTGACCTGACTACCTATGGGGATGAACAGGGAAAGTGATGAGAATATTGCCAGGGAGGTCTCCTGAGCTGGGAAGAACAGTGTTGCAACAGGAACACGAGGGCATGAAATCTGAGCCAGTTGTGTGGACACCTGGCCCTTGTTCCGTCCATTCCTCTGAACAGCACCTGAGGCCATAGGATCATGGGATCACAAACCTAAGCTGGGAGGTATCTCAGAAGCAAGCTCTTCCAATCCTTCCATTTTACAGATAAGGAAACTGAGGCTCAGGGAGGGTATGTGAGCTGCCACATGTCACATAGGTTCACATAGGTGGTGAGCATCAAAGGTAGGATGCAAAATTGTTGGGGTTCTCTGATTGTATCCACTTCTTGGTGCTGCTGTTATAACTGTGCCAGTAATGAGAGACAGTCAACAAGAATTCGATTCAATTTACTTGAATATTTTGAATTGAATTGAATTAATTGAATTTAGTACCATTTATGTGCAAGACAATGAGCTAATGCTAGAAATACAAAAAAAAAATAGCTTGGCCCCTGCCTCTAGGAGATCATACTCTGTTAAAACAAATAACCACATAACAGATTAGAAAATAGTAAAGCTTTTTGAGCGGTCAGATTGAGCTGTCACAAGAAGGTTGGCCACTAGGGGATCAATGGTTTGGCCATGGCAACCCATGAAACAATGAAAAATTCAAAATGGCCTGTGTCTACTTCTGCAGTAATCATAGCCAAGTGCCATAAAATGGAGCAAAGGCTCCCAAGAATCCCAGTTTCTAGACTGTATACAAACATTAATTCATCTGTTGGCGTCCTACATATGAGATCCTTGTCCAATGACCAACAATTCATCATACTGAAAGAGCAGGAGTTCTTAACCTGGGATCCACGGACCCCATCTTCAGTGGGAGGGGGGTGGTGGTGGCAGTAAACTCAAATGGTAAAAAAATTACCTCTTTATTTTCACTCACCTCTACTTTAAATTTAGAATTTCCTTCAACTATTTAAAAATATGATTCTGAAACCTGGAAAGACTTGCATGAGCTGATGCAAAGTGAAATGTATTGTGTACAAAGTAATAGCAATATTGTTAGATGATCACTATGAATGACCTAGCTGTTCTCAGCAGCACAATGACCTAAGGCAACTCTGAAGGACTTACGATGAAAAATGCTATCTATCCCCAGACAAAGTACTGCTGGTATCTGAATACAGATTGAAGCATACTTTTTCAACATTCTTTCTTTTTCTTGAGTTTTTTTCTTATCTATGTTTTCTTTCACAACATGACTATTATGAATATGTTTTGCATGACTATATATATATAACCTATACCTACATAGTATATAGTTTACACAGGTATAAACTATACCTATTGCCTTCTCAATGAGAGAAGAAGGGAGAGAATATGGAACTCAAATTTTAAAAACAAATGTTAAAAATTGTTTTTATATGTGACTGGGGAAAAATAAGATATGAAATAAAAGCTAAAAAAAATATGATTCTGAGGAGGGGTTTATAGACTTCATTAGATTGACAAAGGGATCCATGACAAACAAAAAGTAGATCTCCTTTACTAAAGGAACTTAATTATGTCAATCTTGACATTCTCACCATATAAAGCCAGAATTTACAAGGAAGCTTCAGTTAAATGGAAGAAGTATGGTTAACAGGGGCAAGAATGCCCCATAGAAGGAAACAAAGAAGTTGGCAGAGTTGAGCTACCAGGCATCCCAAAGCATCAAGAAATAGCATTTTATGGGTCTTTTGGTCACCCTATATTAAAATATTCTTTCTAAGCATTTGCCAATAAGACTACCATGAAGATCATTTCTGTTTACAAGCCAAAATCTGTTGCAGAGCATTGAGGAAGATTCATTGGTTGATAAGACCCTTCAAATTAAAGTACTATGTCATTTAATACTCAGTTCATGCAAATTGCATATAAGGGAGAAGAGGGAAAATGTTGGAAAATATGACTATTAAAAAATGAAAGATATCAAAGGCATATGAAGTACACAGAAACCTCACGTCTATTTGGAATAATATTTTCTTCAAGAAGAGAGTTGAGAGGTGTCAGATCCCATGAGCATTCAGCAACTTCTTTAAAAAGGAAATCAACTATATTTTCATAGACAAGAAACAATTAGTTGCTGATGATGTGGGAATCATTTCAAAATTAGCAATCTGTGCACAGTCGTGCCATGGACTTGTTAGAACAAAGATTTAAATCAGTACCAAATAAAAAATTAAAATAATAAGAATGGCAATTTAAATTGCTCCAATTTATTAAAAATAACTTCTGACTCCAAAAAGGAAGGGATGGGGAAAGGGAGATGGATAGAAGAACAAATAATCACAAAGATTATTCGAATATGATCCGCTCGAGGGCAATGGCCTGGTTTTGCCTTGCTTTTTAAGCCTGGAGCATAGCAGGTGCTTAATACATTTTTGTTGATTTACCCTTTCCTAATGACGTTTTTAAATGATGTGACCAGTCACCACTGGAAGACCAAAAGAGCTAAGCGATCACTTCAGCCAGCAAATGTATGATCTCCTGCTAGCCAAGCTAGGATGCATGATAGCCAAAGGCAACAGAAGTGTAGAATTAAAATTAATTGATAAAATCTAACCAAAAATAGGGGAAGAGTAAATTATAATCAGTCTCACCTCATAAAATAATGAAAGGGAAACAAGCTTACAGATAGTTTGGAAAGAGATCAAATGAAGTCAGATCGTTTAAGACTGAAGCTAGAAGAAAAAAATAGATGAAAAATGGGAAAGACTTTCCAAGATTACTACAACAAACTATTCTTTTTCCATTGATGATAGCAGCGTCATCACACACAAACTTAGTCCCTGATTTGTTGTATGAGGAAGCAATAATAGCATTAAAGAAAAAAAAGATAGGAAGGGCAGCTGGACCAGACTACGTATGGACAAAAGAGGTATATGCCAGAAATTATAATGCCCTGAAAAGTGTTGAGGAATTGATTCTCAAGATTGAAGGCATCTTAATGAGAGGAGGATCCCAAACATTTGTGAAAACCATGAACACAATTATTGCCAAAAAAGATGACTGAGAAAATATTAATAACCATCAATCCATATACCTACTTTCCAATTTCTACAAAAACCTTTCATGGAAAATTTCCACATGTATCATGGGTAGTCCTGGGGAAAGGTATGAGAATTCAATAATTGGATTTGTGTAATGAGTCCTTGAAAGATCCATCAACAGAAATAATTGTGTTTGACTCTGATTATTAATATGAAGACATTATAGAAAAGAATGATTTCTTTTTCACCAAAAGTGTTTGTCACTTGTGATGGAGGATGCCCAGTGTGGAGTCCAAAGGAATCTATTAGTTTTCCCTATAGATGCTGAGGTTCTCCAGATGTCCCTTTTCCAAATGACTCCATGCCAATTGCATCACCCCCCTAGAACACTGCAGGGTCTTCTAAATGAGATACGCAATCATTAAAAAGAGTTTGCTCTAACACTGGAAAAATAAAATGAAATAATGATATGATGATGATGATAATGACAAGTATATATAAACAATAATATAAAACAATACAAAACAAAAATAAAGTTGATATACAACCTTAAGTCTTTAAAGGTAGTTCAAGTGCTTTTTAAAAATTTTATCTTCATAATAACCCTGTAAGGTAGATGCTACTGTTATCCCCATTTTACAGATGAGGGAAGTGATACTCAAAGAAGGTGAGAGACCCATCCTAGATCACACAGCTAATAAGCATACGATGCCAGATTCAAACCTGTCTTTCTGACTTCAAGTATATCAAAGAATATTCAATTTACAGTTGTGATATATAAATGGATAGACACCCAAAGATCTGGTCCATCAGTACACTATGAGGACATATATCTTGGATGGTATAATGGGAGTGGGAATTTGAAGATCTTCCCTGCCCCTTAATAGACCTAGGGAAGAGTTTGAAGATCTCCCCTGCTGTGAAGGTAAACTCTGCCCCCTGATAGGCTAAATGCAGTCACATGCAGTCTGTGGTGAGAGGAGTTTTGCTGAAGGCTGCAGCAGAGCCCACAGGAAGCTGGTGGTCAGAGCTAGCCAGACAGTGGGGGAGAGAGGAGCTCAGGCAAGGAGTCAGATAGGCTCATGAGTAAATATTGATCTTGTATTGGTTTGTGGAAAGGCTGAAGTGAGCTGTGGCTTTCAACATTATTATGGCTTCTGAATGTCTTTGGTACTATGATGGAATCAGCTTACTGGTTTGGAGATTCCGTTTTCTGGTGTTTAAATAAATGCTTCAGTTCTATCCTCTACCTGGAGAGTTTGGCATATTTTGGGATCGAACTTCATGTGATACTTATAGTCACAGTCTTTATCGTGATCATGGGCGCTGTAAATATTGCATTGGTGCTACAGGTGGACAATGCAGAAAAACAATGTGCTCAGGCTAGAATTGAACAGGAAGAGAGTAACAGGTTAGATTGCCTTTGGGAAATTGCAATTTTTAATGACTTTGAGCTTCTCTAAGCAGTTAAATAGCTCACTGGATAGAATACTGGACTTGTAGTTAGGAAGACTTGATTTCAATTAGAGCCTCAGAACTTATTAGTTGTGTGACCCTAGACAAGTTGCTCAACCTCTGCCTCAGTTTCCTCATCTCTAAAATGGGGATAATAATAGTGCCTACCTCCCAGGGCTGCCCTGAGGATCAAACAAGATATTTGTGAAGTGACTGGCATATAGTAAATACTTAGCAAGTGCTTGTTCTCTTCCTCTCCACCCTGCCCAGTCCCTGTCCCCTTACTCCCTGAAACAAAGGAGTAGCTCTTTAAAAATCAATATTCTTCCGGAGATGCTGTAGAGATTGATCCAGCTTTGATGATGAACACCTCCTCAGTACCCTCAGTTACCTGTGCTCTCTGATTGGAGGGATGGAGGGCAGAACAATAAGCTTCTCCCAAAGCCTCCCTTTACAGAGGCTCAGATTTTTTCCAGCTAACTTTATTTCCCGTAATCTCTTCTGCTTGGTTTTTGACACCATGAACACCTGGGATTCCCCACCCTCTTTCTGGCTTCCTTTTGTGCATTGTCTTCCCTCATAAGTTTGAGGAGAACAGAGGACAGAGATTGTTTTTCTTTTTCTTATTTGTGTCCCCAGAACTTAATAAATGTTTATTATTGACTTGAATTGTAAAGTACCAGAGTGTCTGAAGAATTTAAGTTGCATATCACCCAAAGGATAATGAAGAGATTGCATAACGGGTGTAAATAGTCTATAGCATATTTCAACAAAGAATCACATACTCTGTAAAAAACGTCATCAAAGAGATATATGAAATGTAAGTGGGTCTGTTGTGTTACGTAATGAGAGCGATGTGGACAGGCGGTGTGTTCTACTGGTGCCCATATTATGTTAGGAGAGCTAAAAGGTCCTCACATGTTGGGCGGAGCTAGTATGAAGGATTTATAGGAAGACATAGACAAGAGGATAAGAAGTGTGTGTGGAAGATCTATAATTTGCACCTTTGGAGGGAATGTAGCCACATTTTTGAGATCACAAATATATCTATGCATCACAATATCTTCCAATTATCTCACTCAATTCGTACTTTTCCATTTACCTATAGTATTCTCTTGTCCTCATAATCCAAAAAAAAGGGCTTCCTTTGATCCTTCTACCTCATTCAGCTAATGTCCCATCTTCCTCATAACCCACTCTTCAGCCTCTTAAGGTTTGGCTTCAATCCCCATTGCTCTACTGAAATTGGTGACCTTTGAAAGAGCCTTACTCTCCTAATTGCCACATCCAATGACTTTTTCTCTAGCCTCATTATGCTTTACCTTTCAGAAGCATTTGACACCACTGACTTTGCCCTCCCACTGGATATTCTTTCCTTGGCCTCATTGCATCCTCTTTATTCTCTTCATATTTCTCTAAACATTCATCCGTCTTCTCTATTAGCTTCCTGTTCTTTTTCCAACCTACTAAGGTGCTTATTAACACCATAGTTTTGCTTTCTTAGCCCCTTATACTCTCTTTGGAAATCTCATTCATTCCTTCGGCATCAACAATTAGTTCTACACAAATCATGCTTAATTCTCTATTTCCCTCTAGTCCTCTTTGTCAGGACTCAGACCTGAATCTCCAGACCCAGACCTGAATTTCACACTAGTACCTCAAATTCAAAACATCTGAAACTGAGCTTATCTTTTTTTTTTAACCTGATCTTCTTCTCACCTCTTTATTTGCTGGTGGCATCACCATTCACTCAGTTTCCCATGTTTAAAATGTTGCTATTGTCATAGGATGGAAGGATGGACCTTAAACACCATATTGCCTGATCCCTTCATTTTACAGGCATATCAGGGTCCTAGGACTGGTGAATGAGCCCACTCTTTATGAATATGCCTAGCATGCTTTACTGATGCAGTCCTCTGGCAGAATCCAGAGCTTGAACAGAGGTTTCCAGGTTGTTTAACATAGGAAAAAGAGGAGTCTTTTGTTTGACTTCTATAGCTTTCCAGTAAATACCTCCTGGTTGTATTGAAGTTAACTGGTTAAATGAAACTGGGGTGCTCGTGATTGATATTGGGGAAAACATACTGGAATGGTGCTTAAGTCATAGCTTTAAAGAAGACACTCCCAAATCCTCAGTGGTACCCCTAGAACCACAGACTTCTGTGGGGGCCTAATTTGTCAGTAGGTTGCAATTGGGGTAAGGATCCCAGTCCCAGTCCCCTGTTACATGGATGAGCAAACCAGCTACCAGAGAATTGAAGTGATTTCTCCAAAGTCACATAAGAAGGAACAGAGTAAGGATTGTATTACATTCAATTCAACAGACCTTTACTAAGTTTCTACTGTGTGCCAAAGTACTAGAAAAAAGTAGATGTGTATCCATTAGCAAATGCCTTAAACAAGTTAAACATGGATGTAATGGGCTATTATTATACTGAAAGAAATAATATGGTAAATACAGAGAAACATGGTGAGACTTAGAGGAACTGATGGAAAGGGAAATTGACAGAATGAGGAAATCAATAAGAATGGCAAGTCAATGAAAGAGTCAATAAACATTCTTAAAGCTCCTACTAGGTGCAAGGCACTGTGCTAAGTGCTGAAGATACAAAGAAAGGTAAAAGACAGTTCCTTCCCTCAAGGAGTTCACAATCTAATAGGGAAGACAGGCTAGCAAACATGTATTAAAAAGCTATATTCAGGATAAATAGGAACTAGTTAAAAGAGAGAAGGCACTGGAATTAAGAAGGGTTGGGGAAGGCTTCCTGTAGAAGGTAGGATTTTAGTTGGGACTTAAAAGAAACCAGGGAGGTCAGTAGCCACAGTGAAGGAGGGAGAATATTCCAGGCATGGGTGAAAGCCAGGGAAAATGCCCAGAGCCATTGATTGGGGAATGACTGAACAAGTTGTGGTATCTGATTGTGTTGGAATATGGTTGTGCTAAAAAGAAATGACCAGCAGAATGATTTGAGAAAAACCTGGAAAGATTTAACTGATGCGGAATGAAGTGAGCAGAACCAGGAGAAAGCTGTATACAGTAACAACAGTACTCTATGATGAAGAACTGTGAAAGCCTTAGCTCTTCTCAGCCATACAATGATCCAAGACAATCCCAGAGGACTCATGATGAAAAATGCTATCCATCTCCAGAGAAAGAACTGATAACATCTGAATACAGACTGAAGCACACTATTTTTCACTTTCTTTCTTTTGGTTCAAGTTTTTTTCTTCCACAAAATGACTAACACTGAAATATGTTTTGCATGATTGTACTTGTATCAGATTGCTTACCACCTCAGGAAGAAGGGAGGAAAGGGAAGGAAGGATAGAATTTGGCAATCAAAACCAAAAAAAAAAAGAATGTTAAAAATTATTTTTAAAAGTAATTGGGGGGAAATAAAATATTATTTAAAAAAGAAGGAAGGAAGGAAGGAAAAGAGAAAATGTTCAAAGCTGAGAGATGGAATATCTTGTTCTTGGAACAGCTGAGAGGTCAGTGTCATTGGATCAAACAGTAGGTGTTGGGGAATAAGGCGTAAGAAGACTGGAAAGATAGGAGGAACTTAGGTTACGAAGGGCTTTGAATGCCAAGCAGAGGATTTTGTATTTGATTCTGGAATCAATAGGGAGCCACTGGAGTATTTTTTTAATTAGAAAGATGACATGATTGGCCCTGCACTTTGGGCAAGTAAATGGGAAGGACAATAACAAAACAACTAAAATCAAATGCTGTGAAATTATAATGAGAAAGCGAGGACCCAAAAGAGAAATATGAGAAGAAATTTCTCTCCCCTCCTTCGAAGAGCTGGGGCACTGTGCGGGCAGTCACCAGCATTTACCAAGAGCTTGCTGCATGCTAGGCACTTTGCTAAGGGCTGGGGAGACAAAGAAAAGCAAAATTAGCCCCCGAAGAACACTACAATATCAGACTTTCTCATCGTACTGGTTAATTTTACTGAATGGTGTAGCTTTCAGCTGGGAATGATACATTAGACACCTTGTCATTGTCTCACTGAGTCAGGGGACTGAACTGTGTTTCTGCCCCAGAGCTGTTTCTTCACATTCTTCATCCCTGGGTCTCCCTGCTTTTTCTTCATGCACATTGATTACTTACTGTAGAACATTTTAAAGATCTGTGCTTGAAAGATTTGCAGATTAAAAAAAAAACCTACTAATTGAATCAAAAAGCAAATGTGCTTGCTCACTTAGGATCAGAGCATCAAACGCTGGACTGATTCATAATTTCAGATTCTCTTAGCTTCGCACGTTGTGAGCAGATAACACAGCATCAAGCTCTGTCCTCATGGTTACTGGCTTGGGAGAAAGATGCCCTGACAGAGGCCAAATTGGCTGTGGTAAATAGCAGAAGTATACCCCGAGGGTGGCCAGATGCCTCTCCATGTTTGTATCTGGAATGTTTTCTCTCAGTCTTCATTCATTCTCACACGCCCAGGATGGGAAGACGGTCATTTACATTTGGAAAAGGTAAAATCAATATTGATGCTGTATGCTTTGTAATGAGGTGGTTCCTTCTTCTTGAACTTTAAGAAAGAAATCAAGGGAAGGGAAGTTTCTGATGGTACAACCTCAAAGAGAAGCCGAGGGTCGCTCCAGACCTTATCTACTCCCCCACTTCTCTGTAGCTCATTCTGCCTCTGTCATTTCTTGGATTCAGAAAGAAATTTGCATCCAAAAAGACATATGGTTAATATAGTTACTGAATTGGGAGAGGTGGGCATTGCTAAGAGTAGAGAGAGGTGGGTGTTAGCTCACAATCACAAAATCTCAGAGACGGAAAAGACCCCAGGAGCTAGCTCTCTAACTCAGACCCGAACAAAAAGCATGCAATATACTGAAACAATCAGGGCTACTCCAAGCTTAAAAGAATAGATCTCCAACTAACTGTTTGATTGATTGATGAACTGATGGATCTATGTCCCACCCACCACCCACCCTCTGCCACTCGGATCCCCACAACTTCTGTCAGACCTCACCTACACCTTTGGAAGGGTTTGCGGTGGAGACAAAGCTGGAACCAGGCCAATGGGAAGGGAGAGGTTGGAAGGGATTGGTGATAATAGCACTCCACAGCTGGAGCTCCAGGCAGGTCAGTGAAAAGCTAGGAGAGAGCCCCTTCCCATCCCCTACCCCCAGAGAGCAGTGATGGGCTCTCATTCTAAAAGCTGCATCTTTTGTTCTCCATTTGGCAACCTGCCAGACCAAGCATTGGCCCCTCCAGCTTTGCCAGGAGGTATACAAGTGCACACACCCTAGTTACCACTGTCAACTAATGCACAGAAGAAACACTGATAAAAAGAAATTCTTTCTCTGCCGCATGGCACTGGATGTTCAAGGGTTAAGTGTAGCGCCTCAGTACCCAAGCACTCCTGAAAGGGAGGACAGCTCTTGTATTTAGTAGCATATACTTGGCAAGGGCTTTGAATGGTTAAAATGGAGGGAGAAGTCAGTAAACAGAAACAGTTTATTTGCTATTATATTGAAGCTAGAGAAAGGGGGATGTTTGAAGTGAATACAGTTATTGTTTT
Organism: Pseudochirops cupreus; assembly: GCA_028627135.1. Lineage (NCBI taxonomy): Eukaryota > Metazoa > Chordata > Mammalia > Diprotodontia > Pseudocheiridae > Pseudochirops > Pseudochirops cupreus. Next base: position 65,577,411 of record CM053584.1, on the reverse strand, counting down.
CTTTTTTTTCTGTATAGTCACTTTGTTGGATTTCATAGACTAAAATATGTTGCATTTAGTCAATGACTAGTTCTATACCCATCAAAGTGCTGTGTCCTAACTGTAATTATCAGGACAATTTAGGCCAGGGAGACAGAAAGCCTTCGTGCATCAGGCCAAAGGTTCCCCTCTTTGTGAATTAACTAGGTAATTCAGGCAAAAGCTATATTCTTTAGTTTAAATAATACATAGAGATTTTGTTCTATCATTTGGTTTAATCATGTACATTTTTGTGCTATATGTCTTTTTATTTATTTATGTCTAAAAGCACTCTCCTTCCCACTCCCCACTCCCAATAGAACCTAATAAAAAAAGAAAGAAAAAAGAAAACCCTCATGGCAAATATGAAAAGTCTAGTACATATGTACATATACACACACACAAAATTGAATGGAATTGTTTTAAGGGACAACTGTTTAACTAAAGGTATTACTACTGAGCTAGGTCTCAGTTGGCCTTGTAAGTAGTGAGCTATTGTGGCAGCAAAGCTAAGTTGATTGACTACATATACTGATTTTTAAATCAGTATATGTGGTCAATCAACCTATCTTTAAAAAATCAGTATATGTGGTCAATCAACCTAGCTTTGCTGCCACAAGAGCTCAGCTATTATGTCGACACACATGGTAGAGAGGTCTCAAGCTTTACAAACTACAGATGTCTCCACTAAGTACCACTGTCACTATGATTGTCACACTGAGATCCCCCATCTCAAACTACTGGTACCACACTTAGACCTATCGTTAGCACAGCCAATGTGGTGTCTTAGAGCACTAGACTTGGGGTGAGGACAATGCAAGTTCAAATCGCCTATCTCTGGTATCTTCTCCTCCTTCACACATCTTAAGAATTGACCCTTCAGTGTCCTCAGAATCATGCCACCTCTAGCATGGACCTCCTCTGTATATTCTTGGATGGTTCTCACTGCTTTTCCTCTCTTTTTTTCTTCAGTACCATTTTCCAGTTTCACAGGAAGAATATCTGAGACGAAAATTTTAGCACCTAAGTGTAGGGCCCCTATTGCTGTTGATGATGAGCGGTTTGTTAAATTAAAAAAAAAATCTTTACACATATTTTCTATTTCTCATCTATTTGTTGCTTTTCAAGTTTTATCCTTAAATGTCCTTGGGAAGAGTTTGCTAAGATCTCTCACCTAGCTTCCTTTTTAAACTTGTTTTTGCTTCCAATGCCTCTTGTTGCTTTTATGGTGCAATATTGCTCATAATCTTCCATCCTCCTCCTCTACAGGATGCTAAAATAAGCTCATGTTCTAAACCAGCATCATTGTTGCCTGCCATCTTCCCATTTGGCAAGCAGATCAGGCATTTGTTGACTAAGGCACTTTTAGGTTCTTTTTGTCTCTTCATTTTGGCAATTAATTCACATTGGCTAAACTTCTGTATGAATTTATTATAAGTATAGGTTATTTTCCTCCATTCATTTCTCATTTTTCACCATAAATAACTTTTTGAATAGGTCAAGTTGATATTTTAATTGCATGACAGATCAGCTATTTGCAGATGACCTTGTGCTGATTATATCAAGCCCTGGAAAATTATAATCTCCTGAATGAGATCCATAATTATTTTAAAGAGTTTGGCCTAACTATCCACCCAGGACAAAACAAGTGGATGAAAACTTCCTATTGTTTAGTCTATGATATGTTGTTATATGGAAAATCTATTAGTATCCATCTCTCAAGCAAACTCCTTAAATTGACAATGAATCTGGTCTGGAATTTAATAAGAGAGGAGTGGGCTAGCCTACCATTGGAAAATTGCAAAGTTCTTTTACCGACTCCATGATTCTCCCTGAAACTAAGGCCCATCTGCTTACACCAATATTCTTGGTGTGATATTATATAACTGGGGGTCATGGAACACTACAATTTCTGAAGAACTGAAATTGAGAATCACCCAAGAGGCAATGATGAGGATCACAATAGGTGTGGGAAAGATGCAACACATTACAAAAAAGGAATAGGAGTAGGAAGAATATTAAATAGATCCTCAGTGAAATGTATGACTGAAAAAGGTGGACCAATCATGCAATGAAGGAGACTAACAATGGACAGCCCATGTGCTTCATTAATAACCTTGAAATGTCAAGAACATGAAGGAGGACCCCCCCCCCCCCCAGCATGTTAGGTGTACATACTCAACCGCAAATTTATGGAAGGACATGGGGGAGAGTTGCAAAGGTTGGGTGAACTATGAACAGGTTGCAATCTTCATTGTTGCAATCTATTGAAGATCCATTGGACTATTTGAGTTTAGGTCACATTTAGGGAGTACTTTAATAAGCTTGCAAAAGACTTTCCACATAACAACCCTGTTAGGTCATAGGATCATAGATTTAGAACTGAAACAAAGGGTATGTTGGAGCCAGGTTGAACCAACTAATAAGAGAAAACTATTAAATGAGTGTGAGCATTTAGCTCTCAAATCAGTAAATGCTACAAACCAATGCTTGATTTTTTGTTTTGCTGATTGGCTTGAGCCTCGACTTAAGAAAGCAATGGATAAAACTTCAGTAATACAGATTATACTTAAAAGTAAGCCTTTCGAACATTTCCCCCCAAAGATCCAGTTGTTAAACATTTACCAGCAGAGTGCAACTGGAACTAATTTTAAGGGTTACCTTGTCCAAACCCCTCACATTACAGATGAAGAAACTAAGACTCAGAAAAGTAAGCACTTTCTCCAAGGTCACACAAGAAACAAGTGCAGCAGAAGCACTCAGACCTAGATCATCTAACTTCAACTCCATCATTCTTTCCCTAAGCCAGACTGACAGGTACTCCCTTCATCTCTGAGTACATCAATGGCCTGTATCTCCGGGCTGCAATTTCTCAAGATCCAGGTGACACATGAAATTCCCCTTTCTTCCTAAAATGTTGGGTGCTGTCTTTAATATCTTCTACGAGGAACTTTACATGAACTCAAGGTATTCTTACAATCACTATTCTAAGTATTCCCCAGCTGAACAGCTTTTGCGATAACTAACTAACCCAGGAAGATTTGTATAAATTGGTTCTAGGGTGAAATAAGCAGAACCAAGGGAACGTGGCTACTGCAGTAATTTAAAGAAGATATTACACTCTAAGCCAGAGAACAGATTATGAAACACACCTCAGTATAAGGAGTTTGGGGTGGGGGGAGCAGGGAGGGAAGGCCTACTCTTACAAAATGCAGCATTTGCCGTCACATATGGTCACCGTGTTGTTTCAATATAATTATTTTCCTTTGTTACAAGTTAAGATTTAATTGGGGAGGAGGTTGTACAGGTGGGAAGTCATTAATATTATTGCTGTTATTCATCCTTCGTTCTTGAAAAGGACCAATGATACCCAGAGGGTGATGTCTTGAGTTGCGTGAGAATTGGATTTAAGTTAAGGGGAATTGGGAAAGCCTCCCTACAGAATACGGGATTTTTACAAGGACTCGAGGGGAGCCAGGGAAGCCAGGAGGTGGAGATAACAAGGTACTGCACTGCAAATGAGTGCAAGTGTATGACATTTCTAGCACTCTGGCTCTTTCAAGCTTCTTTACATTGCCATCCCCCACTCCCTCCCTCAGGCCCATTTGCCCATGCACAGATGACTGCAAAGCTTCCTGTTCCCATAACTCCTCCCTGCTGGCCAGGCGCTGATCTTTCCTCCCACTCATCAGAGGCGTGATTCTGGTATTTTCTCCCTCATCTTTTGATCCTGCCCTTTTGGCTTTCCAGTCCAGGTGGACTTTCTTATCGCTTCTACTGAGCACAGTTGTTCACTGCCCGGAACTGTTCCTTTGCCCCAATGCCTTGCAGTGTCTGCTGAGCCATGAACTGAGTAAATACCTTAGAAAGCAGTCTGGTCTCTTCGATATTGTCCTGAGCCCATAATGTTCTGCCACACTATTGGTATCAGGCCTACAGTACAGTTCAGCATAAACTTTGAGTAAGACCTGCTTTGGGATTCGTTCTTGTAGTGACCATCCCAGGATCTTGATGCCCACTGAAGATAATTATGTTTGTCCAGTATAGGGATATTGGGGTAAATCTTACACGTTGTGTGATCATGTGATCATCTGGGCAACTATTGAATGATCTAGAAAAGTGGTTCTGAAACTTTTGATCTCAGAAATCCTTAAAAATTATTGAGGGGCCCCCTCCTCCACATAGAGCTTTGTTTTATATGGAGGGAGGGAGAGAGAGAGAGAGAGAGAGAGAGAGAGAGAGAGAGAGAGAGAGAGAGAGAAGGAGAGAGAAAGAGAGATAGCATTAGAAGTTAAGATATATTAATATTACTATGTAAATAATATTGACCTCATGGACTCCCTAAAAGGATCCCAAGGTCCCCAAGGGGTCCCCAGACTGCACTTTAGAAAATCATAGGTCTAAGCCAAGGAAGAGGGAGAAGAAGGGAAGAGAGGTGAGCTAAGAGATCTAGTACTGGTGAAACATGAATGAGCCTTGGAGTCAGAAAGTGCTACAAACAATCTTTCCAAAGTACTTTATGACATTCATCCTTGTTCTTTCTCCACTCATCTCAGCTCTCTTCTCTATAGCTTAGGTACTTCCTTCACAGCAGCCAAACCAATGAAACAGGAAATACAGAGCTCATTGACTTGATTTTATATAGCATTAAAGTGATGCTCCACTAAGACTTGTAACACAAGAGACGATTCTTAATGATAACAAGTGCATACAATTGGATGAGAGCTAGACAACATTGAGGTTTCCATCTACTCCAGCCTCCCCACCCCACCCCAACTATACCTTCCCTCTGGGATGAGCTGTCATCTATTCTCTCTCTCACTCCTCTGTTTGTCTCTGTCTCTCCTCTCTCTCTGTCTCTGTCTCTCTCCTGTCTTCTCTGTCTCCTCTCTTCTCTCTCTCTCTCTGTCTCTCTCTCTGTCTCTCTCTCTCTGTCTCTGTCTCTCTGTCTCTCCCTTTCTGTCTCTCTCTGTCTCTGTCTCTCTCTCTCTCCCTCTCTGCCTCTCTCTCTGTCTCTCTGTCTCTGCCTCTCTCTCTGTCTCTGCCTCTCTCTTCTGTCTCTCTCTCCTCTCTTCTCTCTCTCTCTCTGTCTCTGTCTCTGTCTCTCTCATCTATATGTGTGTGCATAGTGTGTAGATACGTAGCTGTTTACATGTTTTCTCTCCTATTAGAATGTGAACTCCTTGAGGACAGAGACCATTTTTGCTTTTTTTTTTTAATATCCTCAGCACATTGGAGCCATTTATAAAAAGACCAGTGATGATGATGACACACTTTCTGCAAGAAGCCTTTCCTAGTCCTCCTTAGTGTCTTCCCTCTAGATTTTCCCCAATTTATCCACCAAAAGGGTTTCTCAAAAGTCTTAGTGTGGTTACAAAAGCTTACAACTGCACTGCCTTTTGAGACTCCCCAAATCTAACTTGTTATACCTAGCTCTTTGCATATTGTCCCCCCATGTTGTCCCCCTCTAAGTTCCTTGAGGGCAGGAACTGTTTTTGCCTTTCTTTCCATCACCAGTGTTAAGCACAATGTCTGACATATATAGTAGGTGCTTAATAAATGCTTGTCGACACCCCTATTTCTCTGCTCTTCATTTTTGCCTCTTTTATGCCACCTACCCTCCCGTCTTATAGTTACCAGTGCCATCTTACCCTTTTTATCCCCATGAAAACCTGCTTTCAGGAGAGTGTCTAATATAAGTCATTTGCACCTTTGTGAGAATTTAATTTGAGACATTTCCTCCTGTCAAACATCCTATCCTTTTAAGGCTTATCTCTAACTTTATATTGAAAGCTCTACCTCTTTTCTATGCTCCACCCCTTCCATTAAAATAATCATGAGCCTGAGATGAAGTTATTCAAAGCAGAGTAGGGAGGGTCATTGGGAGCAGCTGAGTAGCTCAGTGGATAGACTGCTCAGCCTGGAGTCAGAAAAGCTCATCTTCCTGATGGACCAGCTTCCTGGTCTCAGACACTTACTAGCTGTGTGACGCTGAACAAGTCACTTAACCCTGTTTGCCTCAGTTTTCTCATCTGTAAAATGAGTTTGAGAAGGAAATAACAAACCACTCCAGTATCTCTTCCAAGAAAACCTGAAATGGGGTCACAAACTGAATGGGGTCACAACTGAAAAATGACTCAACAAGAACAGGAAGGATCTTTCCAGTGTGCCAGAAATCATATCACGAGGACATCCTCCTATTTTGTCTATGGAAAATGTCAGTTCTGGGGACAGATAGATGGCCCAGAGAAAAAATGAGAAATTAGCCTGCAATGAATATTCCACATAGGGCTATTTCTAGGGACTCAAGAGGTCATCCCTAGGTGGGGTGGGGGCTTGTAATGCCATGCACCAGCAGATTCCCAAAGGAATGCTACTGTGAACAGCTTTTAGAGTTCAGATTACAAAATAGAGTGAACACTCTGTTTATTCCATTACAAATCAAGACAAACATTCAAAACATTATAATATTCACAA
>CM053584.1:65497171-65570416 GCA_028627135.1 Pseudochirops cupreus | reverse complement strand
TATATACACACCTCAGCCAATCCCCTTCTTCCACATCAACAGGGGAGTTCATGCCTTCTCAACAATGGGACAGGGTTTGCCCCTTCTACACTTAGCACTTAGTACTAAGTGCTAAGTATCCTGCTAAACAGATTACTATTACAGGACTGGAGGAGGGAGGATATACAGGACCTGGGGTAAATTCCACTGGTGATTCAGCTGATAAGTCATGGGGATATTACAGTCATGTGAAGCAAGCATGAGTGAGAGCCAAAGGCAGATTTAGCTGCCTTGAAGAGGACAAGTCTCAATAGAGTGTACTGAAGGGTATGTGGGGAGGAACACAAATGATAAGAAAAATGAGTACCATTCACTTGGTTTTGGAGGTTGTGGGAACTGATAGATAAGAGCCTTGGTGAATTTTTGGCACCAAAGGGAAGAGTCTAACTACTTCACAACACAGAGTTTCAGCTTTGGAAGTGACCTCTGGTACCATGTCAATTGAACTTGTACCTAACCACAAACCCCTTCTACAGCATTGCAAACAAATGGCTATCTAGCCCATGTTGAAAGTGCCCAGTGAGGTGAATCCTTCTTGCCCCGCCCTGAATCACAGCCAGTGTCCTACAGTCTAGATCTGAAAAAGCATGCAATAGAAAGAATTCCAGAGTCAGACAGCCTGGACTCTGATCCTCCAGTTTCACGGCTCAACCAGTGTGTGACCTTGGGCAAGTCACCGAAATTCTCTAGGCCTCAATTTACCCATTTGCATAATGAAAAGATGTCTATGGTTCCTTCTCGTCCTAAGAACCTAGCTGTAAGCCCACAGTGACTGTCTAGATTAATTTGCCAATTCTTTCTCTGCTATCTTCCCATATCTGGTTTCAAGGTTGCCTGAAGAGCCAAGTCCCAAAACTCAAAACAAAAAACAAACCAAATCAAGAAATCCATGAAATGCCTTTTGTTTCCCATGAACTAGTGGTGGTTTTTCCTCCTGACTACAAGATGCCATGTATAAAAATAGAAGACTGGAAATATTCCTGGCAAATTATGCCAGATATAGTAAGTGACAGATTGGTCCCAACAACCCTGCTCTTCTCCTGAGTGTAAAACATATGCCTGAACCAAGAGGTTGCTGGAGGTTTCTCTTTGAACTCTTTATTAAAAACACACACACAAGAGTTTCCCTTCACTTGGAGAATGGAGATACCATTGGAGAGGGTGAAGAGCAAATCCAGAGTATAATTTTCCCAACTATCCTTCAAACCAAGATGAGAAATGTGTGCTCACATGAATGCTTGACTCAAACTTTAAACTCTGTCTATTTTAAAGGGCCAGATGCTACCCTGTGGTTTCCCCAATTAGGAAGGAAGTGGAAGACAGGGAAGAGGTTATCCAGAATAAGGAAAAAATTTGACCTGATGGGGTGAGATGTGTTAAAAAGCAAGTGGGAGACAACCCCCCCAAAAAATTCTGGGTTCCATATTCAGAGCTTATAAAGACAGGCAACATCAGAGCCCTCTATCCTCAGTGAAAAGCTGAGTATTGGGCTTGGGAGAGTTTTATATTACTATTGACTGGCTTGAATACCAAATTCCAGAAGAAGGAAGATGATTTAGATAAGTATTTAACCTGAAAGTGAAAGCAAAATGAATCCCTTTCAAACTGCCCCCAACACTGGGAAGAAACCCTTTGGTGCAATGGAAAAATTTTTAAGAAGATGATGATGATTTTTCTCCTTCAATTTCAGGATGATAGAGTCATAGCTTCTGATCTGGGAGGGATGTTAGAGGTCATCTGCTCCAAGCCTTCAAGGTCATTGAGGCCCAAAGAAATAAAGGACTTGCCCCTGGTCATACATGTAACAAGTAGCAGAGCTGGACTTCAAACCGCAGTGCTCTGGACTCTTTGATGACAATGCTCTTTCTTCTAAGCTCTGTTGTCCCTGAAAGGCTCAGGTCCTCTAGATTAATAATATTTAAGGGGGCAGATAGATGGAATTCTAGCCCAGTATAGATGGAATTCTAGCCCAGTATCCCCTCTCTCTGAGAAGAGCAGAATGGCCAAGCTTCTGGTCCTAACCTCCTGCTTCCCCTCCTGGAACTAAAGTCTCCCTTGGAGAAAAGGATAGAGACGTCTACTCTGCCTCCCTTCAAGCCACAAAATGACACTTCTCCACTACATGTGGAAGACAGCCCTTGTTTCATATTTATTTTATTAAATATTTCCCAATAACATTTTAATCTGGTTCAGCTGCATGGGGGAGTGTTGCCTGCCACATGTTTGACACCTCTGCCCTACACCACAATCACTAAAGCAGCTCATTAGAAACCACCCTTCCTTCTTTTCTTCCTTCCTTCCCTCCCTCCCTCCTTCTCTCTCTCTGCCCTTTTTCTTTCCTTCCTTCCTTTTCTTTCCTTCTTTCCTTCCTTCCTTTTTTCTTTCCTTCTTTCCTTCCTTCTTTTTTCTTTCCTTCTTCTTTCTTTCCTTCCTTCTCTCTTTCTTTCTTTCCTCCCTTCCCTTATTCTTTTCTTGATACCAAAGTAGTCACAAAGCAGTATCCTCAGTTTCCCTTTATTCATTTCATTTCAACAAGTAATTATTGAGTTACTGTGTTGGGGGCTGTGTTCCCAAGGCTTAAAGAAACATTAGCTTTTGAATTGTCCTTGCAGAATGCAGAACAGTCCTGACAACTTAAGTGCAGCCCCCTGGAGATGAATTTGCCTCCAGTCGTTTTGCTCAGTGGGAGACTCGGGTTGGCAGAACACCTGCAGAAGGATGACAGGAGCAGGAGCAGAGTTCTGACTCCCGGAAACACTCAGCTAGTGCTGGCTCCGAGTGCAGAGCTCTGCCTCCCATCCTGCTCTGGGGATGCCAGAATTGGCTTCCTGGTGCACAGTGCTGTTTCTGTTCAACCTCTGAACAGAATCCACTGAAGGATTGTTTCTTTTGAAAATAAGATAAAATAATGACACATTGTTTAAAACAGAGGCACTGGGGCATAGTAGCTAGAGAATCTCAAAGCCAGAAAGATTTAAGTTCAATTCAAACCTATCAGCAGGAGAAGGAGTTTCATCACCCAGAATTCCTTACATCAATGAAATCATAGCCAGCCCATATCCCTATCACCAAATTAAAACAAAATATTACTGATGCCTTTAGCTGTTACATTGCCTTCTTTTCCTATTATATCCTATCCTACTCCCTTACCAAGTGAACTATCCCTGGTTACAACATTTCAAAAGAAAAAAAATTCAGTAAAACCAGCCAATACATCTATGTACAGACTATGTAGCGTCTCACATCCATAGTTCTCCACCTCTGCAATGCAGACTGGGAGATGAATTTCTTATCTCTTCTCCAAGGCCAAGCTTGATCATTATAATCACACAGCATTTAGATGTCTTTGCTCTTGTTGTTTTTCATTGTTATGGTCATTGTATAGGTGGTTTTCCTGATTCTGCTTGCTTTACTCTGCATCAGTTCACACAAGTCATTCCATGCTTCTCTGAATTCTTTTCAGCAGCTGTTTCTAAATCACTATCCTACTCCTTAGTCTTGCAGCTCCAAAGCCCAGCCACATATGTGCAATGAGAGACTCAGCAATGGTGTTCTCCTGACTAACTTGATCTTTTGATGCTGTTTCATTAGAAGAGCATCAATTAAACATTAAAAGGGAGTGATAGTTTCCCTCAAAGGCAAATTGTACAGGTACCTCTAGCACTTTTACTGAGGTGCAGTGTGTCATAAGAATAACATTCTGGATTTAGAGTCAGAGGGTCCTGAGTTCAAATCACTTATCAGAAGCTTCGTAGCTATGTGATTCTGGGCAGATCACCTATACCTTGGACCTTCAGTCTCTTCACATGTAAGATGGTAATGACAGCAGCAACCTAAGAGAATTGTTAGGAAGATCAGATAGAGAGACAGATTTTGTAGAGAGGGAGAGAAAGAGACAGAGAGCTATACATATGTGTGTATACATATATACATACATACATATATATATATATATATATATATATATATACACACACATACACACATGTGGAGATACTGGAGTGGTTTGCCATTTCATTCGTATATATATGGGTATGTATATATATGTATGTGTGTAAAATATATGTATGTGTGCATGTATATGTATGTATATGGTTTTGTATATGGATTTGTGTGTATATATTCCCATGGTTGTGGGACTATATATATAGGCATATCTATCTATCTACATACATGCATAAATCCCTATGGTGCAGTGAATAGAGTGCTGGGCCCCTAGTCAGGAAAACTTGAGTTCAAATCCAGCCTCAGACACTTACTAGTTGTGTGTGACCCTGGGTAAGTCACTTTAACACCATTTGCCTCAGTTTTCCCATCTGTAAAATGGAGATAACAATCACACTTACCTCCCAGGGTTGTTGTGAGGATCAAATGAGATATTTGTAAAGCTCTTAGCACAGGGCCTAGTAAGCAGTATTTAAATGGCAGCTGCTATTATTCTCTCTCTCAATTTATATGTACGTATGTATGTATGTATGTTTATCCATATATGTACGTGTGTATATACACACACACTTGTATGTAGAGCGTGCTCTGAAATGCAAGCAAATCACACATGAGATACCTTAAATACATCCCTATTGTTTAGAGGGCATTTAAGAGTAGCAGTTTCTCTATTCCAGTGTAATATCTATGCCATTAGAACTAACCAAATATATTTTACTGTAGACAATTTGTGTGAAATACTCTGTTCTCTGCATACTAGGTGGCAGTTAGGTGGCGCCATAGTGCATAGAGAGCTAGACTCAGAGTTAGCAAGACTCATCTTCCTGAGTTCAAATCTGGCCTTAGACACTTACTAGCTGTGTGACCCTGGGCAAATCACTTAATCCTGTTTGCCTCAGTTCCTCATATGCAACATGAACTGGAGAAGGAAATGGCAAATCACTTCAGTATCTCTGCCAAGAAAACCCCAAAAGGTTAAAGAGTCACAGCTAAAAGAACTGAACAACCTATACGCGCGCGTGCACACACACACACACACACACACACACACACACACACACAAGGCTCTTTATAAACCTCAAAACTCTATATAAATGTGAGCAACTATTATTATTATTGAGGTTTTCTGGCATAAATATTTCTCCCTAAAGTTAGGTGAATTCGTTTATGGAGGCAGGTTGGGGGAAAGTCATGGTAAGAAGGATAGCAATAAAACCCTTAATTTTGCAGAGAAGATTTTATATGTCCAGAAAACAGGATTTTCTGTACCTTCTCCTCTTTTCCACTCCAGATCACACAATCATAGAATCTCAAAGTTGTGAGGCGACCTCAGAGGCCCAGACAAGAGTCTCTTCTGTTCCACACCTGTCAAGTGGCTACCCAGACTTTGCTTGAAGACCTCCCGGGAGCACTTCCTAACTCTAAATGTAGCCAATTCTATTTTCAAATTTCTCTAGAAAGACCACGAGGTAAATGCATCCTTGCTCTGTTGACTACTCTTAGTAAAATCAGTTCTATAAATCTAGGTCTATCCTCAATAAAGAAGAAATACACAATATATCGCTATGATGTTTAGTATGGTAAGTGGAAAGAGTGCTGATTCTCAAGTAGGAAAACAGGTACAAATCTAGTTTCTGGGCATTACAACCTCTGGGACTTTGGGCAACTGGCTTGATATGCCCACGCTTCCAGTACCTCATCTATAAAATGAGAAGGTTGGGCTAGAATGATAGCCTCTGAGATTCATTTTAGCTCATAGATCCATGATCTGCAAGATAGGTGATTAGAGATCTCTGTTGTAAGTGTGTCCCTGGTTCTTCATTTCATACATACAATTGCATACACACAATTTGGAATTAATTATGTAGCATATTTACACATCCCATCCAAGGTCTTTCCTTATAATTAAAGTTAGCAACAATTAAGTAAATTCATTTGTGTAGCCATTGAATCCAGGCATAGAGTTCATCTATTTACAACGTGTTGTTACCTATGTGGTCATGTATAGGATTAGACCCTTACCAGCATCTGATTCTCCTAAGGGGGAAATTGGTTTGAATGGAATTAGATGGAGTGGACAACTTTGAGAAAGCAACAAAATCAGATGATTGTATATGTAATTTAAAAGCTTTTCAGAGTTTCGGCTGTTTTTTACTTAAAATGTTTAGGTTCTCATGTCTCAGTTGTTATTTGAATTTCTTAAACATATCAACATAACAACTTGCTAACTTATATCACAGGACAGTTACAAGTAGTAAAACTGAAGTTTATCCCTTGGTGAGGCTTAAATCCAAGATTATAAAAAATGAAATAAATGAACACCAGCCTTGAAAATTTTAATAATAATGGAGTTGATGCCAATTTAGAAAAGCACTCTTAACCTTAGCTTACATGTTTACTTTGGTAGATATTAAATCTTCAACCAGTAGGGCTTATTTTACAAGTCAGATCTTCACGGATTTTTAAAAGATTTTTTAGTCTATTGTTGGCAGTATCTGTATTAGGTATAGGGTCTAGATAAAGATAGAAACAGTAAGGGGCATATAAAAACTTAAATTCTCTGAAGTTTTAAGTGAACTATGGGTTCTTAATTTTATATTTTCCCAATAGCTCTGTTGTTAATAAGATTAGAACCACAAGGTTTAAATTGGTTTTCATCACATGAACCAGTTTTGTAAAAGAAAAATGAAAGAAGCTGTGCTAAATTGCATTAAGTCTTGTAACTGGCAGCTTTTAACAGAATTACCTCAAAATCTCTGCAAGTGACTTGGAACCAGAGAAGGAAATCTACTGAAGAAGAGCCTCCTTCAGAATTGCCCTGAGAATAAGATTTAATCTAGAATGTCCAAGAGAAGGTGTTGCCAGAGACCAGACATATAGGACATCTAGGATACAAGATGAAATGTTGATTCAATGGACTTTGAGAGTGGGTTACTAAGCTACAAGGAAACTTGATGTTAACTAATATTGATGATAATTATTGTGCTACTTTGGCTTTTTGTTTCAGGGTTGCTATTTGCTGAATTTTCTTGATTACCTAGGTGATATGTAACTATGAAAAAAAAAAACCCTTACCAAATTAGCCTATAAATAAGTGATCTATGAGAGATATTGATCAAAGGGGGAATTTAAATAATCATATTCTGTCTTTTTTTAAATTAAAAGGGCAAAATAGATTAATTAAATCAAAGGAAGAGCTGGGAGAAGGGAGTAGGGAATTGACCTAAATTTATGTACCTGGAAAGAAAGGCTATTTCAAAATGTTCTGTGTACAGGAAACAAAGATGATTTGTTAGGATACTAGTGAGGAAGAGAACTACTCCTCGGGAGTAGTTTTGACCTAAAGAGCTGGGGGAATCTTTGGAGCCACCAATAAGACATTGCTCTCACAAAGAGGGGTCTAAGAATGATGGAGTTTAATGGTGAAACACTAGAAACTGAGAGGCCACAAATCTGGACTTTATAACTATCCTGTACACTTATATTTTGTTTATCCATGCAGTGTTTGCATTTCTAAGTTTCACACCATATTACTTGAGGGGCAGCCTGATGTAGTAGGTAGAGAGCTGAACTCAAAGTCAAGAATGGCTGAGTTTAAGTCCTTCCTCTTACACATACTGGAGACCTGGTGTGGTCCTGGAAAATTTATCTCTATCAAGGTTCCTCCTTTCTGTCTTTTAGGTCCTCATTACTCTCATTTTCTCCAGTTCCTCAAAGGTCACCCACAGATGTTACATGATTCCATGAATATCTTTTTTCAGAACTTTAAATGTAATTCATGTGGGCCACGTGATGTGACCTCCTTTAAAGCAAATTAGTTGCTTTCTCTCTTTGTCATAATAATTAATAAATAGAAATGCTGAAAGAGACCTCAGAATCCATCTAGTTCAATTCCCTTATTTTGTGGATGAAGAATTGAGTGTCAGAGTTTAAGTGACTAGCCCAAAGTCACAGAACAGTTAGCAGCAAAGCCAAGATTCAAACCCAGGTCCTTTGATTCCAAACTTGCACTCTGCCTCAGGTGCCAAAGTTATCTATATGAAGCTTTCATCTTCCATGTCTCCTTTTTGCCAGGTGGTCTATAAGGATACTCTCACAAATGAACAATTTCTATTTCTCCCTCCTTTCATTCTGACTCAATGCTTTTTACTTACTAGTTTCCCTCCTCAGGTCTTGATAAAGTGCTTTCTAAACCTTAAAGCATCGTATAAACATCAGTTACCAGCAGTGTTGTTAGAAGTTTGAAGGGTTCTTCCACCACCCTTCAATCAGATTTGTTAAGCTTGCTTGAAGGCAAACATAGAGTCTTCAGTCACAGAGCAGGGGGGGTGTCAAAAAGAAGTAGGAACAGTTCTTGGCTATCACTTCCAAAGGACCCCAATACCTTGTTGTGTACTGGTTGAAAATTTCCAAGAGAAAATAGCTTCTTGGTAATTAATCATTTATTAATAATGTTAGCATATTGTTAATAAAAGGGGTGGTCATTTGGCTGATTCCCTTGAACCAAAGATGAATCATGATGGTGGGCTTACAGTTTATATGTCGTTGGAAGAGTGGGTGCTCCTGAGGGTGTCAATCAACTCTGATAGGTTAAGAATTAATGAGAGAATGAATATTATAATGAGAGGTGGGCTTATTCCAATGAGGGCCTTGCTGTTTGTAACACTGAGCACCCAGTCTTAGTCAAAGAAACTTATCAACAACCATATCACCCCTCTGACAAAAAGGAGAATCCACACTTTCCAAAACCTGTCTGAGTAAACACAATGAGCAGAAATACCATTTGCCTAAGTTGAGAATCTCTATACTATCTATGATTAGATGTTAACCTTGTTGACTGGGTAAGTCTTACCCAAGATTTTCCACAGTGGTTGATTTCTGGATGAAGAAATGAAAAATCCTTTATTTCCAGTTCAATAACTGGTTATTAATATATGAAAAACATAATCCTATCTCTCAATTTCCCTTATCTTACAGTCATAGACACACTTTCAAGTGCTTACTGAAAAACACAGAAAATATCAACAGAAGAAAATAGACAACAAAATTGTTAGTTTTAGTACCACATCCCACCCTTTCAGTCCCAGAGTCAGGAGGTGGCCACCACATTATCTCTAACAAGAACAACAATGTGCTTCAACAACTTCATGCAACATGTAAGAAACCTTTTGGGAACCAGGAAGTATTTTGCTGCACCCTTCCCTCTCTCATATTGGTTTTCCAATTTCAAACTGAAAAGAAGTTCAAGGATCTTCTAGGATTCGGGTCATTTGTTTAAGTACTGCTACCCTGGAAACAACGTTGGGACTTCTGATTTCAAACTATGATTCACCTTTGTGTCTTGTTTATAGAAGAAACTGTGTTTAGATGCAGATGATGAGAACAAGAAAAATCAACCAACTGCAAAACATTTGTAGAAAACCAACCACTTCAGGGATGTTCATACATCCTCTGAGAAGCCCTAGAGATGTCAGTGTTTTTTATTTTTCTTGTTGTGGATGCCATGTGGCAAAATGCCCTGCTGTCTTGTTCTGGCCTCCTTCTCTATAGAGGAGCTAGGTGGATGAAGCGCTAGACCAGAAATCAGGATGACCTGAGTTTCAAATCCAGCCTAAGAGGCAAGATGCATGTCTAGCAGGGCACTTAACCTTGGTTTGCCTTAGTTCCCTCTCCTGGAAAATGAGGATATTAATAGGACTTACCCGTTAGTGTTGTTGTGAAAATAAATGGAGATCATCATGATAACTAGTATTTATCTAGGGCTTTTAAGGTTTGCAGAGCTCTTTACAAATACCTCATTGGAGCGTTACTACAATTCTGGGTGGTACGTGCTATTAATATTCCAAGAAGAAACTGGAGTTGAGAAGGGTTAAGTGACTTGCCCAGGGTCCCATAGCTAGTAAGTGTCTATGGCAGGATTTGCACCCTTCTTCCTGCCTTTGGGTCCAGTACTCTATCCACTGAGCTATCTAGCTGTTAAGGGCTTTACAAATCTTAAAGCACCATATAAATGGTAGCTATTATTATTTTTATCGAGATAGGCAGGGCATTTTCACCAGCACCCTGCCTGGCATGCTTCTGACTTGCTTTGATCTGGATCCATGACCTGCTGGGGTACCACCTACAGCATCAAGCTGTTTGCCTTACCCAGGGTCTCCAGATTGTGTGGAAACCTTTAGAGACTATTTTTGTTCCCAAAAATAATTGCTCTCTAACTCCCACATCTCTGTCCCTACGAACAGCAGGTGGCCCTATTTTTCCATTTAACTCCCAGGACCTTCTTTGTTCGTTTTTTCTTGGTGTCTCTGATTGCTTTTAGACTCCAATTTTAAAAGTATCCAAGCTGAATTCTGTTTGTCACTTATTAGCATCTGGGCTGCTGCCATTCAGATCTTCTGCAGCTCATTCTGTATTCCTTCTCCAACAGCATCATTTGCAAAATATATACAAAACTATATAATCCCCATCGAGGCTCCAATGCAGGTAAAAGTCTAGCGGAATTGCAGAATTACAAAATCATGGGATATCAACATTTGAAAAGACCTTAGAGATCTTGGAATCCAATTCATGATTTAAGAACAACTCCTTCCAAAATGTCTCTGGCAAGTGTTCATACAGCCTTTGTTTCATGACTTCCAGTATGGGGGAACTACGTTCAGAAATCAGTTCATTCTATTTGGGGGATTAGTTCTAATTGTTAGCAAGCTTTTTCTAACAAGCCAAAATTCACTTCCTCTCAATTGCCAGTCACCTCTCCTGATTCTACCCTCTACAATCAAATAGAACATATGTGACAACCCTCTAAATTCTTGAAGACAGATATTATATTCCCATCTATAAATCTTCTCTTTTCCAGGCTAAATACTTCATTCCTCTGGCAGACCTTCATGTACCATGCTTTTGATGACTTTCATCATCTGAATGGCCTCCCCTAGACAATCTCCAGCTTACCAATGTCCTCCCTAAAATGTGGTCCTAGAACTGAACATAACCCTCCAGATAAGGCCTGACCAGAGCATCGAGTGGGATTATTAGCTATCCTCATTAATGTAGCCTAGTATTTCATTTCCTTTTTTGGCCATGATATCACATTACTGATTAATAGTAAGTTCATAATACACTATATGCATTCTTAGAGGTTTTTCTTTTCTAATTTGCTGATTTTTATGCCACTGTCCAAGTGTAAAGAGATGAGAAAGAGTAGTAAAACCCAAATACAGCAGAAATGCACATGTCTCTGATTTGAGTTTATTTCTAGTAATCTGATGCCCAGATATATTACCAAAATTTTAAAATTGGTTCCAGAGTTCTGGCAAAATTTCAAAGACTATAAACAAAGCACAGAAAATTTAAAAATAAACTTGCATGTTTTAAGTGAAAGCATAGTGAACTGAAACCAGGCCAAAAATACTGTTTCATGTAAGTCATGAGGGAAATAAAAATTACTGAGAAGCATCTTCCAAGGTGATGTATTGCTTCTAGTATCATCCATAAGTTATAAAATGTTTATGGATAGGAAAAACTATATCCTTCTTACTAATGAGTTTTTTGTACTATTGTCTGATTTCGGATAAAATTGACTTGTAAATATTAAAGTTTTAATTAGTCAATGTTATTTGGCACCATTAGCAGTAGGCATTACAAAATCATCTTTTAAAAGATTTTACTCCAATCATTTCACCCAAGTTTTTGTTGAAGGTGCTAAAAGACTGATAAACATCATGGTAGGTGATAGAGAGAGCCAATGAAGTTTTCTGAGCAATGGACTGACAAGATGGTGGTACTTTAAGGAAGATTATTCCAGTGGCTCTCTATAGAATGGATTGGAAGGATGAATGGTGGAAGCAATGAAGTCAGGTAGGAATCTGTTCTGCTAAGTCCAACTGTGAGCTGATAAAATCTGACCTGGAGAACTAGAGTGGTGGTGGTGATACTGGTGGTGGTGGTGGTGGTGGTGGTGGTACTGGTGGTGGTGGTAGTGGTAAAAGAAATTAGATTCAAGGAATAAAACAATAATGCAAAAGAAAGGTAGAGATAGAAGAAGTTATGAAGAAAGAATGTACGGGACATGGCAGCTGACTGGATTTGGAGAATGATGGAGAAAAAGAAACTAAAAGTGACATTGAGGTATGGAAGCATACTAAGACCCACTCTCCTCCCACCCATTGCCCTACTTCCTTAGGCTACATGTTCCAAAAATATTAGGGCAGGGCTTCAGTCAGACAGAAGTTTTTGGTCTAATTTGAGTGAGAAACCTTATCAGTTGTTCTTTAACTATCCATTACAAAGCAATGTACTATACTAAAATATTTTTGCAATCATTCTTTTTTTAATTTTTATTTTATTCAATTATATGTAAAAACAATTTTAACATTCTTTTTTAAATTTTCAGTTCCAAATTCTCCCCTTAACTTCCTCCCGTACCCCCTCGTTGAGAAGGCAGATATGGGTTGGTTATATGTGTTTTTGCAGTCGTGTTAATGGAAGGCCTAACCAATTTCAAAAGCAGGAAGTCCAGAAAGGACTCCTCCCTGAAATTGATCAGACTAAGAAGAAGACAATCTTCAAATATTACAATTGATAAAAATATCTTATGAGTTTATCTTTCACCAAGTTAAAAGGAAAGTTCTTCAAGGAAGAGGTTAAAAGGGGATTGAATAGTTTTAGGGAAATGATTTTTGAGGTTGCACCAAAGGTTGTTTCTATTGTAATTTTTAATGAATTAAAACAGTAACCTAAGCTTCACCCTCCTCTTTTATCTTAATTGTGGAAATTTGTCTTTGTTGTTGAACCCTAAAATTTGTAATTAGAAAAAAAGACTTGGGTTAGAGAAATTTTCATAGACGGTATGGATCTGTCTCAGGATTTCTCTAAGCAAAGATGCTTAGAATAATTTAATGAGTAAACCTGTGTCAGACAAGACGGTGTCTCCCAAAAATCAAAGTACTGAGGTTTTTCTTCCACAGAGGTTTTGAGTCTTGGTGAATGAAAATATGCGGTAGCAACTGACCGATTCAGGGAAGTCAGGAGGAGGAAACGAGTTTGAGAAAGATCCTGAGTGCGGTTTTAGAATTATAGAATCTTATTCTGAAGAGACCTCAGAGGTCATCTAGGATGACCCCTACTTAACTTATTAATTCTATCTGAAACATCTTTGACAAGTGTCTATTTAACCTTCAAACAACAGGGAATTCAATACCTCCTAAGGCAACACATTTATTTTAGGCTGGCTTTATCTGCTAGGAAGTTTTCCTTATGTTGAGCTAAAATCTGCCTCCTTTTAGCTACATCACATCATAGATGTCAAGTTGGGAAGGACCTAAGAGGCCAACTCATCCAACCTTTTCATTTTACGGATGAGGAAAGTGAGCCCAGACAAGTTAGATGATTTTCCCAGTGTCACAAAGGTAGTAAATAGCAAAGCCAGTCATCTGACTCCAAAGCCGTTTTCCCCACTGCACCAGACTTCCTCTTTTACCTTCTGCAGTCAAATGGAACATGTCTAAACCTTATTCTCCATGAAAGCCCTTTACTAGAAGACTGTTGTCCTCAAACCTCCTCCCCGCCTGAGCCTTCTCTTCTCTAGGCTAAACATTTCCATTTCCTTCACCCAAGGCATATATATATGACTTTAAAACCCCTCAATATCTTGACCTCTTCTAGACAATCTTCAGCTTCTAAAATTTGGTACCCAGAACTGGATTTTGCCAGATATGATTTGGTCAAGGTAGATTAGAGTAGGATTATCTTCTTCCTACCTGTGGTAGCTACTGACATTTTTTTAGGCACTTACCAGGTTGAAGAGATTACAGTCACAAAGATAAAAATAACATAGTCCCTGCCCTCAAGGAGCTCACATTCATCTTGTGATACTTAAAAGCTGTGCAATGATCAGCCAGTTGCTTAATCTGCAAGATCTTCAGTTTCCTTATCTATAAAACAAGGGGAAAAGTAACTATGTTCTATCTATTTATTCAAGGTGGTATAGTGCATAAAGAGTTCTTCTTAGAGCCAAGAAGGCATGGGTTCAGGTCCTGCCTCTAATACACTGGTTGTGTGACCCTAGGTAAGTCATTTAACCTTTTAGTACTCTGGGGTCAGCCCCAACAACCAAATTTGGTGTTAAATACAATTGCTCCCAGGCAGTACACAAACAATCCTAGGGCTGGATCTGGCGCCACCCCCTGCTCCACTCTAGGCCATTCCTTAAGCTAGAAGTTATCTGAAAGGTTCTGCTTGGCTCTGGTAGAAGGAAGTTCCTCATTTTGGAGTTCCCTATGTTAATGAATTCATAGGTCCCTATTCTGAGGGTTGAACTGAGAAAAGCACTTTGTAAATCTGAAATGCTATATAAATGAATAATTATTATTATTGCTAGTTCCAGGAGATTAAAAATGAGTGACAGAGATGAACTAAAGAAATTGTCTCCAGTACATTGAATGGAACTGTTTTGCCTCAGTAAAAACTGACTGTAAAGAAAGACTGAGAACCATGCCAACTTTTGTGTCTTTCTTAATCCACATAACTCTTCTGATCTCATTAGTATGAGGACTCTGATTCAAGCAGATG
The DNA here is from genome assembly GCA_028627135.1 of Pseudochirops cupreus. Taxonomy (NCBI): domain Eukaryota; kingdom Metazoa; phylum Chordata; class Mammalia; order Diprotodontia; family Pseudocheiridae; genus Pseudochirops; species Pseudochirops cupreus. The sequence continues at coordinate 65,555,863 of CM053584.1, read as the reverse complement.
ATTTAGGGGACAATTCCCTATTTGGATATGGTGTATGTGTGTGTACATATGTGTGTTTGTGTGTATGTATGTATTTGTATGTGTGTTTGTGTATATGTGTGTATGTATGTATGACATGTGAATCTATCCATGTAAGTGTTTTACATTACTGTTATAACTAACTTCCCCATTTGTTCAGTCATTTCAGTCAGTCCAACTCTTCATGACCCCATTTGGGGTTTTTTTAGCAGAGATATGGAAGCAGTTTGCCATTTCCTTCTCCAGTTCATTATATAGGTGAGGAAACAGAAGCAGAAAGGGTTAAGTGACTTGCCTAAGGTCACACAGCTAGTAAGTATTTGAGGCAAGATCTGAACTCAGGAAGATGATTCTTCTTGACTCCAGGCTGAACACTCTATCCACTGTACCACCTACCTGCCCTGACCTCCCCATTACCTTTTGTCAATAATTTGTTCCTATTTTTAAAAAAATTCTAGCTAGGTGATGAGCATTCTTTTGGAAGAAATTAAATAAGCATTTCTTAAGTGCCTACTATGTACCAGACACTGGGCTAAGCACTTTACAAATGTCTCACTTGATACTGACAATGACTATGGGAGGTGGGCACTGTGATCATCCCCATTGTTACTTTGCAGTTGGGGAAGCTGAGGCAGACAGAGGTTAGGTGACTTTCCCAGAGCTTCACAGCTAATAATGTCCGAGACTGAATTTGCCAGTATGAGTCAGGATTAGGACTGGAAGCTGAGTTTTCTGAATCCCAAGGTCAGCTCTCAATGCATTGTGCAACACTGCCTCTCAGTAATAATAATAATTTACATTTAAAAACCCCTCCTATTTCATAATTCTCAATCTATTATCTTATTTAATCTTCAAAAAGGAAAAAAAGGAAAGACAAGATAGTATTATTCCCATATTATATACAAAGCAACCAAAGCCTAGAAGGTTTAAGTGATTTACTCAAATCTACAAGTTAGTGATGGAATGAGAGATGGCATCAAATGCTCTGATTACTAGGCCCTGGCTCTTTCCATCCTACCACATTGCTTCTAACTCAGCCTAGTCTAACCTCTTTGATAGAAATATGGTGGTTCTGACCTGGGTCCTGGCAAGCGCCATCCCTCACTGTTCCTTCCCATTCTCTCTGAATCAATCAATCAATAAACATTGATAACATACCTACTGTGTGCTAGTCACCAAAGGAGGCACTGAAGTTGGAGAAAAAGTGGTATAGAGTCAGAGACAGAGCCCTGACCTGGGAATCAAGGGAACTGGGCCCTAGTCCTAGCTCTGCCACTAATTATCTGTGGGCCAGTTATCTTACCTCTCTGGGTATCAGTGTGTTCATCTCTTAAATTAAGGGGTTAAATGAGATGACTTCTAAGATCCTTTTGAACTAAAAAAAATTCAAATTATTTAAAATTTAAGATGGGAAGATGGTTATTATAGGCTACTTTTATTTCAGAAAAGGAAAAAAAAAACCTTTGGCATTTCCCCCAGAAAACAAAGAACCTTAGCCCAAACTTTAATTGTAGTACTTTGGGGAGACTAGTTTTTTCACCCCAAAGAAATGAGTCTTGTCTTTGTGGCTCAGTTGAAATCAATCTGGCAGCTTTGTCTTCATCCTCATCCTGATTTGTTGATGTCAAACAAATATTCCAAAGAGATATAGAAAGGAGCAACAAGAATAGTAGGTTGTGACTTGGGTACTTACTGGTAGACCTGTGTAAAAGAGCCTTTCCCAATATCCTAGTATCTACTCTTTAGTCAGAGTAATCTCCTCCTGGGCAATACGCAGAGTCAAAAGGTTCCCAACAAAAATAACATATAATATAATGTTAATATGTTTATTAATAAAATATTATTCATAATATGTTATAATTTTCTATAATATGTAACACATCAAGTATTATATACTATGCCATACTATATGTGTATATTATATGTGTGTGTGTGTGTGTGTGTGTGTGTGTGTGTGTAAAATTTAATATTGTTCCTTAAATTAAATTTTAAAAACCCCTAAGGTTCTACTTAAACCTAGCAAGTTGACAAGGATGGAAGATGTCAGTATTGGAGGGATTACGGAAGGTGGGCACCCTGATGCCAATGTATCCTTGTTAGAACCATGTATTTGTACAACCATTATGGAAAGCAATTAAGAATTATACAAAAATTATACAAATCCTTTGGCCCAGAGATTCCACAGCTATGCATATATCCTGAAGAGATAATTGACAAAAAGAAAGTCCTTGTCGACACCAAATCAAGACATGGGGACCATCAATATCACATAATGTCTCACAAATAACTCTTAGTCTCTAATGCAACAACAAAAAAAGTAGATGTGACTGGGTACCAAACTTGGACATTTTCAAGAACCAACTATCCCAGAAGGGAAAGGGTCCTTGCTCAAATGTACTTTGTACCCTTTTTGAAGAGGTAGCAGAAGCACTGAGACTTTTTTTCTGGAGATTCACTCACAAAGGAAAGCCTTGTCTTGGAGGTGGAACTGGCAGGTGATGTCATACCAAAGCTGAAGAAATGAAGTGTGAAAAGAAGGAAAATGTAGAAATCCAGAGAAAATTTCAAAACAATGAACAAAGGTCATCTCCATTCTTCTCCCCTATGTAAATAGTGGCATAATATGTCCAAAGATTTTAGGGAGCCATCTGGAAGTGTGTATTTGGAGCAACAGAATTGTTTATACCCTTTGACCCAATAACTTGATTTTAGGGAATATACCCCAAGGTAATAAAGCCAAATGGAAAAAATTAAATTGTACAAAGATATTCATAGCAACACTATTTATAATTGTGAAAAATCAGGAAAATTCAAGTGTCCTGCCATAGGGGATCTGCTAAGCAAACTGCAGTATATTAATAGAGTGAAGGATCATATTGCTATTAAAATGACAATTGGGAAAGGCTATGGAACATACACTGTGATTTTTATTATTTCTATTTATTTCAAATTCAAATTCAAAATTATAATTATGCTTATTTAAAATGATTATTTTTGTGGAACAGCAGACACTGGTTACAACTATGCTAAAAAAAAAAAAGAGTGTAACTCTACCCCCAGGCGAATTTGACAGTCTCCCAAAGGACAGTCCTGGAGCATGTATACTGTGAAGGAGACATTACTCCTGGTGGGCTGACCGACTGCTGAGGGGGTGGGGTAGAAGAGACGTAAGAAAGAAGATAAGAGAGTAAGGAAGTGGCCATCCAGCTACTATCATCTTCCTACTCCTCACAAAGGTAGACCTCCAATCTCCTAAAGATGTGTCATCGGGCATTTCAGATCAATCTATAAATTTCTGTTAAACTGATTCATACATAATAGACCATAAACAGACATCGGTAAAGACAAGAAGAGACCTTAGAGATATGTAAGTTAATATTGTTTAACATTAGCCAGATTAATGTAGTGGATAGAGGGATGGATTTGTAGTCAGCAAAGATCTAGGTTCAAATCTCATTTTTAATACTTATTAGCAGACCACAGGCAAGTTATAAACTCTCTGAACCTCAGTTTCATCATCTATAAAATGAGAAGGGCTGGACAAGATGCCTTCAAGGTCCCTCCCAGTTCTAACTGGGCACAATGATCCTTTTTAAAAATCAAGTTATGAATATATTATTTAAAAATATAAAACCTTCTCACCATCCCCCTTAAGTATGCCCCCAAGAATTAAGAACATATCTCCCATAGATAACTCTGTATAAGTTTTTTCTTGGCAAAAAGGCAAGATGGCATCAGCCTTGTCAGTCTTGCCCGTATGTCAGGGTGGGGACAATGATGATGCTAACAGCCCTTTCTGCAGTCTGGCACAGGGTAAGGTGGGTATAGAGGGAAGGTGTGCTTATTCTCTGGTTAGGTGGCCTTTCTCATACCCTTTCTCTCCCATTAGGACAGTGCTGCTGAGCACTGCTCTCAGACACAGAAGAATCCTTTGCTTTCTGTTTGGACATTTTACTAGACTCTATAAGGCATAAAGGGCATTCAAGTGTTCCTTCTGAATAAAAATGGTTACAAATATAGTCCCACAGTCATATCACTTTGACTTCGGTCATGTGTGATGTTGGATAAGTCACTTAACCTCTCTGAGGCAAGAAGAATCAAGAAAACATCAGTGGGGATGGGTAGGTGGCACAGTGAATAGAGCACTGGCCCTGGAGTCAGGAGGACTTGAGTTCAAATATGGCCTCAGACACTTAACACTTACTAGCTATGTGACCTTGGGCAAGTCACTTAACCTCAATTGCCCTGCCCTCCTTCCAAAAAGCAAGAAGAAGAAGAAGAAGAAGAAGAAGAAGAAGAAGAAGAAGAAGAAGAAGAAGAAGAAGAAGAAGAAGAAGGAGAAGAAGAAGAAGAAGAAAGAAAGAAAGAAAGAAAGAAAGAAAGAAAGAAAGAAAGAAAGAAAGAAAGAACTTTGGCATGAATAGGTAAGAATTGCTTGAAGATGTAGAAGGTAAAACAGAATAATATAGTGTCACAGAAACAAAATGAGAAGAGAGGAGAGAGTAAGCATAGAATTAACAAAGGTAACAGTTTTCCAATACTGCAGCATGAAATTGCTTGGCCATGTATCTTTTATTCCTACATTACACCAAGAGCTCATATATACTGTTTTATTGCTGTTTATGAAAATATGTTTGCAAAGGAATATAAGATTTTTTCCAACACAACCGTCAAAATGAAGCTTGTTTTTTCTACCTAATTCAAATCATACTTTGCAACTCAGAGAAATCCTTCTCTCAGCCATGATGCTGTTTAATTCCCTCTTTCCATCATTTCCACATGTACTTTCTATTAAAGGTTTCATTCCCTTTCCAATTCCTGTCTCTTGCAGCTTTCCAGAAACAGCAAAATAGCCAGCTGCTTCTGCTGGTGAAAACCACAGCCGCACTTTCTCTCCCTCCAAAGTTCTTAATGGTGTGCTGTTTGACATCATTTTATGGATCTGGGTTTGCAAGGCCAGACCCATTAGAAACTGCTTATTTCTTCCTAGGGTAGCTGCCATCCAATGAAAGGTACCCAGCTTTGGCTACACAGAGGCCAATGCTAAAGCTTAACTCAGACATTGACAACTGCGAAAAATCAGAGCTTTAGCATGGGAAAAAGTTACTTTTGTGTTACTGAGTCATTTTAGTTGGGTCCAACTCCTCACGATTGGGGTTTTCTTGGCAGAGATACTGCAGTGGTTTGCCATTTCCTTTTCCAGTTCATTTTACAGATGAGGAACTGATGTAAACAGGATTAAATGACTTGCCCAAGGTCACACAACTAGGAAGTATCTGAGGTCAGATTTGAATTCCAGAAGATGAGTCTTACTGACTTCAAGCCCAGGACTCTATCCACTGCACCACCTAGCTGCCCCAAAAAGTTTCTCCTGCTTTGTCTGCGAAAATAGGATTTTAAATAATTACAGCAAGCTAATATCTAATTATGAAATAGTAACAAAGGGAAGATTTGAATAAATGTAAACACCTAGGTCAAATACTTTACTTCCTGAACTTCTGCTGTTTTCCATCGTTAATTCCATTTACTAGCTTCTCAGTGAAGTCTCAAGGCCTTAGATAACGGAGCATAAGTGACCAAATAGTAATCCTGGGATGGATGTTTCCAGCCCGGGAGGCAACATCATGAGTTTAAGAAGGTGGGCGTTCCTGAGCACCTCAGTAAGTGTCAGCTTCCCAGGTGAAGGTGAATCCTACATGTACCTTAATGCTTCTTAGAGGAACCAAACCCTAGTCTGGCTTGCCAGAAGACATGGACCTTGAGGGAATTATTTAGACAGTGAAGAGCTGTAGTGATGATAAAATCCTCATTCAACAGTCCCCCTGAATGTCTTATGTTTTAATATTTTAAGTATCAATTTCCCAGTAAAGTATAATAGTAGTAATAAGTTACTGTTTTATGTTTTAAGTCTACCAGTTGATACTTATTAGTTGTGTGTGTGTGTGTGTGTGTGTGTGTGTGTGTTAAGCATTTCTTTTCTGTAAAGGAAATCAACAGCTACCCTAGAACTGACCTTCATTGTACATTAAATAACTTTCTACTCCTTTTGGAGATATCTCTAGCATGAATCATACTGAAGCTTAAATAATCTGTGCGTGATAACAGAGGTACTGTATCCAAAGCATGAACCCAGATCTTCCTGACTCTCGGTCTGTTACTTATCTATTATATCATGTTGATTTTCCAACAAGATAATGGTTAAATAATATTTAAGCATTTATTTTCATCAATTTAAATTAATTTTATTCCATTAACAAGACAGAAGTGTAAATAGTTTCCTAGGGCACCATATGATTAATTATCAAATGAGTGATGTAGGCGGAGTTACATGTGAAAGGAAAGAGAGCTCAGTTAGAGGAGGGAGGACTGAAATAGACCTTGAAGACTGGATAGGATCTGAATGGGTAGAAAGAGCAACCCAAGATGAAGATCCCTATACATGAGAGATCTTCAAAAGTTGGGTAGAAAAGACACATAATGGAGTCAAGATGGTGGAGTAAAAGCACAAATTCAGCACAGGCTCCAGCTCCAAACAATTCCAATACCTGTAAAAAAAATGACTGCAAACTAATTTAAAAGCTACAGAACCCACAAAGTGACAGAGAGAAACAAATCTCCTGCAGAAGATGGCAGCAGGCCAACAGGAAAGGTCTATTGAGGTGCACTGGGAGCTGAGCATAGTCCCACAGGAGCCCCATGGTTCCAGCCCCAAGGAGGCCCCAGCCAGTGGCAGCCAGAGCAGACTTTAGGAGAGTGAATAATCAGCAGCTGTGGTGGCTTCCACACTTCTCAACTCATAAACACCAAAGACAAAGTAAAAGGTCAGTGTGGAACTTTGTTGGAAAAGGGGGGGACAGAAGAGTGGGCTCCAACTGCTGCTCCTGGAGCAAGAAGCAGGTGGAGGCACAAAGGCTGCCCCATGTGGATGCCTCAGGAGCTCCTGGCCTGCAGACTGTAGGGGGACCCAGCAACCATTCAGAGAGTAATCACTCTTGCTTTAATCTGCTTGAATCTGGATCACCATCTTGGGTGGTGGTCCTGGGGAAGGTGACCTGTGAGCCAGAGCTTGTGGGGACTGTAGAGATGGCACCCTCCTAATAGCTCCAGCAGCTGTGAAAACCCCAGCAATTTGGGACAAAGCTCTCTCCATTCTGGAAGCAGAGTTCTGCTGTGGCAAAGAGCTCAACAATCAAGTCATTGGCTGGCAATATGAGCAAGCAGAGGAAGCACAAACAGACCATAGAATCTTTTTTGAAGGACGAAAAAGATCAAGGCATGGAGTAGGAGGAAGACAGTGAAGTCAGAACTCATGCATCAAATGCCTCCAAGAAAAATATGAACTGGTTACAGGCCACGGAGGAGCTCAAGAAGGATTTTGAAAATCAAGTAAGAGAAATAGAGGAAAAATTGGGAAGAGAAATGAGAATGATGCAGGAAAATCATGAAAAGCAAGTCAACAGACTGCTAAAGGAGACCCAAAATACACTGAAGAAAATAACACCTTAAAAAATAGACTAACTCAAATGGCAAAAGAGGCACAAAAAGCCCATGAGGAGAAGAATGCCTTAAGAAGTCAAATTTGCCAGATAGAAAAGGAATTTCAAAAATTCACTGAAGAGAATAACTCCTTCAAAATTAGATTGAAGCAATTGGAAGTTAATGACTTTATGAGAAATCAAGATACTATAAAACAGATACAAACAAATGAAAAAATAGAAGGCAATGTGAAATATCTCATTGGAAAAACCACTGACCTGGAAAATAGATCGAGGAGAGATAATTTTAAAAGTATTGTACTACCTGAAAACCATGATCAAAAAAAGAACCTAGACACCATCTTTCAAGAAATTATCAAGCAAAATTGCCCTGATATTCTAGAAACAGAGGGCAAAATAGAAATTGAAAGAATTCACCCATTGCCTCTTGAAAAAGATCCCAAAAAGAAAACCCCTAGGAATATTATAGCCAAATCCCAGAGTTCCCAGGTCAAGGAGAAAATACTGCAAACAGTCAGGAAGAAACAATTTGAGTACTGTGGAAACACAATTAGGATAACACAAGACCCAGCAGCTTCTACATTAAGGAATAGAAGGGCTTGGAAGATGATATTCCAGAGGTCTATGGAGATAGGACTAAAACCAAGAATCACCTACCCAGCAAAACTGAGTTTAATGCTTCAGGGGAAAATATGGTCATTCAATGAAATAGAGGATTTTCAAGCATTCTTGATGAAAAAAAACCAGAGCTGAACAGAAAATTTGACTTTCAGATACACGAAGCAAGAGAAGCATGAGAAGGTAAACAGGAAAAAGAAATCATAAGGGACTTACTAAAGTTGAACTATTTACATTCCTACATGGAAAAGTGATGATTGTAACTCGCAAGACTTTTCTCAGTATGAGGATAGTTGAAGGGAATATATATGTATATATGTATACATACATACAGAGGGCACAGGATTAGTTGAATATGAAGGGACAGTATCTAAAAAATAAAGTTAAGAGGTGAGAGAGGAATTTATTGGGAGAAGGAGAAAGGGAGAGATAGATTAGGGTAAATTATCTCATATAAAAGAGGCAAGAGAAAACTGTTACAATGGAGGGAAAGAGCAGGAAGGTGAAAGGGAATGGGACAACCTTTTATTGAATTTGGCTTAAGGAGGGAATAACACACACACTTAATTGGGTACCTTATCCTACAGGAAAATGGTTGGGGGGGTAGGGAATAAGAGGGAGGATGATAGAAGGGAAGGCAGATTGGGGGAAAGGGTAGTTAGAAGCAAATATTTTTGAAAAGGGATAGGGTCAAATAAGAAAATAGAATAAAAGGGGGAGGTAGACAGGATGGAGGGAAATATAATTAGTCTTTCACAATATAATGTCTATGGAAATGATTTGGGTAACTATACATATACAAACTATACTGAATTGCTTATCTTCCCAGTAGGGGCGGGTGAGGAAGGAAGAAGAGAAAAAATCTGGAACTGAAAGTTTTACAAACAAATGTTTAAAAAAAAATTGTCTTTTACATGCAACTGGAAAATAAGAGATGCAGGCACTGGGGTATAGAAATTCATCTTGTTAGGGAGGAGTGATGGGGGAGGAAATAAGAGAGAACAGATTGAGGGAAGGGGCATTCAGCAGGCTTGCTATTTTGGAGTGGGGAGTAGGGGAAAGACGGAGAAAAAAAACTGTAACTCAAAATTTTGTGGAAATGAATGTTGAAAACTAAAAATTAATTAATTAGTTAAAATTTTTAAAAAGAAATAAATGTGGAGATGATTTCAGAAAAACCTGGAAAGACTTACATAAACTGATGCAGAATGAAGGGAGCAAAACCAGGCAAATATTGTACATAGTAACAGCAATGTTATAAGATGATCAACTGCATATAACTTAGCATTTCTCAATCATACGATGATCCAAGACTCCAAAATCCAAAGGACTTGATGAAAAATGCTCTCAGCCTCCAGGGGAAGAACTGATGGAGTCTGAATGTACATCAAAGCATACTATTTCTCACTTTATTTTTCTGGGGGTCTTTTGGTCTGTGTTTTCTTTCACAATATGATTAATATGGAAATATATTTTGCATTATTGCACATGTATGTACCATTTCAAATTGTTTGCTGTCTCAGGGAGCAGGGAGGAAAGGAAGGGAATTGGGAACTCAGCAATTTTTTTAAAATAATGTTTAAAAAATTTTCACATGTAATTGGGAAAAAAATAAAATATTATGCAAAAAAAAGAAAAAAAAAGATACACAAGTTCTCCCAAATGTGTTGACTTGACTGGAAGCAAGTGGTCATGCCCTGCTGAGGTCCGTTCATGATTTATAACACTACCAAAATCTGTTTGTTGATATCTGCCTCTGCATGATAGGGAACCAAATGTCTATCAGCCTAATTTGAAGGAAAAGGCAGATAGCTATAGCCCAGTATAAGGGGAAGGCATTGAGCTGGGAGTCAAGAGACAAGGGTCTACTATGCCCTTGCTCTAAGACATTGGCATTATCTTGCCTTCATGGGCTTCAGTGACCTCACCTGTAAAATAAGGGTGTTGGACTAGGTCATGGTCCTTCCTATTTCTAAGATCCTGTATTCTCTGAATCTTTCTTCTCTCCATTTAATATACGGAGAGAAGGCCCCAAAAGGATGGACAAAGGCAGAGGGCCAGCTGTAATGTCTGAGTCCCTGCCTTCTTGGAAGCCCTTCTTGACCTGGACTTAGGAGTTCTGTTATGCTTTGGTTAACAACTGTCCCCTAGGGGTGAAACCAGCCCAATAAAGCATCTCTACCTTAACCCAGGGAGCAACTAAAATTAAACCAGTTCTCCAGAAGAAGAAGGGAGGAGAAAATGGATTCCCTGGGAGGCCTTATCTTCATCTTTCCCACTCCTACACAGTTTAAAAAAGGAATTTCAAATTCTTGGAAGGAAAGCTGACTCCTCACTAAAGGACTCTTTTTTTTCATTTGTTTGTTTCTTACAGAACTTCCTTAATTCAGAACTGCTGTGTACATGTATGTAAATGCCCTCTAAAGTTGTGACGTCAATGAAATACAAGTGACTGAACCATCACATATAGTCTCAAGGGCTTTGGCCTCACAAGGTGGAATTTCAAAACTTCAGTTCTCGTCATCTGCTTCCCATCTAGGGACAGAACTCAGCTGGTTTTCTTAGTATTGAGAGTATTTCAGGGTATTCCCCAGAGAACACACACACATCTCTGTGGGGACTGTGGCATTAGACAGTAAGACAGGGGAAATCTAGAAAACCTATGTAACCTGTATGCATGAAGTAGGGAAGATTTCCATTCACAATATTTTTCAAAGAACATCTAGACTGCCCAGTCTCTGGTGAATAATGTCTCGTTTCAGAAAGACCTTACTTGGCCAAAGACAAAAAATCCTTTGGAGCAATAGTTCTCAAAGTGACATCAGAATCTAACAGTTTTCTTCCTGCTGGAGTGCTGGGGGCTGATCTATTTAAGGATTAATCTCTGTTATAAAAATAATAATGATATCTGACATCAAATTTGCAAAGTACCTTACTTGCTTTTTATTTAAGCCTTGCAACAGCCCTGAATAAGAATTAAAACAGATATTATTGTCCCAATTACACAGATGAGAGAACTGTAACTTAAGGAATGACTTTCCTATTATCATCCAGCTATTTAAGATTAGAGGCAGAATTCAAATCCAGGTCTTCTTGATTCCAAATGCCTTGCACACGTCTGATTTATCTCTGTATATCTCATTTGTATATCGTTGTTTGCATGTTGTCTACCTCCATTAAATTATGAGCTCTTCAAAGGCAGGAACTGCATTTTTTCCCCTTTCTTTGCATTCCCAGCAATTAGCACAGTGCTTGGAACATACTAGAGAATAATTAACATCTGTTGGCTTGGGTTAACATAATAAATACTCAACAAAAGTTTGTTGAATTGCACTGCTGACCAGGTACCTCTTTTTGTCTTCATTTATGCTGTTTCCTTGCCAAATTCTGTCTTTCAAGGATTGAATTCAAGTCCTTCCTACATGGAGGCTTCCTTAACCCTTCTAGTCCCTGTTAACTTCTCCTTCACTAAAGACTTATAGCTTATTTTTCCTCTAGTTTCCAGGAGGTATTGTACCATAACAGACTAAAATATACCCCCACAGAGATCAAACAAAGAGGAAAAGGATCCATCCATATAAAAACATTCATGACAGATCTTTTTGCTGTATCAAGCAACTAGCAAAAAGGCGGGGCACATCAATTGTCAAGTCACCAAACAAATAATGCCATGTGAATATAGTGGAATATTTTGGTGACATAAGAAATGATGAAAGGGTCAGTTTCAGAGAACCCTGAGAAGATTTGCATGGACGGATGCAGGGTGAAGTGATCAGAACCAGAAGAACAACTTAATCAGTAACAGTTGTAAAGAAAACAACTCTGAAAGACTTAAGAACTCTGATCAATGAAATTGACTCCAGAGAAGAGATGAAGCAGTGAAGAGATGAATTCAAGGAACAAAATGAGATACAACAAATGGGTGGATTTGTTTTGCTTGACTGTTTATTTGTTACAAGAATTGTGCTTTTCTTTTTCATTTGAGGGAGGAGGGGAAGCTAACTATAGGGTTGCCAGAAAAAGGAAAAGGAAAAAGGAAGGAGTTATGTGGGCATTTTTAAAAGGCACAGAGGAGAATAAAGGATGTTTCAAAAGGAAACACAACTAGTACAGTTTTGAAAGTAACATGTTTATTCTATACTTTTAAAAAAAGTAAGCTGTACACAATAGCTGTAGGCAATCTTGTTTTCATATATAATTCCCTTTCTCTCTTCTATTTTATATATGGAAATGTATTTTTTGTTGTTGTTCATTAAATTAAAATTTTAAAAGGTAGCACAACTCTGGCCCTGGAGTCAGGAAGAGTTGAATTCAAATCTGGTCTTAGACACTTACCAGCTGTGTGACCCTGGGCAAGTCACTTCACCTCAGTTTCCTCAAGTGTAAAATGGGGATAATAATAGCTCCTAACTCCTATGATTGTTCTGGGGGTCAAATGAGATAATAATTGTAAAGGGCTTAGCATGTTACTTGGCACATAATAAGCATTATATAAATGTTAGCTGCTATTATTACTGTTGTTGGTATCGTTACTATAATAAAATTTTTTTAAGATGACAGCAGCCAGTAGGGGACCATTTGATGGGACATACTCAAGGAATTAATCTATCACCATGTTTTGGAGTTATTGCACAATAGAATGTGTTGAACCATTCATAGAGTCAGAAGACCAGGGTTCAAATCCCAGTTCTGCCACTTTCTACCCATGTTACCTTGGGCAAGTCATGTGGGTTAGCTGGACCCTAGGTACCTCATCTATAAAATGAACAGGTTGCTCTAGCTGAGATCTGAGATCTTTTCCAGTCCTAAATCTATGATTTTATGAGAGTGGGAGGAAAGCAGACAATAACCTAGCCTCAGCTCTTTAGAACTAGCCAAACCAGTCCCAAGGCAAGAGATTCTAAGTGTAGTAACTTCCCACCATCCTGAGCCAGGGGGAGGTGAGAGGGCAGTGACAGAAAAGCTAGTAGAAATCCCTGCTCATTCTTTAGCGGACCCTAGGGAAATAGTTGGGATGTCACTTGTCCACGCCAAGAGCTATTTCACCCCTTCATCTGGTTCCCATTAGGCCAAGAGTAACCCCCTTCACTCTATATCAGCACTTTCTTTTTTTCTTGCCATTTCATTTTTAACTCTGACCAATTATCACAGATGGCTCCATTTGCTCCAACAGAATTCAGCACCATCTGTAACATGGCCATTTGGATTGAATGATAAAACAAAAATACTTGAATCTGGCTGAAAGGCTTCCTCATCCCCAAGAGTCCCACAGAAATTGGGAATTCATGGTATAGGCCTGATCTGGAACCCAGTAGGTGATAACAGAGACCAGAGATGCCCAGCAGAGACAGTGCAATGCCCAGTGGAGTTGAGATACAATATCCTGCAAAGAGATGCAAGCCCACCCAGAGATGTGTCTTGTAGAGATGATGTGCCCAGCAGAGATATATGTGTTCACTAGTGTGAAGAAGTAAAATGCCCAGCAGACAGCAGTATGATAACATCACCAGGGTACCCTGGCAGCCTTGCAGTGTAGGAGTGGTCCCCGGGGGCTGAGGCAAAAAGTCTGATAAAAAGAGTTTGAATCCCAACTCTTTGTCTTGGTACCTGGGTAACTGACCTTCAACAAGTTCACATCTCCTATCCAGACCTTGTTCATCTCATTTGTAACACAATTGGGTTGAATTACTAGAGCATCTCAAGGGAGGCCCTGTCCAGCTGTGTATCTCTGATACTCTCATCGTGTGAAATTACTCGGCATGAGTTCTATAAAATGAGACAACCATGAAAGAGCACCTGGCCGGAGATCTGAGGTTCGAAGGGTCACTCAGCTCAGTCTCAGCTCTCACCTTCCACAGGGGATTAACTGGTTCAGGCTTTCACTATGATTCCCACCGTTAAATATGTAAAAGATCTATAATTGGCACAACGTGTGTGCGTGTGTGTGTGTGTGTGTGTGTGTGTGTATACACACGCACACGCATGAATTAACGTGTAGAGGGCTCAGCCTGTGTCACCTCTGATCCTCCCAGTGATTAGCACCTTCCAATATTCCTCTCTATACATACTGTTTTTATTTCTCTGCATACCCATAATTTCCCCTCAGTAGAACGTAAGCTCCTTGAGGACAGGAACTGTTTTGGTATCACCAGCACCCAGTACTATAAGATGCTTACTTAATACTTGTTCAATTAAATCAGTCATCATCCTCATAGCCTACAAGGGATCTTAGAGTTCACCTAGATCAGGGGCTCTCAAACTTCCTTTGTATCTTGGACCTCTTCAGTGGTCTGATAATACATCTGAATCCCTTTTTCAGAATAATGTTAAATACATAAAATAAAACACATAGGATTATAAAGAAAATCAATTATATTTAAGTATAGTTATCAAAATATATTTTTTAAATTAATGAGTCCCTTGAAATCTATCCACAGACTTTTTGTGGAATCCATGGACTTGAAATTAAGAACTCCTGATTTAGTTCAATGTCCTTATTTCATATATATGGGAAACTGAGACCTAGAAGTTAAGTGGCTTGCCCAAGATCACATAGGACATCTGCAGTGTCAGAGTCAGGTTTTGAACCTTGTCATCTCACTTCAAATATAGCTTTCTTCCTCATCCATCACACACCTTTTGAATTGAATTGAACCAAATCAAATTGAATTACATTTAGTGTTTGTTTAAAAAAAAAACCCACTTGGCTTTATTCCAGGCTGCTCAACTTGGGCTACAGAAAGAGCAAAATAAAAATGATAATAAAAAGTAGACATTTCTATAGGCCTTACAGTTTGCAAGATCTTTCCCTTACTACAAACTTGGAAGGCAGGGAGTAAGCTTTGTTACTCCCTCCCTGTTTTTCCCATGTGGTCCCTGGCCTCAGGCAAACTACTCTTGATTAGGTCATCATAGCCGATCCAAGGGGATGAAAACATTTGATTGACGGATATGCAGCAGGCATAAATCCATTAAGAGACTCACAGGAAAGATGCAGTGTTATTATTTGACAAATTATTATGACTTACTCTTCATAAATAGAATTGGAAAAATCTCAGCAACTGCAGTTTTTTTGTTTTGTTTTGTTTTGTTTTTCCATTTTGGAGAGCCCTTGCCTTCTTCTCAGAGCTTAAAGGCCTTTTACTAATTAGTCAGCATGGACAGATATATTGAGAATCCTCTTCCTCTCCTAGGAAGGCATGAGTTGTTCTCTCCTCTAGGCAAAAGGAGAAACCTAGTCACAAAGAGATCGTTTGTTTAAATGTGTAACACTAAGTCAGAAAAACCAGGACAGTGAAGAATAGAGAAAACACACCTCCCTCCCCGTTTGCTAAAGTGGAGTTCTAAGGGTATGCAATATTGCTGGTACTAAAAGGTGTGGGAGCTGGTTTTGCTGAAAGTACTTTTTTTCCCTCTTTCTTTTTTAATCTTTGTTACAAGAGATAAACATTTGTTTAGGAGAGGGAAAAGTATATGGAGGTATTAATAAAAATAAGACATGGAAAATAAAAGCTTGATAGATGCTGGTGGGTATGTTAGAATTAAGCCCTGAAGAGTCATTAGAAAGGTTTCTTGCTCAGGGTCTACCCAGGAGAGAATTTTGAATTGGATGAAATTTTCCTTCAGTGTTCTACCCTCTCTCCCAATTTATCCCAGATGAGATGATTTTTGGAAGACCATCTTCAGTGTTTCCCTATTTTCTCTAGGATAAAAGTCACACTCACCAGTTTGCCATTTAAAGCCCTATATCCTCTGGCTGCAGCCTACATTTCCAGTAATATTTGACATTACTCTGTTTCACACTCTACCTTCCAGCCAAGCTGGTCTACTTGTTAAAGCCTATTCATATTACATCTCCCATTTCTCTGTCTTTGTGTAGGCTGTATCTCACGCCTGGAGTACAATGCTTCCTCACCTCTACCTCTTTGGATTCCTTTAAGAATCAACTTAGGATATAAAAAATAAATAAATAAAAATAAAACACACACACACACAAAAAAAAAAAAAAAAAAAAAGAATCAACTTAGGTGCCACATACTGCAGGAAGCCTTTCTTGATCTCCTCTGTTACTAATAGCACTTCCTTAATTTTTGTTTTAGAATTAAAAAAAAATTCTTAACTTGCCAAACCATAATTAAGATTAGTATTTCCATGTATATGTACTAGAACTGGAAAAGAGGATGATACATGTAAGTATGATCTCTATTATAGACAGCTTGCTTTTCTTTTAAAATATATAACAAATTTAAGATGCAACTTTCTTGTATTTGATTCTTTCTGGTTTTCCTTCTATAATCTTCTGTGTATTTGCAAAAAAAATAAAAGGTTCCAATGACTATCTTTTCTTTTTTTCTTTTTTGGTTGTCTTATGCCTGTCTCTTTACTTCCTCTCTAACACTGAAAAAAATGGAAAAAAAAATCCCAACCCTTGTACTACATGCACATAATCAAGCAAAATAGATGCCCACATTGCCTATGTCCCAAAATGTACGTTTTATTCTGGATTTTAAGTACATCACCTTTCTGTTAGGAGGTGAGTAATATGCTTATTCACCAGCCTTCTGAAGTTACAGTTGGTCCTTGCATTAATCAGGAGTCTTAAAACTTTCAAAGTTGTTTTCCTTTACAATGTTATTGTTAATTTATATGGGCAGGAGGGATTGCCCATGTAGGTAATGTATATGTCCAAATAAATCCATTTTTCCAAGTAAATAGCAAACAAAAGTCAGAGAAATCATACAGTTATAATATAACATACCAGACAATGCACAGAGTGGAGGAGCTCACTCTAATGAGTGAGTGTAATGTTAATGGGACATAAGATCTTCCCCGCCCATTAATAGGCCTCAGGTGGAGCCTATTAAGGGAAGCTTGCTTAGGGGAGGCTTGCCTGTAGGAAGACTTTCACACCTTTTGCTAATTTCTAATTAGGTGCTGAGTCAGGAGGGTTGTGATGCCTTCTGGCTCTGAAAAGTGTTATATACTCTGAGTTGGTATTTTGCTTTGGGGGCTCACTTAGGAGAAGGATTTTGTGATTTGCTGGTGGAGATTCTGAGTGACCATATTGTTTAGAGTTCCCTGACTGCTCAGATGTAAAGGCTCTCTTGATCCAGGGATGTATGTAAAGTGTATAATTTATTTAGGCAGTCAGAGTCCTATCTGTTGGTCTTTATTTCTCTGCTTGTATTTTCTATGTACTTTCTCTGAAGTTCAGGGTGCTGACTTTTCCTCTGAACTAGTGAGTGTAATTTAAAAAGATTGTTGACCCCTTAAACAGCTATCTTTCCTAGTAAAGCAGATCTAAGAACCTGTACTGGCAGCCATCCTGGGTATGCCAGTGTGGTTGCCTCTACAGTGAGATATCTCAATTCAACCTGAGTAAGAATCCTTGATCTTACCCAAGAAGAAATTCCCTAAAAATTCTAGAGAGGCAAGCTGGACTTCAATGTGTGTGTTGTGGGGGGAGTTGGGAGAGAGGACTTTCCTATGCATCTGCCTTCTCAGATTTTGTCTTCTTTCTCTCTGTTCCTTTGAGGAGAACCTCAAAGAGAATATAGAAACTCATGTGCTCTCTCTCCAAGCAGAAGGAAGAAGTTCTTCTTTCTCCCAAATTCTTATGTTAGTGTGAGGAGCCAAGGAGGCTTGATCCAGGACTCAGATAAAAATCTCAACAGTGTGCCCTAATTAAGGCCCTTCACATGCAGCTTTCTGTTAAGCTAGCTCCTTGGGTCCCTTTTGTCATGGGCTACACTTAAAAGGACTTTTATTTAAGATCTTGAGATCAAAGGCTTTACCCCCAGACTTCAGGCACCTAGCCTTTTCAAATTATCCATTCTATGTTACTTCCAGGCTATAATAGGCTAAGATAATGGTCATAAAACTTGAGTCCTTTTTTCTTTTGTATCATTTGTTCTATAAAAACCTTGTTCAAAGAATCATTAAATGGAGTTCATGGCTCTTTCTTGAACTACCCACATGGTCTGGTCATTTCTTATTCACATCTCTGATCGTGCTTAAGTGCTGGCCACTGAGCTGCCCATGACCTATTAGCTCTGCCCCTCACTCAGTCAAGCAATGTCAAGTCATTATCCTCTTCAATCCAGAATCAGAGGCAATAAGTAGCAGAGAACTGGCCCCCCTCCCCCAATTAGCTCAGTTATAAGTCAGGTTAATAAGCTGGATTTAAACCAAGAATGCAATGTTCATTCAAGATAAGGTAATCCATAATCATAATAACTACGTAAATGACCAAAATAACAAAATCCACATAATTACATTAAGATAACCTAAAAAAAGTTTTTTTGCAAAATCTAATATAATTTCTACTAAAAATACTAGAAAGTTGAGAAATAAATGGACTTTTCATTTAATATGGTAAATAGTATCTTTTTAAATTCAAGAGTGAACATCATATGTAATTGAGAAAGGCTAGAGTCTTTTCTAATAAAATCAGGGATAAAGCGAATATGTCTATCATCAATCACTATCATTATTTTACAAAATTTTAGACTTTCTAGTTACAGCAACATGACAAGAAAAATTGAGAGACTGAGCATAGGCAAAGAGGAAACAAAACTACCATTTTAATGCAGCTGATATCATGGTCTATCTAGTCTTACCTATTACATTCTCCCACCTCCTCTTCAGTACAGTGGCACTGGATTCCTGGTCATTACCTGAACAAGACACTTCGTCTCTTGGCTCCAAGTGGTTTCTCAATCTCCCTTGCTTGGGATGTTCTTTTCATCTTTACTATCTGGCTTCCTTCAAGTTCTTCAATCACTTCAAATCACCTTCTACGGGAAGCTCCCAGCATCTCTTAATTCTAGTGTCTTCCCTCTGTTAATTATTTCCTCTTTATCCAAAAATGTCTGTTGGTACATAATTGTTTGTTGTTTCTCCCATTAGATTGTGAAAGCAGGAGCTGTTTTTTGCCTTTCTTAGATCCCCAGTGTTTAGTACAGTGCTACACAGAAGAAAATATTTAGTGACTGACCAACCTCATTATGGCACCTAAAATATGGGGCTCAGAGAAATTTGCCAACAGTAAATTCTGAATTAATCTTCTATTGAACACTTCCTACTAATAATAGCTGACATTTATATAGCATTTTAAGGTTTGCAAAGTACTTTTATCTCCACTGTCTCTTTTGATCATTATAAAAAGCCTGTGAGGTAGGTAAGACAAGTATTACCCCCATTTTACAGATAAGGAAACAGTTTCAGAGAAGATGAGCGTTATGGGGAGTCACCACTAGTAAAAGTTGAAATAGATGTGAGTCTAATTCAAGTTCTCCTGATGCTAGGCACAATGATCAGTCCACCCCAAAGATGACCTGAGTTAAGGTGCTAGAATCTAAAAGACGTGGAGAGATAGAATGTCAGCAGATAAAAAGATAGCCAATAATTAATAGCTTAATACAGGACGTAACTAATAAGTGCTGCAGGAATTTCTTATGGAAAGATGGTTGGGGAAGGTTTTAGGGAGCAGGTGGGATTTTGAAATCAAGATAAGAATTGGAGAAGTAGGGAGGGCACTGAAGGCATGAAGAACAGCATGGACAAAGGCATAGATGAAGGGAATTGATGGTAGACTTTATAGAAAGTAGTGCAGTGAAGATTTCAAGTCTTGGGACTCTGGGAGAATGGCATACCTTTTCCTAGATAGAAGTAAAAGAAGGGGGAAGAAGCAGAGGTCACCTTGCTTAGGTATCAGGCACGATGAAAAGATAGAAAAACAAGACTCATAAAAAACAATTTGAGAAATTATTTCATCTTTTGAAAGGGTGAGGGGCAAGCATGCCATCATATTTTAATATTGCTTACAAAGGTCAATGATGTATAGGATGTGGCAAGTATCAACACAGTGGAAACTAAATAAATCATCCTTAATAATGATAACCATTATTCCTTCTCTCTCTGAGAATGGAGTAAGAGGAAGTTTGATTTGGGTGAAGCTTAGTAATTAGGTAAGATTCTTTGGTAGTGATGGGTGTTAAACACTGAAAAGAGTTATTGAGGGAGATAAGGGAATCTCTTTTCCTAGAGGTCCTGAAGAATAAGAGAGCCATCCTCAGTCTGTGACAGTTTCCTATCCCAAAGCAGTGGAAGGACCTGGAGCTTTCATCCTCTAAGTCAGTCAATGAACAAAAATTTACTAAGAGCTTACTATGTGCCAGGAAATGTGCTAAACACTGAAAATACAAAGAAAACCAAAAGCAATCCCTTGGGTTCAAAATCTAATGGGGGAGACAAAAGGACAGGCCTCATGGACCATCTGCCCTATTACTTGCTGATATACAAAACTTTTCAAGAATTATTAAGACTCATTTTGAGGTTTTTTTGTTTGTTTGTTTTTTCCTTTTGTTAAGATTCTAAGGTGATAGCTGTTTCATTGTTCAAAGCCACAGGAAAACAATGGGTTCATTCTAGGAAAAAAAATAATGATGAGGCTATCCCATTTTAAACCTTTGTGGAAAAAAATAAAATACTATTAAGTGAAAGAAATAAACATTTGTGCCATAAATGACCAACCCAAAGACCATGTGGGGCCTCTGCCGACAGCCATTGCTTGTCTTTGGGTCACATTTGGGGAATGACCAGACTACATGGTATCTCGAGGTCACTTTAAGCTCTGGGATTCTATGGCTTGCCCAAGGTCATGGTGAAAGCCAGAGGAGAAATATGGGGAGGGACCCCAGGACTCTCTGTCTTGTAATGCCTTGTGGATATTGACTTCCTCTTTGGAAAGCGAGGCAATTCAATATCACTCCTTCTTATTCCCTTCACTCTTTCCACTCTGCAGAAAGGAACAGGCCCTACTGTTCAGAAGAAGATGCAACTACATTGATTGGAAAGAAAATCTCTTATTCCATCTTGTCTATGGTGTTGTTCCACACTCTATATTTAGTTAAATGCTTCAAAGAGCCAGAGATGCAATAAAAATGAACTAAAAAGGTATCGGGCCCAGGCCAAAAGGCAGTAAGAGGCTGCAAGATCTTATTCTGTGTCCAGCAAGGATGACTTTTAAAATCTCAGAGATGATGTAAACACATACAAGCCCCCCCAAGATTGCTATGCTTTCTAATCCTCTGACATTATATAATCACCAATCAATGAACCTATAGAACCCTAACCAGGATGAGAATATCAGGGTCCTCTTTTACTCATGAAGAGATAAATCACAGAGGGGCTAAACCCACAAGCCCAAGACCACACAGGGAGCTAGTCACAGAGCTGGCAAAAAATAAAAGTCCACTAACTCCCTTGTTAGTGCTGGCCTGTGGTTCCCTCCAGATGCTCCTTACACCAAAGAATGACCTTGTTCCAGAGGCCAAAGCACCCAGCATCCTGACCTGACCAAAAAGTGAAAATCAGCCTGAGAGAAGTCTGACCTTCTCTCCTCATGTGCTGAGGTCATTGATGGCTTGATGGGTAGACAAGCTATAAGTTATCCCGTCTGTCTTGCCACAATCCTGGTCACTACAATAATCAAAGTGGGAGATGACATCACTTGGGACATTCTAGCAACCTCTACAAATAGAGAAATCCATGAATGTCCTAATTTGTTTCATCTTTAAAATGGAGATAATAATACATGACTGCCTAACATCGGAGAGATTCCTTTTTGGATAGCACTTATGATTTTATTGGTGTAAAGAGTTACTGGTGATGAAATTCCTTCCATCCATGAAGGGAAGTAACTGTTCTTCAATTTATGTAGAATTGCCTGGGACACTGAGGAATTAAATGACGTGCCTAGGGTCACACTGCCAGGATATGGCAGAGACAGGACTTGAAGCCCTTCTGACTCCAAGGAAAGTTCTATCCACTGTGTTACTCTCTCAGAGGTGGATTGCTCCTGGAGTAAGAGCAAGGGATAAAAGATGGCCAGTGTTTAATCCCCTCTGTTATCAAAGAAGCTGCACCTGAACCCTTTGTCCTTTTATTCTTTCCTCAGATGAACAACAACAAAAAAGATATCTATCATTATTAACGAATGTAGAGTTTTCATTATGTCATATGTGCTCCAATGGTAACAATTCAATATCAAGAGATCTAAAGAAAGGTCCCTAACACATCAGGGACATCCCCTGGAGAGGATTCAGAGGAAAACCTCAGCAAGATCTGCACAAGAACAGTGTTGTAGATGAGATCATAGATTTATCAATTCATCAAAAATCTCTCTCATCAAACTTCCACAAGGGTCAAATGAGATCATGTATATAAAGCGCTTTGTCAAGCACTGGGCATGATGAAAAATAGCTACCAGCATTATTATTCCTTTTATTGCTATGTCTGAGGGAAGCATGGTGTCCCTTTTGGCAAAGGCCAGAAGATAGAATTAGTCACCTGGGGCCAAGGGGCTGGGGAAGTTACGTATTGTTACAAGTAATAGATTCATCATTCCTGGCAGAGACATAAATTCCCCGTGGGCAACTGGAAATGTAAGGGCGAAACATGATAATGATTTAATAATACCAACCATTCTTCTTTTCTCTTTTGCTCAGCGTGGATAAGAGATTCCCTGTTTCTCTGGAGAGGTCATCCTTAGGGTAGTAGGCATAAATACTGGAGATAGCTGTTCTCTTCTGGGGGTACAGCCCCAGTTCTCTACTGTCTCCACCATCACTTCACATCCACTAAATTGGTCATTGGTCACCACCTTTGAGGTGAAGCTTTTAAACATGTAGCCAGTAATTTTGGATCAATGTCCAACCCCAAGGAAGCCCATTCCACTCGTGGATAGTTCTGATGGTTGGGAAAACTTTCCTTACATCGAGTTGAAATCTACCCCTCTCAACTCTTTGCACCCATTACTCTTAGTAATGCTCTTATTTTTTGGTTGAGATATATACTTGAGAGATAATTCTGAAGGGAAGGAAAAGGGGGAGTTGTCTAAATAAACCAATGAGCATCTTCAGGGAGTTCATTGATCAACTTCAATTTACATGAGACTTGCCCAAGGTCACATAGCTAGCAAGTGTTAAGTGTTTAAGTGAGGCTGGATTTGAACTCCAGGGCAGGGCCTGGTGCTGTATTCACTGTGCCACATAGCCACTCCCTAATTTGATTTTTTAGAGATAGTTTGAAATAATGGATAGAGACCTGGCTGCGAAATGAGGAAGATCTGGCTTCAATTCCTGCCCTAAATATGTCCAGCTTCTCATTACTTAGGCAACTCTTTAAGATTACAAATTACAAGTTGCCAATCTGCATTCAATACCTCTCTGTCTGCTAGCTGTTTCCTTACTGTCTATAAATATGCCCACATCTTCTCCATCCTCAAAAAAATAATCACTTGATCCGTCCATCCCCACTAGTTACCATCCCATCTCTCCTCCCTCTTGTGACTAAACTCCCTTACAAGGTCATCTGTAATTGATACCTCCACTTCCTTTCCTCTCTCTCTCATCTCTGTCTGTCTATCTTTCTGTCTCTATCTCTGTCTGCCTGTCTCTATCTCTATCTCCCTCTCCCCCCTTCTCACCTTCTCCCTCTCCCTCTTCCTTTCCCTTTCCATCTCCCTCCTCTCTATATTCTGGATTCCAACTGTTCTCTCCTCTCAGGTTTGACCAGGAGTGAAATTACAAAATATAATAGCTATTTTTGATGTATCTGGCTTGGCAAATATAGACAGTTTTCTCCTTCCCCTTTCCTCTTCAATTTAGGTTTGCAAGGCTACAGATAAATATGCTTTGATCAGCCCTCATTAGGTGCACTCCATACCTGGCCAAGTATCGATTAAAATTTAAGCTTATAGTCCACAAATCAAAACCTTGTTCTCAGGCACCATCTTCTTAATCAGCTCTTTTCTCCTGAAATTTAGCTTTATCCAAAGCGCTTGCCCTGCCTTTGATGAGCAGCAACAAGGAGTAACACCTGTGCCCTTAAAGTCCTCGTTTTCTTGCCCAGGACTTTATAATACTTTCTATAGTCCTTCTTCCAGAATCATTCATGCTTGAGTGCCTTGCATTAGAAGTGCGCAATAATCTTCAGAGTTGATAAGTCTTAGGAGGTTCTCTGCTACACCCAGGATATATACCCAGGAAAGATGGAAGACTTCTTGTTGTTAACATCATGCCAATAAATAGCTGTCTCAGCATCTTTTGGGAAGGCGTCACTCACAACCATGACTTGTCTCTTTACTCTTCTGCTCCTTTCTGGATATTATCTCCTCTGACAACACCTCCATCATTCTGTAGGACACAAATAGCTACTTCCACTTCAAAGGGTCTAGGTCCCCCTCTATGGGAAGAGCCTAATACCTCTGATTTAACTCCAGGTCTTCAGTGGTCCTCCTTCCCTTCCTCCTCCTTCCATCCTCCAACCTCCTGATCTAAGTCAGACTTTTACTTGCACTTCAAAGCCTTTTTCTTCTTTTTATTTTCAACCCTTCTCCTATTTTAAAGAGAGAAACACTTCACTTCCCTGATAATCTGGGGAGTTAAGTTAACAAACATTTATTAACCACCTACTATGTGACAGGCATTGTGCTAAATGCTGGGAATACAAATACAATGAGAAAGAAGGATAGCCTGCCCTCCAGGAGCTTATAACATATAAGAGGAAGTTGAAAGGGGGAGTAGGGAGGAGAAAAGACAGAAAGGTAACTTGTACATTGTGGGAAGGAGGGGTAAGTCCTAGAGAATAAGGAGTCCAGTCTGGAAAGGAATGAAGATAGTTGGCTTGGGCTTCCTCCTTACAACAGAGATTCTTGGAAGAGCTAGTCAATCAGAGGATGGGGATACAGAGGGTACTTCCATTGTAAGAAGCAGTCTAGAGGTAGAGTGAACTTTCAGGGTGACAAGGTTTCTGGGGCATTGAAAAGAAGTTCTGGAGTCTGGAACACAGCCAGGAAAGGTGTCCCTGGAGCCAGATAAGACCATGTTTATCTAGAACTATAACCTGCTATGTAAACCTTATGGATGGTGCCTTCCTCATCCTCTCCTAGACCTGGCATGTTGCCATCCTGTTTATAGCAAGAGAGACTCCACAGCTGCTCAGTTAAATAATGACAAAGTTGAGCCCAGCTTAACCTTTGTGAGTTTCTCACTTCAAGGCTTTTTTCTAACCTGATATATAACATTAGAAGTCTGTAGTAAGCTGTTGGAGAAGAAAATTTAATAGGAAGCAGACCACTCTTTCTTTCCATTTTGCCTCTCTTTTCCCTTACTCTTATATTTTATATCTCCCTTATTCCCCTCTCTTTCTGGTAAAGCAAACTACAGAGCTTGTAGACTTGAGTAAGAAAAAGAGCAGCATGTCCTCATGAATATTTAACAACCAGCTCTGGTTGAGGGGGAAATGTACATACAAGGCACTTTCAAGTTTAAAATATCATTAACATTTTCTCCATTACTTTTTTTTAAAGTTTAAACAATCAAGAAAAGAAAACAGCAAACCCTGATTTGTAGGGATTGACATTTCCTGAGGTGTAAATGCTCACATTGAAAATGTAATCATTGGCTCTCTCTTTCCAGCCAGTTCGAGCTGGCTCCAATACACCCCTGGAGAAGACTAATTATCTTCCTACCCTGAGGTCTTATTCTTCCTCTGTCTACCGTCACAAATGACTTGGTGTCTCATGTTACCTTCCCAATAAGTCTCTGTTTTAAGGAGCATGGAATGTTGGACAGTGGAGTCAGCTTCTAGAAATGATCCACAACATCATGGCTCATTTTTAACACAGAGTCAGGTACTATCAGGAAACAAATATTGCAATGGACTATTTCAGGCAATTGGAAAACATAATATAAACTAATCTTCGTAGAGCACTTTAAGGTTTATGTAGTACTTTCCATACATTATTTCATGTGAGCATATCCATATATTATCTCATCCTTACAACAACTCTGTTAGGTAGGTGCTATTATCCACATTTGACATTTGAGGAAACTGAGGTAGAGAAAAGTTATGTGACTTATGGGATCTGAATTCAGGTCTTCCTGATTGCAAGTTCACCACACTATTCATCTAGCTGTCTCCAATAAGAGACTACTCAGGGCCATCTCTGTGGCTGGATGTAGTGCTGCGCCCTCCCACCCCTTTCCCAGTAGAGTTTTGGTAAACCACTAATTTGGGTTCTAGTCTGAGCACCAATTTTGCTGCTTAAATTTAAGCAAGAGACTTTACCTCTTATAGCATTAGTATCTTGATCCAAAAAATGAGGGAGTTGAATTAGAGGATCTCCAAATTCTCCGCTGGTTCTGAGGCCATTTTTTTTTAATGAGACAGAATTATGAAACTCAACTCACAAACTGAAGTGACCACTTGCACCAATCTCCCCAAAAAGAATTTGAGTAAACCAACACACAAATTAGTTCAGGAAAAATTCACCGGCAAACATTAATCTCATGGAATAATGACATCTGCTTTCAATCCATTGTTTTGAATTCTCATTACTACAGCAGATGTAACGGGAGTTTCAATAAACATTTACTATGTGACTTTTAGGGATAGCAAGGAGGCACAGTGGATAAAGAACTAGACCAGGAGTCAAGAAGACCTAAATTCAAATCCAGCCTCTGACATTTACTAGTTATATGACCTTGAGAAAGTCACTTAATCTCTTTCTGCCTCAGTTTCTTCTGCTGTAAAAAAAAAGCATAATAACAGCATCTACTTCACAGGGTTGTTGTGAAGATAAAATAATTTGGTAAAGCCCTTTTCATACCTTAAAGTGCTAATCACCATCATTATTATGGTCATTAACATTTACAAGGGACCAGGTGAGGTGCTAGGAATAAATCAAAGGTGAACTACAACAGTTTCTCCCTTCAAGGAGGTTCAAATCTAACAGAGGTGGGTAAAGCTTATTTTTTAAAATCCAAGATATATGGCAAGTACTATGTGTGTAATAGAGAAGTACAGATAGAATGCTGAGGAGAGATGGTTTTTAGTTCAGGAATTTGAAAGGATGGTATCTGCATTAGTCCTTGGAGGAAGGGAGTGATTTCAGCAGGGGCAGGAAGAAGGGATAAGCAAAGGCCTCCAGACATTAAAAGCCAAGACAAGAATGGGGGTGGGGTGGGGAGGTAAAGAGTACTCTGGATGGACGAGTGCAACATAATTCAGTAACAGGCAATCTGTGGAGGGCCTTAGGAGAATAAGGAGTCTATGGGGGAGCCATTGTAGAGTTCTGAGTGATGTGATTAGAACAATGCATTAAGAAGATTACTTAGTGTGAAGGGCAGATCCAAGAGAGGAGAGATTAAAGGCAGGAGAAGTAGTCAAGAAGATAATAATAATAATAGCTTGCTTCCATATGCCTCCACTAAATCCTTCTGCAAAGCCTCATCATGGATGAAGTCAACCCTTGGTTCTCAAACGCTAACTAGCAGAGGAGAATCTACTACCAGGCTTTGATTATGAGCTCAAAGTGGTCTGTGTGTGCCTGGTCTGAAGATCAACCTAGCTAAGTTTTGATAGCATCGTCACCAAAAGGTTTGGTCACCAAGTGAATTTGTTTGTGGTGGTGGTGGTGGTGGTGGTGATATTCCACAGCAATTCATGACATCAACGAATTAGAAGGTTGCAGTATGTACCATACATCAACATATTTGATCCTCCTAATGACCATTATTGTGGTTACTATTCCTTCAGTTTTGCTGGTGAGTTAACTGTGGGTCAAACAGGTTGCACTTGTCTAGGACGCTGAAACAAACTGCAGAGCTCGAACTTGAGTCCAGGCCTTTTACCTCCAAGCCTGGTGCACTTCTTGCTAGTGCCTCAGGTGCAAAGCACAGTCCTGGGTTAGGAGAGAGAATCTAATTGGAGAGAGAAGACTTACACATAGAAAACATTAAGTAATGCAATGAGGCAGCATATGATGCTCCTAATTTTGACAAATTCATTGTAGAACCAGCAAGTGTGATGCCAGTTCAAAGGAAGGTGAAAACATAGTGGAACATTTACAATACCGGGAAAGGCTTGAATGTTTGGTCTGTTTTGCTTTAGTTAGTTACTAAGTTTTTGAAAATAAGACTTAGTCTTTGGCATGTTTGATTCTAAGTAATATCTATAATCCAATTTAACAAATATTTATTAAATGCCCACTATATCCAAGGTATGTGCCCTATAGGCACTAGAAATACAAAGAAAAAAAGTAAAATCCCCTTTTGTCTTAAATTTAACAAAGCAACCACAATGGAATTTGAAGCAAAATAAGGAGAGAGGGGGATACTGGGAGGGAGAGTGTGTTATATATGTATTAATAACGACAGTAGGACAGGGAAAGAACCTGTGACTTCACTGGTTGTAGTTGCTGCTGTGTTCATCCTTCGTTTTTGGAGAGGACCAATGACATCATGGGTGATGTCTTGACTCCCAGATGAATTGGACTTCAGTGAGGCAGAGTGGCACAAAGTTGTCAGCCTCATTTTCTCTTTCAGAGTCATCAAAGTGCAGTGGCAAGATAAAAGTCCAGATGACTGGCCATGGCCTGGGATGCAGTGAATGACCTTGGCATCTTTGATGTCTGACCAAGCTCTAAGCATTCCACCATGCCTGCTTTAGCCATCTTCAGGGCCATTAGAACAAATCACTCTCATCCATGGGGAAGTCCCCCTAACTTACCAATGGGGTGAAGTCCTATCCATTACCCTCCATCTGGTGAGACAGTTTTAGCAGGGTGTGGCTGCTGTGTACATTACAGCTTCTTTGGTCACATTGGTTTAAGTCTCTCCCTGGTATCGATGTAGATTAGGACCTTTTCTTCAATGTATAATCCTAAAATATTGCCTAGATTCTAGAGCAATTAAAGGTTACGTGATGTACCCAGAGTCACACAGCTAGCATGGATTATACCACCTGCCTTTTGACAATAATTACAATAACTTACACTTATATAGTACTGCAACGTTTACATGGCACTTTGTATATCTGATCTCCTTTAAGCCTCACAACAATAATGTGAGATAAGGTTCTACAGGCATTTTCCATTTAATAGATAGGAAACAAGAGTCTCAGGGACATTAAGTGAATTGTATGGGGTCACCCAGGTGTAAGATGGAATCTGAAGCCAGGAATCCCAATTTAAGTTAAGATAATAAAGTTGATCCCTAAACTCTGTCTGGGACTAAATGCAACCTATGAGTTCTCTAGCCCAAGCTGACAAATTGTCTCTACCTTTTCTGAATTCTTCTAGCATTAGGAGTTAACTTTCATTGCCTTCTATTGCGCTCTCATGGTTTTCCTAGCAAGACTGTAAGTTTCCTGAGGACAAGAGTTTGTCTTATTTTTCTTGTGTTTTCTACAGGGTTCTTGAGTGATCTCACTTATCAGCAAGAAATACTCTTATATAAAGGGTATTCATGTCTTTGTGTTGGTGATACATTTTTAAAGGTCTTTGGTTGGGCCCTGAATCCATAAAGAGAAATTCTAATTAAAGACATCCTATGCTTAATCCCCAGCTTGCATACCCTGAAACCTAAAAACTTAACCAATATTTGATGGTGGTAAAACTAGTTTGGAGAAAGTAAGTTATTTTATAATAATAAAGAAGCCCACCCATACGACAGCCATCTAATTTTTCCATCCGCTTTCCTTAAAGGATACAGACCGTTCTTGTTCAAACTCCTTTAAGAGAATTTGGAGAGGAAAAAAATGAGAACAGGGTAACTATTGGAGCGAAGATGGAATGTTACTGCTATTTGTTCTGAGGACAGGGCACTATCCACCCAATGTAAATAACCCAGGTGAAATATGGCTGAAGAATAAAATGATCTACTGTACTGGAAAGTTGTAAACTTTGGCAAAAGCTACCATGTGGCCGTGTAAAAAGCCCCTGGTGAGTGGCAAGGGGGAGGAGTAGATGGAGAGGTGGAGTTGCTGTGGAAAAATCAACCTCAATGAGGAATCCATCACTGAAATAAATGTAGACAGAAGATGAAATATTTTTTTTCAGATTTGGTTAGAATGTTCTGAGTAAGGCCTGGAAATTGATTAGACTGCTCTAGCCCATAACACATTCATTAAATAAAATGCCAGGGGTTGTAGACAGACAATCTTCACTTGTGAAGATTAAGAATCGGATTCTAATTCCAATTGTCCTTTTCTTCCATATGTTTCAAGGTAACTTCCCCTCAGGGTTCTTTACAAGAAATAAAATATATTTAGGGGAAAAAACAGCTCACTAGATGTATAAGGAAAGAAAGCTTTAAAGAGGAGACTATAGAACATGAGACTGTCAGAATCTGGTTAGATGAAATCCATCTCCAAGAGCAGGGCCTGCTGAGCAGAGATCTCACTTCACAAAAGAAGACACAGGTAAGAGACAAATGACTTTCATTCATTCTCCCCCACTTAAAATGGCGTCCTCTTCATGGAAACATTGAGACCCATTATGGCAGTAGCTTATTCACCACTATCAGCAGTTCAACCAGCGGGGAAGATGAAACAAGGGCTAGGGGTCCCCTGCTGTGCCTTTCTGGCCCCTAAATTCATTTTAAATAACCAAGGCATTGAAAAGAAAGAAGTCAAAATGCATGGTTTCATATGGAAATGAACAAAATCATCACTCTGTAAAAAAGAAAAATTTTAAAACAGTCAAATATAGACCCATGTTTCAAACATAATACTATGAATCCAGCCTCATACTTAATGTCAGCAGGGAGAGTAATTTTAGAGGCATGCCAACATGAGGGGGAGGGGGAGGCTTAGAACATAAACCATTATTTATATTTTTACTTATTCTATTTCCTACAGATGGAAAATAAATTTTCAAGTGTCTCAGATCCTCATTAGAATTCTCTGCAAAATAGAATTGGAGATGTTTGCTGTTAGCTGCTGGCTCCCTCTGGTGCCCATAGTGATCACTATCACTGCTCAGAGACAATACCTGCAGACAGCAAATCTATAATTCAGTCTTCCCCAGAACCAAGTGTGCAGGGCTGCTCTGCCTCATTCCTTGAGTGTAAAGCGTAGCTGCTGATCCATGACAGGCTAAAGGTCCACATATGGAAGGGACCGTCCTGACCTGGAGTCAGCAGCTCTTGGCATTTTTAATGGACAAAATGGAGAGATAGAAACCCAGTTTTAAAGCTCTCTTTGGAAAGGCCCCCTTCCCAGCGAATCCTACCCAACACTAAGCTCTTTCAGGGTGTGAACACAGCTTGAGGAGCTCCTGCATTTATTATTCATAGGTGTTGACTCCTGTGGCCATATTACTCAGGAAGAAAGATCACAGATGGACCCATTAGCTCTTCGAAATCAGTCAGGCCAAGATGGACAGAATAAGTGAAACTAAGAAGGACAAGTGAAGAATTTTAACAAGCCTAGAAAGTATGATCTATGCTTTGTCCCTTGGGGATTTCATCTGCTCCCATGGGTTCAATGATCACTTCTATGCAGATGACTCCCAAATCAGTACATCTAGCCCCTTTTTAAACCTTGCTTGAATATGCAAATTTGTTACAGGAGAAGTTTTTTGTTTTTAATTTAGAGGACAGGATAAGAAAAGAAATGGGACGGTTGTGATGCCAAAAGAAAAAAAGAAAAGAAGGAAAGGAGGGTCACTGAAACATGTTTTAATTATTCAACTGAAATATTTTAAAATGAAAATCAGAGAAAGACACACCATCAAGTCGATTTTGAAACTGATGTGTTGAATTTATTACAAACTTGTACAAAAGCCAAGCTGTATGTAAAAGAGACTGGTGTTTCATGTATGATCATCTTTTCCATCTTTTATACAGAAATGTTCATGCTTCAACAACAACAGCATTTATATAGCTTAAGGTTTGCAAAGTGCTTTACATAGATTATAACATTAGGGTCTGGGCCAGTGATTTCAATGGTGTAGGGAACTCCACGATGAAGAGGCTTTCTCTAACAGTGCAGGCTGGCATCTTTTTGGCAATTTACAGTCTTATAGAGTTTGCAGTCACAAAGCCAGCGTGTGGGAGAGACAGGCCTCAAGCCCAGGCCATTCCACTATACCATGCTGACTTAAAAAAAATAATAATAGGCAGCATTTACACAGTGCTTTAAGGTTTGCCAAGTGCTTTACATGTATTATCTCATTTAATTTTCACCATAATCCCATGAGGGAGGTGCTATTACTGTCCCCATTTAAAATGAAGGACTAAGATAGAGATGTCCTGTAACTTACCCAGGGTCACACAGCTGGTAAGTGTCTGAGGCTGGATTTAAATTCAGGTTTTCCCAACTCCAAGTCCAGCTGTTATGCCACGTGGGTCAAAACAGGAGTATTATTTTTGCAGCTGTGTAGAGGACATTTTGGATAGGGGAGAAACCTAGGGTAGAAAGACCAATTGAGAGGTTACTGTAATAGTCCAGAGAAAATGTGATGAGGGTCTCAATTAGAATGGTGGATTAAAGAGAAGGGGATGGATAGGAGAGATGCTCCAAAGGAAATGATGATAGCAACAGCTAACAATGATTTAAAGTTTGCAAAGCACTTTACATATATTATCTCATTTGTTCTTCAACTGATAGGGCTGCATAAATCTGAGAATCATCTGTATAAAGATGATAACTGAATCCATAGGAGCTAATGAGCTCACCAAGTGAGGGTGTAGAGAAAGCAATGCTCAAGGGAAATTCCTGGGCCATGTGCAGATAACAGGGAGCCAGATGATCCAGCAAAGGAGATTGAGAAAGAATAGTTAACACAGATAGAAAAAAGTGAGAACCAGTGTCAAAACAAAACAAAACAAAACAAAAAACCAACCCAACAACACACTAGAAAGGGGAGAATATCCAGGAATAGGAGGTGATCAACAGTTTCAAATGCTACAGAGAAGTTAAGAAAGATGAAAATTCAGAAAAGGCCACTGGATTTAGCAATTGAGAAAAGTTTGGAGAGAGCCATTTCAAATGAGTTGAAGGCAGAAGATGGGTTAAGTATTGAGTGAAAGGTGAGTAAAACAAATCGATGAGAACAGAAAGTTTTTTTTTCTCTTATTCTGGCTATGAAGAGGAAGAGAGATATAAAATTATATATCATATTATGTGCAATATATTAATATATAGGAATGGCACTAGAATTATATAATTATATGAGAAAATGGTAGGAAATGAGCTAGTAGAAGGGAGGGACTGAAGATTATAGAGAGAGGGGACAAATGGAGGGATAACAGTATGGGGGAAATAGGAAATGATGAGATCAAGGGTTAGCCTTGGTGAGGAGGACCACCTCTT
Organism: Pseudochirops cupreus; assembly: GCA_028627135.1. Classification (NCBI taxonomy): domain Eukaryota; kingdom Metazoa; phylum Chordata; class Mammalia; order Diprotodontia; family Pseudocheiridae; genus Pseudochirops; species Pseudochirops cupreus. The sequence goes on along the minus strand of CM053584.1, from coordinate 65,522,567 downwards.
CACCTAAGAATGCACCCACTTAGGTTGTCTGTCCATATCTAGGATGTCACACTTGTCTTCCTTCAAGGCTCAGCTTAGGTGCTTAATGAAAGTTTCTCTGTTCCCCCTTCCTCAAAGCTCAAATAACTCTTCAAATCAAGTTTTCTTTTTTTCAATTTTATTTTAATAGAAATATATTTTCTCTCCCTCCTATCCCCTCACTCCATTTAAAAGAAAACTATGCATACTTGTATCAAACATCTTTCCTCATTGGCTGTTTTAAGCCATGCCTCATTCTACACCCTGAATCTATCACTCTGTCAGGAGGGAGATAACAGGTTTCATCATCGGTGCTCTGGAATCACTGGTCCTCTGGTCGTCACTGTGCTGATCTTAGCTTCTAGGGCTTTCAAAGTTGTGTCTTATGGTGCTGTGATTATTGTATGAATTGTTCTTTTGGTTCTGGTCATTTCATTCCTCAGTTAATAAAAAACTTCAAAATTTTTCATTTTTATAACAGTGATTATAGTACAAATTGCCCTGGCTCTGCTTACTTCATTCTGCATCACTTCCTACAAATCTTGCCATATCTCTTTGAAATTATCTATTTCCTCATTCCTTATAGAATAATACTATGCCATCCCATTGATATACCACAGTGTGCCCAGTCATTCCCCAGACGATAGGTAGGTCTTCCTAGAGCACTTTATCTGGATGTCTCTCCTTTGTCTGTAATGTCATACTTATCTGTGTACATGCCATTTACCTCACCTAGTAGATTATAAACTCCTAGTAATCTGTCCCTGAGCATAAAGGCTATGCCACCTTTCATGTTTATATTGCCAAGGCCTCATACAGGAGCTTTGCACAAAAGGTGCTTAATAAATGCTCATAGTATGGATTAACTGTGTAGATACTCACTCCACCTATATAGGGAAGATGAAGCAGCTGAGACTGCTACATACAGAGAACTAGGTGCTGTGTGGGTGCAGAGAGGGGAATGGGAATAGGGACTAGCTCTGTCATTTCATGGGTGGAGAACACCGAGTTCTACCAAAACAGAACTACTTGTAGGCAATTTATAGTCTTAAGAGGTTAAGTGACTTGTTCAGGGTCCTACAGATAGTTATATACAGGACAGGTAGGTGTCCTTGGCTTTGGGGGTCAGTTCTCTATGCATCATACTACACTTCCTCTGGGGCATCTCAGGAATCTAAAATACAAGTGAAGCCCTTACCCTTGCAATGCACTTGAAGACAACAGTGCAAATCCTGTTACGTAAAGATATTACTGACAAAAAACAACCTCATGCATAAAGAGCAGGCACTACACAAGTGTAACTATTTAGAGAAATGAGAAAATTGATGGAAGACTGAATGGTAGTGCCAAGTAGGGTCAGTTTGGAAAGGTTTCATAGAGAATGCAATTCACATGCTGTATTTTAAATAAAAATTCCTTGCATGGTTGATTGGAGGAGTTGCACAGTTTGATTTGAAAGCTATAAATTAGAAAACCATTCTATAAAAGAGTCATAGAATGGAGTGGTTACAAAGAAATGGAAAAATCGGAGAATTGGTTTTGTTCTATTTTAATTCTCTTTGCAAAGAAGGTTCAAAGGCTTTCTGATGGGTCTCTTTTAAAAGACATTCACACATACATACACACACACCCCCTTAAAAAGTAATTCAGAGTTTTGAGTAATTATGATCACTGTGTCTAAGTATTTTAAGAGCTATGATGTGGAAGGAAGGTTGGATGTATTGTTTGGCCCCAAAAGGCAAAACAAGCATTTACTAACTGCCTACCATGTGCTAGATACTGCCCTAAGCACTAAGATACGATGAAAGGCAAAGAACAGAGCCTGCTCTAGAGAAGCTCCCAGTGAAATAGGGGACACAGTATGTACAAACAAGGGGAAATTGGAGATAATCACAGAGGGAAGGCGTTAAGGTCAAGAAGACCTGGAAACAATTCCTGCAAAAGGTGGGACTTTGGCTGAGACTGGAAGGAAAGCGAGGATATAAAGAGGTGGAATTGAGGGAGAGAGTTCCAGATATGGAAAGGTAGGAAGGGGCAAGGTTATGAATAGCTTTAAAAGCCAGAGGATTTCATATCTGATGCTCACTTATACACAACTGCATTCTCTTAGCAGGAAAAGCTTAAGAATAATGGCCACTATAAGGATTAAAGAAAAAACACCCTTCTGCTTTCCCTGGTGAACTAATACATTATATCCAATATATGTTCATTGACCTTTGATCTCATCAGTGTGGGTATTCTCTTATGTAAAGTATCCAGGGTTTAAAGCAGATGTGGTCTGAGATACGGTATTTTTAAAAAGTAGTTTCTAGGAGAAAGAACTGGGAAATAAGACCTAGACTTCCAAAGCAGGGACAAGAATGCATTACTTTTTCATTATCTCAGGAAAACTTCTGGTGTATTTCTGTTTTAGACTTTAGTACCATTACCTAACAGAAGGGAGAGAAGGAATAGCTTAAAAATAGTAATGAACTAGAGATTTAATAATAAAAGTCTGCACCATGGGTAGAGGATATTTTATATGCATTAATGAGAAAAATCAATAGACCTGAGGTTCGCAAAACACACTGAAAGAACACGCTCTGAATCCATCAGCAAATTTATCTGACTTCTAGCTCTAGTATTGAGTCAAAGTATTCTGTTTCCTGCATTCTCATTTAAAAGAATTTTCACAAAGACTGCTAAGATCTTGGTGTGGACAAAGATTTTATAACCTGATTAATTGTGAATAGGACTGAGCTGAATACCTGAGCAGGAGAGAGAAGAAAGGAACCTTCCCACTAACAGAAGGAACACTGCTTGCTTAGAAGAGAAAAAAGAAACCCAGAGAAAGAAAGATGTATCTTGAGGGTAAGTCTGAGCCCTGCAAAAGAGAGGATGAAGAAATGAATCAGGATACTGAGAAGGCACATAAAGTTCTTGTTTCCAATACCTTATAAATGTTGGAGGCTGAAGGCAGAGGACTGGGTTATGGTTTCTGGTACTTAGATAGAAGAACAAACCTGTTACCTTCCAAGCAGCAGCTCCAAAACCCCATTTCAGTGCTAAACACCAGTTGACTCTGGGTAGCACTTTGAACATAAATCCAGAAGCATAAATAATCACAAGTTTCATTGTGAAAATTCATGTTCTGGATTTTATCATATAGGAAAGTAATGAAAAAGGGTGTTGAGGCAAGGGATAGGGAAGAATAAATATAGTCATCTAACTGTTGGATCGATTGAAACAAATCAACTGAATGATTTCACATTATTTCACATCGGTTGCCTTTTTTTATCAATTACATAGATGTCAGGACATAATGTACAAGGTCAAATACTTAAACTGTACACTCACTAAACCTTTATAACAATTCGATCAGCTGTAAAATACTTAAAGAGCTCAATGTGTCAGTGCAAATTTGCATGCTTCAAATTGAACATTCAGAGGCAAATGAGACTATTCACACACAGCATGACTCATTACTTCTACCCTCATACAGTACAGAAACACTCACAGAATCATCTACAACAGGTCTGCCATTTTTTTCCTGACAAGATAAATTTTAAAATTTTGTTATTATTATACTCAGAGTAAAAATATGTGGATTCTGAATACCCAACAGGTCAGTGTTAAATAAAATGCAATCTCATGTGATTAGGACCAAGGTCCTAACTGCACTCACAAGACACTATGCAATTCCATTTAGCTTTGAACTCCCAACGGTACAAATGCAATGCATGATTTTGCCATTTTACCAAACAATAACTGTATAAAGTTAACAAAAATTTCAATATGTATGTTATATCCTGTAGTTAAATACTAACTTGCAAAAAAGGAGAGATCAGAGGGGCAAGAGTCCAAGTCATTACTTTGGACTATCTTGGTCTCCTGAGAGGTAAATCACACCCAAGACCTAAGGACAGGTATATACATTTAAAAGTATTCAAATGCAAACATTTTTACAGTACCAAATCAGTCAGCAGACAGTAGTAAAATATACAGACTTGTGACAATCTCCTTACACGAAGCAAGTAAACATCAGTTAAGTGAAATTTCTACCTTTTTTTTAATAAGCAAAATATAGAGGTGATTTCCAGTAGTTTGTTAAGTTGTATTATGTGTTGAAAGTATTTTAAGAACTAATCCCAACAAATTGAACTAGTTGATAAAAATGTATTAATTTGCATCTCTCCATCAGTCTTAAGATGATCTGATATTTCTTAAAGAGTTCCTTCTCTAAGATTGAAACTAAATCTAGTATTTGAACACTAATATAGTCTTTAAATAACTAAATGCAGATTCATTTAACGAGGTATGTCAGAATACTAGACTTTCCTGGAGGGTGATGGAATCCAGTTTAAAAACAAATAAAATACACACATACATATGTTTACAAAGATTTATTACCTCTCATATCACGTATCCTCTCAATTGGACAATTCATATATTCTTTTAAAAACTTTTACAAAATGAACACCTAAAAAGTCCAGTCACACACACATACACACACACACACACACGCATGTATGCACGCATGGATACACATACACACACACACACAATCCTATGCTGGCCATGTCCAAAAGGTAGGTGTGTGATTTATCTTCAGCCTTCTAAACTCATGGTTTATCACTGTATTGATCAGAGATGCGAAGTCTTTCCATTGTTTTCCTCTGTTATGTCGATGTCATTAAATAATTGTTCTCTTAGTTCTGCTCACTCCAAGTCAACAAGCATTTTATTAAGTATTTTTTCTAAGCCAGGCACTGTTCTAAGTGCTAGGGATACAAAGAAAGACAAAAGACAAATGCCTCTTGCAAGAACATAATATGCAAACAATTTTGTACAAACAAGGACAAATACAGGACAAATTAGAATTACTCTCCGAGGAAAGGCACTAAGATTAAGAAGGCCTGGGAAAGGCTTCTTATACAAGGAAGGATTCTAGCTAAGACTTGTCAAGAAAGCAAAGGAGTAGAAATGAGAAGGGAGAGGACTCAGCTAGTGAGGATGAAGAACAGGATTAGGGGCTATAAAGCAGAAGGAATGACAATAGATTATGACCAAATAAAGGAGTTTCAGAGTTCGTGAACATGGAAGTGTAATACTTAAAGATGATAGGAAGATCAAGACCATCTCTGGGTGTAGCTAAGGTGGAATGGAGGAGGAGGTCATGGGAAATGGGTAAGTTGATGTTAAGGTGTTTGGAGAAGTATAAATATGTATGATGAAGCCCTTTAGTATGAGAGCAGACCTGGAGAGAAGAAGAGAAAAACTGTGAGTCACCCTCTAAACCCTTTGAGGAAGAAAGAGAGCATCCTAGAGGTAGGTAGACAACAGCCACCAGAATCTTGACTGAATGATTAAAATGGATTCAAAGAACCTCAAAAGAGGTGGGTGATGATGGCAGAGCAAGAGTCAGGAAGTGGTAATGGAAAGCAAGGAGTACTAGGACTCCCCAACCAAGACCAGTCAATTGAGTATGAAGAGGCTGGGTGGGGAATGAATGAAAATGCAGCTAGTGTTTAAAGAGTGGCCATGGGCAGAGCCAAGACGGCAGAATGAAAGCTGGGACTCACCTGAGCTCTCCCATAAACTCCTTCAAATACCTCTAAAAAGTGAATCTGAACAAATTCTAGAGTGACAGAATCCACAAAGAAAAAGTGTGGCAGATTTCCAGACCAAAACAATCTGGAAAGGCAACAGGAAGGATCTGTTGCCCTGGGCTGGGAGAGAAGCAGTCTAGTGCATAGGCTGCAGTAGCATAGACTCAATCACAGCAAAGCCAGAGCAGATCCCAATGGAGTGAATTGCTGGCAGCGGTGGTGATTCCCAGACCTCTCAGTGCAAGAGAGGAGTATGTCAGAAATGAGTGAGAGAGAAGCACAGTCCTGCAGCAGTGGCAACATCTACTCCTGGGGCTATCAGCCCACAGACTGAATGTTTGAAAGTCACCTATTTAAACTCCTAGAAGCCAAAATGGCAGAGTAAAAAGTAAGTTGCTCTCATCCTCCCTTGTTGACCTTGAAAAACCCAGAGAATACTACCCCAGGAAAAACCCTGGAATAGTGAAGCCAGCAGAAAAACGGGGTACAGAAGTCTTTTAGCTCAGGAGGTTAGGGGGATTAACAGGAAAGATCCTGCTTACTGTGGCTGAAGGGTACCAGTATAGGATGGGAGGCATCCCAGCAAGCCAGTAGCAAGCCCTACCTCAGCAAACCAGCGGGAGATCCTCAGCTCAAGGGTGGAGGAGTAAGCAAGCGCCAACACCAGGAATATACCACCTCCAGATCAGCACCAGTGTAAACTACCAGACCACTACAACACCCAACTGCCAGTACCTGAGGCCCCAGTACAGAAAACCTGTAACCAGGCCCCTAGCCCCCACACAAAATGCTTGGGATAGTGCCCTCTGGACTCCAGAAGTAGAGATCAAATTTAAAAGCCAGAAAAAAAGGCAAACAACATGAGCAAGAAGAATAAAAAGAATCAATGACCACAGAGGAATATCTTGGTGACAGGGAAGATCAAAACATAAATTCAGGAGATGACCACACAGTCGATATACTCAGATCCAAAACCTCAAAGGGCAAAATGAATAGGTCTCAAGCCCAAAAAGTCTTCTTAGAAGAGTTCAAGAAGGATTTTAAAAGTCAAATAAGAGAGGTAGAAGAAAAATTTAATAATACAACTGACAAAATGGAAAAAAAAAAGTACACTGATGAAAATAACTCCTAAAAAGCAAGACTGGCCAAATGGAAAAGGAAGTACAAAAGCTAACCAAAAAAAAAAAATCATTAAAAATTAGAACTGGGCAAATGGAAGCTAATGACTATGAGACATCAAGAATCAGTCAAACAAAATCAAAAGGATGAAAAAATAGAAGAAAACATAAAATACCTCACTGGAAAATGGAAAATAGATCCAGGAGAGAAAATTTAAGAATTATTGAGCACTATGATGAAAAAAAGAGCCTAGACAGCATCTTTCAAGAAATCATCAAGGAAAACTACCCTGAGGTCCTAGAATCAGGGGGTAAAACAGTCACAGAAAAAAATCCACAGATCACCTCTTGAAAGAGATCCCAAATTGAAAATGCCAAGGAATATTATAGCCAAATTCCAGAATTATCAGATCAAGGAGAAAATACTGCAAGCAACCAGAAAGAAACAATTCAAATATTGTGGAACCACAGTCAGGATTACGCAGGGCCCTGCAGCTTCTACATTAAAAGATCAGAGGGCTTGGAATATGATATTCCGTAAAGCAAAGGAGCTTGGATTACAAACAAGGATCAACTACCCAGCGAAATTGAGCATAATCTTTTAGGGGAAGAGATGGACATTCAATGAAACAAGGGACTTCCAGACTTTCCTGATGGAAAGACCAGAGCTCAATGTTAAATGTGACCTTCAAACACAAAACTCAAGAGAAGCATAAAAAGGTAAATAGTAAAGGAGAGGAGGGAACACACATGTTATTCAGTAAGGCTTACAAACTGTTAATATCCCTACATGGGAAGATGATACTTACAACTCTTGAGAATTGTATCTTTAGTACATCATATAGAAGGGAAATACACAAAGGGGATGGGTTTAAGTTGATTTTGATGTGATGATAAAAAACCTAATTAAGTGCTGAAAAAAGACTGTAATGGGAGAAGAGAAAAGAAGGTAAAAAAAGAGTAAATTACATTCCATGAAGTGGAACAAAGACATACTACAGTAGAGGGAAAGAAAGTGGAGTGATGAGCATCATTTGAACTTTACTCTCATCAGATTTGGCTCAAGGAGGGAATAACATATTCAGTTAGAGATAGAAATCTAACTTGTCCTATAGGCAGCTGGAGGGGAAAGAGGAAAGAAAAGGAAGGGAGGAAGGCTGATAGAAGGGAGGGCAGATTGAGGGAGGCAGTGGTCAAAAGAGTGGCCATGGATATGGTGTTGTCAGAGTCAGATCTCAATAAGTGCAAGATTATTGAAGTAAGAAATAAAAAAATTTAAGAGGAAAGCTAGGTGTTTTACCCATGAAGCAGGAAGTCCAGAGATCACAGTGGAAAAAGTGGATGGCTTTAGAATGGGACACTGGGGGAGGGAGGAGGCTAGGTTGAGGAGGATAGGCATAAGGAAGTGTCAGTGAGGAACAGAGAATGGGAGTTCCAACAATGATAGCCAAGGATTCAGAATCACTGGGATGACAGGGTGAAAATATATTCATCACTGAGGAATGAGTTCAGGTAGGTTATCACTGTCCTTAGGGGCTCAGCCTTGGCAAAGAGTTACCTCAGAGCATCAGACAGCTGTGTGTAGTTGGGAGCGTGGAATTGGGGGCACTGTAAAGAGGAAAACAGAAGGGTCAAAGCAACCACTTTCAAGTTGTAGGTGGCCACAGGGGGTGCCTGGAAGTTGATGGAATGGCTGCTCAGAGAAGCTAGGTAGGTCCCCTATTTCCCAGGCAAGTATAGATGAGGCAACTGTTGTGAAGTTGTAGGTACTGGAAACAGTATCCAGACCTAGGCTGCTCAGGGAGACTAAGTAGTTAGCTGAACTCAGGCCTACCAAGTACCCATGCCACCAACCAGGATGCTGAACCATCTCCAGGAGAGGCAAAAGCTTCTCCAAGGACTTGATACACAGTCCTGGAGCAAAAATCCAGCGAAGCCAGAGTTCCAAACTGTAGGAGTATAGCATCGCTAAGCTTGCCCTGTTCTTCTACCTCTGCTACATATGATGCATTCTTTCTCCTCCAGGTCACTTCACTCTGAATTACATCATAGAGAACTTCCCACTGTATTTGGAAACTATCTATTTCATCATTTCTTATGGCACAATAATATTCTGTTAGATTCACATGCCACAATTTGTTTAGCCATTCCAATAGGTGGTTACCCCCTTAATTTCCACTTTGGGGTTATTAAGAAGGTAGCTGCCATAAATGCTTTTGTATATAGTAGCCTTTTCCTCGTGGTTCTCTCTTTGTGGTGATGGCCTGGCAGGAGCAGAGTTGGATCAAAGGGTACATTTGTACAGTTGCTACACTGCTTGTTAATCTTGTTTTCTTTAGCATGTAAACTGTCGCTTATTCTCATACTGGCCTGACATCAAGGATCTCACGAACTATGGTCAGCTCAGTTCTTCAATTCACACTTCAGGTCATCTCTTCAGCTTCTTTTTCTTTCTCCACTGTTTACCATTGGTCTCCTCGACTGCTTCAGGAGGATCTGGTACTACAAATCCATCAGTCAGTTTATAATAGACGATTGTGGAATCAGACTCTACTATGGCCAGGGTCACTGACATTGGGGAATCTGGTTCAACTTGCAATTTGCAGGCATGCTTCATGACCTCTCTTATTCTGCCAAAAGATAAAAATTTGAAAACATTAAGATTTAAAGTCTGCTTCAAAGTCACTCAAACAGCAATAAGATTTAATACTGCAAAGTCTGGGGGAGAACAAATTGTAAATAAGTAAACTGAAGGGAAGTAACTGACACTTGGTTTTTGAATCAACTTCTGTAATACTTAAAGCCATTTTCTCCCCAACAGCATGCATATAAATAATCAATAGTTGCTCATCTAGTACCTTTTCCCCTGATAGGTCCTGCTAACATTGGCTTCCATTGACGTTCTGGTACCAATCTCTCCACTCTCTGCCACTCCTGATTTGACTTGGTTAGAGGAAGAGGTGATGAAATAATCATTTGAGGGGCTAATATGTGTACGTGAAAAGGACCTCCACTGCAGCCTTATTCTAGTCCTTCCTGACACGGAAGAGACCACAGGTTCTTAAAGACTTAGCCAGAGGAACACATATTCTGAGAGTGCTACTAAACTAGAATGACCTTTAAATAAGGGACTAATTGAAGACTCCATAGCTATTCTGCAAGAACTAGAAGAGCTATCACCAGATAATTTCTGTTGGCTACACCAACTTGTGAAGTAGACACAACACTGAGAGGCTGAATTCAGCATCAGTAGAAAGAAGTACACACAAACATTTTTCAAAGTATCAAAAGTATATAAGGAAATATTTGACATTTGTAGAACACTAAAGATGATCGAGACATCCAAGTTGGATGTGGGACCTGACAGTAAGCAAGCTTGAAGTAATGCTCCCTGGAGAATGTTTAACTATTTAGCTCAGTTTCAAGCATTGTCACACATCTGATCCCAACATGGATCATTCAGCTTTGCTCTATTCCATTGCCAAAGCTGGCATTCCTACCTACGCCATTTGTTTTGCAAATGTGGGCCACTATTCCCAAGGGGAAATGAAAAGAATATAAGAATGACTCAGTGTATGTCATTACTAGAAAACCAATTTAATGCACATGCCTTATTGATGGTTGAACAAGAGAATCATCTTCATATTCAAAAGTAGGGTGACATTTACAAAAGGACTTTCATAAGCATTATCACATTAGAATCTCAGAGCTTTAGAAAAAGGAGCCATCTCTAAAGAATACCCTCATTTTATAGTTGAGGAAAAAAAGTCTAGAAAGTTTAAGCAACTTGTCCAAGGTCACCAAGGTAGGTAAGTGGCAGAGCTAACTAGAGTTTGAGCCCACGGCTTCTGACTAGAAAACCAGCACCATTTCTACTGGACCACCTTAAAACAACACTATGAAGAAGGCAGCATATTATTATTTCCATTTTACAGACCATTTACAGACCTTATTACTGAGGCTCAGAAAGGTTAAGTGCACCTAGATATTAAAAGTCAAATCATAAACAATATGGAGCAGCAGGAAAGGTGACATCCTTTCCCAAGTATGGGAAGGGGAAGAATTCTAGACAAAACAAGAGAGAGCAGAGCACAGGTAATAAAATGGATAATTATGATCACTTAAAATTGAAAAGATTTGCATTCCCCCCCCAAAAAAAATCAGCACAGTTAAAACCAGAAGGGAAACAGTTATCTGAGAAAAATACCTGGAGTAAATCACCCTGATGAAAGTTTGATATCCAAGTTATAAATGGAAATGACTCCAATATAACAAGGTGTCAATGCAATTTTGAACTTTACTTATTTCAGAAGTATAATTGCTACACCTTACAAAAATTGTTTGAAAGTTTAATTACTTAAATTTGATTTGTAGCCATATAGCTTTTGGATTTGGGATAATAAGCTATTAATTTTAGTTTTAACAAGATGGAGCACCTGGTCATTTTGCATGGCTTGTGTAACAGTTTCTGACTGGCTCTTTTCTGCAGCGAGTGGGGGGTCAAGAGAAAGACGGTTCCAACCTAGCCACCTCAGTCTCCATGAGACTTTTTTCTTGTGGGGTCACATCAAAACTGTCATGAATGCATTAAAACCTTGTTCTTTGGATGAGCCTAAGGCAAACCTCTCAATCAATGAGCAGCAGCTGATGAAAGTTTTTATACAAAGCTCAAAAGTCAGTCCAAATGGCATCTAACACAAAATGTTGGTAATGCTGAATTTCAGTAAGGAACATACCAATACCTTAAGACTTTACATAATTAAGCTTTCAAATGTTTTTGTAAGATTGTAGCATTTATAGTTCTAAAGCTACTAAAACTTAAAACTGCCCTTAGATGAACAGATATCTGTGTATTTCAAGTCCCCAATTATAATCCCATTTTGTTGATATTAGTTTCGTGATATCTAGCAAGAAATCACCATAACTAATATTTAGAAGGCACTTAATAAATGTTTTTTGAATTCCTATTCTCCCCATATGTTGCCTATAATACGGATAAGCATACACATGAATGAAACTTCTTCATGAGATTCAGATTACAGTCATCCCGAGTACCTAAGACCTGCAAGCTAGGGTGTCAGGCCCTAGGCCATAGAAGCTGCAGGTGAGGCATCACTGCAAGGCCACACTGCATCCCTGCAGAATTCTCGAATGGCTACTACCAAGGCACACCTGTTTTCCTATTATTCCACTGCTGCCAAGTGCTGCCACTGCTCCTTGAGCTTTCAGCCAGAAGGCCAGGACACCCCAGCTTTTTCCCCATTGTTTTCCTGTTGCCAGTGCTGTCCAAACTGCTACCTACTGGTCCAATGTCATCGTCCTCAGCACTACCGAGGCTCTGTCTGAGGACCAGGGGACCACTGCCATCTTCACAGCTTTTCTTTTTTTTTTTCAAAGATCCCCTCCACAGTGCCAACTGCCCAGATCAGAGTTATGAATCTGGTAAAATACATCACTCAGAATCTGAGGTTCAGATAAACAAAGCTGTTAATAATACATTCCTACACTGTCACGTAAAAAGCAGCTGCTGGGGTAGTTAGTTAAAAGCAGTCCGGAGGATGATAAAAACAAGGAAAGGAGGTTAGAAAGCAAACTCAAAAAAACCATGTTTATGTTCTTCTTGGCCAAAGGGCCCCGCTCAGTCCTAGGTCAATCCTCCTGGGGACAAAATTAACCCAAACTGTCACAGGTTTGTATCGAACTTCCCCCAATCACAACATTCTTGGCCAGTATTGGGAGATGGAGACTAACTCAAGCCTCCCAGGTTCCACCAGTATCCTGTCCCACAATTGTCCAAGGAACCAGATTACTCAGTGCTGGGAGTAGATACATAACCTTTAGAGCAACTGACAGATGCTTCTGGGGAAGGAGAGGTTGAAGCCAACCCTACTCTCTTCCCCCCCAAAATTTCAAAGTATTAAATTAAAATTAGAAGACACTTCAGGAGCCATCTAGCTGAATTCATGCATTCTGCTGTGGAGAAAACTAAGGTCAAGGAGTAGGGGTGGAGGGTGGGGGGTGTTAGTCTTTGCACATAAACTCTGGCCCCAAGCTTAACCACCCCCAGGGGTGCCTTTTGGTAGCATCCTCCCCTGAAGCAAGTACCACCTCACATAAAAAAGAAATGATTTACTTTCTTTTGAAAACACCTTAGAAAATTAATTTTTATTAGATTTTACATTTTATCTCTCTGATTTCAGACATAGATATTTGCTTGGAGCAGGTCTATCTCTTTCCCTGTAACCCCTAAATCCTAATCTGCGCTGCCAGAATAAAAGCAGTAATATCCCTCTCCTTAAATTAGCTAGGAGGAAAGACTGCTCTAAAAATAAACATACATGTTTGCATCTTTCTCACCTCACCTGGAGTGTTACTATTCTGAAAGATCCACTGGTGTCAGCACATACTCCTGCAAGAATTCTTCCTCTCACCACATAATATTACACATGCAGAGCACTTTCCTGACATCATCTCACTTGATACATGCCTTCTCTTTCCCTTTCCATTAATTTTTAGAGCCCTATGGTAATCTGGAAGGACGGACTTCATCCCCACATCTGCTGGTGTTGTCCATGCCAAGCTTCTTTCATCTCTAACTGGGTGGAATGCTGCAGTTGAAGCACATCATCCTGCTAACCCAGCCCAGGCACAGATGTCACTCCCTAGTGGAAAGGAAGCTAGTGACTGCCTTGAAGCTAAGTCATTCCTGTGAGCACAAGTCATTTGGGATATTTGCTCAGCAACCTGTAAGGCCCTAAGGCAGTCCATGTCTTTTTACAATAACATTTTAATAACTATATTATAATACACTTTATTTCCTTTTTATGCTTTCAAAAATAGTATTCTGAAAAGGTCTCCATAGGCTTCACCAGATCACCAAAGGATTAAATGACACAAAAGATGCTAAGAACTCTCCCCTGGGTTTCAATCTCCTTTTCTCTGCCCACCGGTCATTTCCCCTGATAATCTGGATAGGTGTTTCTCATCACAAACATATGCTGAAACAATCCTGTAGGCCCTGAGAGATTCCGGACAATCAACATGGAATTTTGCACTAAAAAATAAATTCTACAAATTCAACAAAATAATTTGGTGCCTCATCTTAATCAGTGCAACAGACTTTTATCCAACATACTTCTCTTTGTCTTAGGAACCAATTCCTGTCCCACAGAATTCCAAAGGCTATTTGTTCCTACTTTAAGGTAACCAGAGACATAAAAAAGAATATAGAATCATATAATCTGTGACAATCATTCTTGAATAATTTAGACAAAGGAATATGTAAACTATCCAGGAAGAGATAAATCCTATTATCAAGGAGATAGTTCCTTCCAGTGATGGTAGTAAGTCCCCAGTATAATCCTTAGAGTGGAAATCAATTCAAAACTTCCTTTTCTATTATGATCAACCAATCCGTAAACATTTATTAACCAATTACTGTATGCCAAAAATTGTGCTAAATTCGGAGGGGGGGAAGGGAAGACCCCAAAATAGTCCTTCCCTCAAGGAGTTTATACTCTAATGGCTGAGACGTATACATAAATCATCCTGAGCACACCCTACATAGCTCTAGAAAACTAGAATAACAGAAAGGGATCCTGAAATGAGCTCTAAAAGCCAAATAAACCAGAGTATATTCGATCCTAGAAGTAATCAAGAGTCATGTCTTTTAGCGTCATAGACATTTTGCTAAACAACAGTATGCAAAGCCCTATATAATTATGTTATATTATGATATCATTCCTTCAGACAGTTGCTTTTACCCAAATAACCTAAGATGAATGAACAAACAAATGGCTCCACATGTGCTGTGCAGTGAGCTTCCCAATGTGTACTATTAAAAAAAGCATGTGTTCAACCAAACCCTAGCCCTCCTGAGAATAGCATGCTGCGCTTCGGGTCAAGCACGCTAAGGTTGCCAAACGCAAAACACACTCTTCATTCTTTTCCTGGTTGAACACACACAGAGTCACCCACACTGGGAGGAGGCTATTAGAACATGTGTGTTCCCCTGTACTATCTAGAAGTGCTTCCTTGTGCCTCAAGTGCCTAAATAGAAACTCAAGCACAATATTTGTAGGAGCAAGTATTTTTTATTATTTTCCAAGACTCTAGATTTAGGAAGACTGAAATCCTGGCAGTTAAGCTAAAAAGGAAGATCTCTCAAACCACACTTAGCTAGTCAAGCCCAAAAGGCTCTTCTAAGAAGAACTTAAGAGCTAAAGCCTGCGAACAACAAAAAGGTATTGAAGAGGCATTTACACAATAGCAGCTGATCTAAATTCTGCTACTTCAATGAAACCAAAAGTTTAATTGGGACTCTTTATCTGCCAATTCGTAGTAACTCACTCCTGTACCCTGCTTTTTGTTCCACGCTTCATTCCACAGATTTCTAAGTCATTCAGTGATATTTGGTGCTGACTTCATCTCCTTGTATTTTTCCAGGACATATCCACACAGCACATACTGATGATGTATTCACAGTCAGTTCTTCAATTTAAAAAGACTAAAGAAACAAGTTGGCAAATTAAATACTACTGGAAGGAGAAGTCAGTGGGGCCCCTTAACAGCTCTAGAATTAGGACGACCATAACCACATGAAAATCTCTAGCAAACTGTTTTCAATAGTACTTTGACCCTTCTCTCCTCTCTCAGATTTACAGAACATTATTGTTGGAAGGCACCTTTAGCAATCTCTCTGCCTCTATTCCTTCACTGCCTTCAAGTGAGGATAGTGCAACTAGGATGACATCTTTTAACTTAATCCTGCAACTGTTACGGACTACTCATTTCAAGAGGACATTATCCCATAATCTTCTGCCTGAATTTAATGTTTTCCTGACAATATTCTTGTTTCTCTACTGAAACTCTATTAAAATGAATCACTCTGACAGTAAGAGTGATAAGAAAAAAGATAATGTAGAACATACCTCCTAAAATTCTGATTTTTAAAAATACTAACCTGTATAAAATGTTTTGCTTAAATGCAAAAGAAATGCTACTGCTAAAAATACTACAATCTTAAAGCCAAAAATCTCTGACCATGAGTGGTATGAATTACTAAATTAACTTTATCCTATAACTACTCTAATTATGAAAAAACAGCAGAATTATTTCTTTTTATAGAAAGGGCTGCCAGCAGTGTGGTAGAGCAGAAAGAATACTGGTCCACAAGGACTCAAAAGACCTGAGTTCAAGGTCCCAAGTCTGCTACTAAATCACTGTGTGACCTTAGAAGATACATGAGCCTCGGTTTCCTATTTTGTAAATTAGGAATAACATCAACCTTGCCTACTTCATGAAGCTAATCAAATGAAAATAACAGAAATCAAAACACTCTGAAAACTATAAAGTACCATACAAATACAAGTTATTGTTTTAATTTGCCACATTGGAATTTTATTAGCTTTGTAACTTACAAACTGGAAGGCAAGGGAATATTTAGCTCTTATTTTCTGATGTCTTCCCATCTTGATTACTATTTGGAAAAAAAAATAGCAGAAATATGTTGAGGCACAACATAACCCTGAAGGAAAAATACTGGAAATACATGTCTCTTTAAGACAATTACCCTGAACTGTAAAGATGTAAAGTTACTCATTAGAAGGAAAATCCTCCATCAGTATTAAGCGGTAGCTTGTCTCACAGATTTAATTTTTTAAGTGGCTTTTTAATGAAACATCCAGAGTTCTTCCCTCAGACTCTTCAACACACTTTGCTACTTACAAACCAAACAAATGGATCGTTAGATATGAATTAAGATATCCCTTCAGGAAAAAAACAAAGAAAGTCTCCCAAACATCTGAAATCCCAATCAAGCAAAGACCACTTTCAGATGGTTCAACTTCAGCTTTCCAAAAAAAAAGTTAAGGGAGTAGAGAACTTGAATAAATTAAATTGTGTAAAATATCAAATCAATCTATTTGTAATTACTCATTTCAGTTAATTAACAAACCTCAGCAGAACACTTAATGTATGCAAAGTGCCATGTCACTCACAAAGGACAATTTAAAAAGTCCTCTGGAAACTTACAGCAAAAAATTCTTATTCCCAGTTATCAATATGGTCTGTGAATAGAGTAAAGAGTAAGGGGGAAGCCAATCAAGCATCTCACATGCCTTTTCTGGAGCTGTTACTTAGGGAAGAAAATTAATTTCTACTTTCTTTTATTTCTTATGTCAATTAAGAAATAGAGTTTGCGTGTGATTTTAAAAGCTGGACTTCAGCATCAAGTCTTCCTCTTTCTAGCACGGCATATTATAATTTCAAATAGAAACATCATCACACTTTTCATGCTCATTTTTTCTTGTTTTTCAGGGTTGTGCTCT
Organism: Pseudochirops cupreus; assembly: GCA_028627135.1. Lineage (NCBI taxonomy): Eukaryota > Metazoa > Chordata > Mammalia > Diprotodontia > Pseudocheiridae > Pseudochirops > Pseudochirops cupreus. The sequence continues at coordinate 65,505,515 of CM053584.1, read as the reverse complement.
ATATGGAACAAAACAAATTTTCTTAAGTTACTCATTCTTTGAAAGCATAACCTTTGAAAATTAGTACTAGTAGGATTCTCCTCTAAGGTGGGATTCAACAAGCATTTATTTATTTAAGTATCTACTATGTGCCAGGCACTAAGCTGGGACTAGAAACAAGGAGGGGACTGTTGGATGGTGAAGAGTGGGGGGCAGGGAAGCTCACGCAGGTTACCTCTAATATATTAACAGGTAACATAGAGTATTGCCTGAGGGGCAGCCTCAGAGTCAATTAGACCTGTGTTCAAATCCCAGCTCTGACACCTACTGGCTAGGAAACCCTGGGCAGGTCATTTAAAATCTCAGTACCCAGGCATCTCTCTCTACCTAAAAATTGCTGAGCAGTTGCTAATGCATATTGAAATGGTAGCTGTCCTTATTAGCTCCCTCCCCACCCCGCAGCAACAAAATCCTGGATCTGAATAAAAATAAAAATTCTCATCTGTAACCTATAGTTTTCTTCATGTTACATGATATTCTGTATGTTCTTTAAAATGTAGTTTAACTTTCCTTTTTTTTTTTACTCATTAATGACCTAGTGAATGATTCTCTTCCTTCTCCAACACCCTTCTCTATTCCTACTTAACTTCTAAAAAGCCTTTTGTGACCTGGGGGGCATCGCTTCTCTCATCTTCCTCATCTACAAAATGAAGGAGTCAGAAAGCTGTGTGAGCTAAGGATTCTGAGAGTTCTGACATTCTTTGATTCTATGATTTTCAAATCCCAGATTAGGGATCACAGAACAAAGTTTCTTCTCCAGATATTATTTCCCCCCATGCATATGCTTAAAACTCAATTTCCTAAGAAAAAAAAAAGTTTATGGAAATGTTTCATAAAGCAAAAGGACAAAGAATGTGGTGTAGAACACATAATGCTCGATCTGGAGTTCAGATAGCCATGGCTTCAAAGCCTGGTTCTGCTTCTTACTATTTGTCAAAAGACAGACAAGGACAAGTCACTTCAACTCTCCAAGTCTTAGGTCCCCCTCAGTAAAATAAAGGGTAAGACTCAGTGGTCTCCATTATCCCTAAAATAATTTAAACAAGGAAAAACTCAGAAATGAAATACATACTTGAGGTTCTTCCTTCCCTAACTCTTCTCAGATGCACTTAGATAATTTTAATTTGTATTATATCTGCTGAAGTCCATTTTATGACCCCCTACAAGAACATAAACTCTTAAAAGCAAGGGACCAGTACAGCCTACTACAGAAGCAGCTTAACAAATGTTTGTGGATGGAACGCTCTCAGGTTTAGTGGCTCCCATCAACTAATTCCTTCTTATCACTTTGTAGGTACTACACCAGAATCATTATAATTTTGGGATGTTTGCATAATAAATATTTTAATTCACATTCAGGAAAGGATGTTCAAAATGTTGGAATATCAGAACATGGAATATAACATGTTGTTAGACCAAACTGATCTCCCCTATAAGTAGTCTTGTAACTAAAGCACAGCATCACCACGATTGGCCTCATGACACTTAACTGGATACCACAGCCCTGATCCATTACAAACTCAGTGCCTGGGGCTCCAGAGCAGCCTTGTTCCTCCAGAGGCTCAGCCCTGAAGGAACGTTACAGAAACCACAGATAACCTACACATGCCGCCTCTTTGGGAATCATGCCAACAACTGCCTAGTTAAAAAAGAGAGGCAGCTAAAATCCCAAGGGAGCTTACCAAACAATCAAGTACTTGTGTTGCTGTTGAGCATACATGATGGGAAGTCCACAGCCTGCCCCCCTTTGGGAAGGGCTTAAGCAGAAGCATCGAAAGGTTTGGGGTTTCACTAGCAGTCTTTAATAGAGGTACCCTGAGGACACAATACCCAGGTACACGGGAAATCAAGTAAAGGAGAAGCCTTTGGATCAAGTTATGAAACTTCCTCAGTCTTTCTGAAAGACAATGCCTCTTAGACAGGAAAACAAGACAATGAATATTAAGTTTCCTCTTCAGCAAAATGAAAGCACTGAATGTGACAATGCACTTCATGATTAAATCTCACAAGTAAGAATTACTTTTATTTAAATTCTCTGAGAACTCAACTGGTTTGGATAATCTATAGGAGAACCCTTTTAGGCTGTTTGTGCAAGTTAACATGAGACCACATGTCCTGGGTCTGGGAAAAAATGAGGATGTGGGTAAGGAAGAATTTTAATGGAAATTAAGGATACAAATCACAGCACAAGTAGTGTGTTTTTCACAGACTGCTTACTGTCTTCAGGTATATACCTCTGCTATGTATGTGAAGGGATAATAAAAAATTCTTTAGACTGATCAAAAAAAAAAGCACACAGTTTAGGTTTGGGAATGTCTCTCCAAGGGTGCTTGACACTCATTCTAAAGCTCAACAAATCTCAGAACTAGAAAGGTCCTCAGTGGCCACTTGCTCCAACCCCCACCTCAACAGGAATCCTCTTCATTAATGACCAGTGGACATCTTGTTTCTACTTAAAGACTGATCTCCTGTTATTCCACTTCTGGAAAGCAATTGTTTAGAAATCTTTGTTCATATGAAGATCTTCTCTGCTATGAGCTTTACTCATTGCTATTCTATCTTCTAGGAGCAAGTAACTAAGTTTACTCCTTCTTCCACAAAGAGAGCCTTTCAAATACTTGAAGACCACTCTTATGCCATTAAGACTTCTCTTCTTCACACTAAATATATTCAGTTTGGTTCCTTCAACTGATCTTTATAAGACATAGTTTTGAGGCCCCATTCACCCTCCTGGCTGTCCTTCTCTGGAATCCTCTAGTTTATCAATGGTGAGCCTAACAATGGTAACTCAGATCATAACTTAATATTCCAGATGTGCTGATATAGGGAACCAATGTTCCAGGATATTTAATGGCCTCTAAAGAGCCTAATTACTAAATTATCTATTTATTATCATAAAGTAGCTCATGCCCTAATGCAGAGGTTCTCAACTTGTGGGTTATGTTCAATTTGTAACAATGAAAATACATTCTGCATATCAGATAGATTCATAACAGTAGCAAAATTACAGTTATGAAATAGCCACGAAAATAATTTTATGGTTGGGGGTCACCACAACATGAGGAACTGTATTAAGGGGTAGGAAGGTTGAGAACCACTGCCCTAACAGCTAGTTATTTCATTTATCTCACAGTTTTATTTTTTATTTCAGCCCACTGACATAGGTAAGCATGGTGAATCATGTACATTCACTTTAATGGTTAAGTCAGCGATTCCTCACAAGTGTATTCTGAGACGTACACTTTTCATAAAGACAAGCATCTGGATCCAGTTCTTACCCTGAATGGATCGACTTCTCCCTGTCCTTCCCCACTCTCCACCCACCCACACATATATTTTCTATCAATTCTAGTCCTTCACTCTCCATTCCGGTGCTCAAACCCAACTTAACAGTTCACCTCCGGGATAGGTACTCTATAGCTCTTAATCAGAGTCCAAATGTCATAGTAAAACTTGCATTATAGCAGCCTTCTATGCATTCCTGCCTTCTTTGTTATGTTGATCTTGTTTGTTTTTTCTCAAAGGCCTACTAATTTGTCTTCTCCACCAGCAAAATGCCTTTATTATTACACTAAAATGTCATCAATGGATGAAGGAGCTTCCTAACCTTCCTCCAGCCTCCCAGAACTACCCACTAGGAGGAAAAAAGTGTATCACAAAAAGCAAAATGATTGAAAAATGCTGTATTAATCTACAGCTTACCCTTTTGCAAGATCCTGAGATATTTCTATTAGCACCCTCTTGGAGATCATCTTTGATATCTAGATTGTCACTCCCCATTTACATATATTTATATTAATGAGACTTCTACAAAGAGAAATGCTCAAAAGAAAAGAATTTATAATTATATGCATTTTCTAAGTTTTTACTGAAGAGAAAATTATATGGGGTTTTTTTTTTATAAAAGCAGTGACAAAAACTTTAATTTGCCAAGTTCAATGTGTAGAAATGTAGGCTTTTTTCCTTCTCCTCATGAATGCAGTGACATGCCTGTATTTGAAAATGAAGTTGATAATTGGTCTTTCTTCTTCAGGCTAATGCTGTGTATAGCAACATGAAGGGACAGCAAATCCTTTTAAAATAATCACAACCTTAAAAAGAAGGAAAGACTGATGATGGAGTTCTCTGAAAGCTATTTATCAGGGAAAATTACATCTGACAAAGAGAAATAAAACATTTTTATACAACATATGGAAAAAGGCAATAAGCTATCTTTTGAAAACTATAATGTGAAAAACTAGATGGTCATATGGATTAGGAAACCACACCATGAAATCAAAGACTGGAATTCTAATCCTTAACTGAATTAAACAAATGTTTCTTAAATACCTAACTCGTGCACGGTAGTATGCTAGGCCCTGGGAAAACAAAGATGAAAAAGATTCTATGATCTCAAGGAGCTTACATCCTTCTGGAATGTCAGCTCTGCCTCTGACTTACCCAAAGAGTGTGGGTGTTTTCAACTCTAAAAGCCTCAATTTCCTTATCTATAAAAACAGAAACAAAATTTAAAAAAGGTTTAACAAAACTTCTCAAGACCACCACAATAAATCCATGGTTGTTGCACAGGTGAAAAACCATAATGTGGGATGTGTTTTCTAAGCCTAGAAAAGACTAGTCTTTGCAGTACTCTGGAGATTCTTTGTTTTTAAATGGTCGGAAAAAAGAAACCATTTTCTCCACAAACTACATGTAGAAATGTTTTAACATTCATTTTTCAAAACTCTAAGTTCCAAATTCTCTCCTCCTCCCTGCCTCCACCTTGAAAAGGCAAGCAATTCCAAATCAGTCACATTGTAGAAGAAAACATACATTTTTTAAAAATAAAGAAAAATATAGTTTAAAAAAAAGTTTGCTTCAACCTGCACTCAGACTCTACCAGTTCTTTCTCTGGAGATAAATAGCGCTGTTCATCATAAGTCCCCCAGACTTGTCCTGAATCACTCCACTGCTGAGAATAGCCAAGTTATTCCCAGAAGATCATCACATGTTGTTGTTACTATGTATACTTTTCTGGTTTTGCTCACTTCATTTAGCATCAGTCCATGTAAGTCTTTTCAGACTTTTCTTTTCTTAAAGCATCCTGCTCGTCATTTCTCATAGCACAACAGTATTCCATCACAAGAATAAACCACAACTTGTTCAGCCATTCCCCACTAATGGGCATCCCCTCAATTTCCAGCCCTTTGACACCACAAAAAAGAGTTGCTAGAAATATTTTTTGCACATAGAAGTCCTTTTCCTTTTCTTTTTTTTTCCCTCTTTGGGACACAGACCTAGTCATGGTACTGCTGGCTCAAAGGGTATGCACGGTTTTAAGGCCCTTTGGGCATAGTTCCTAATTTGGGCATAGAGTATAACTGTTCTCCAGAATGGTTGAATCAGTTCGTAACTCCACCAATGGCACTTTAGCATCCCAGTTTTCCAACATCCCCTCCAACATTTGTCATCTTCCCTTTCTCTCATATTAACCAATCTGATAGGTGTGGAGTGGTACCTCAAAGTTGTCTGAATCTGCATTTCTCTGATCAATAGTGATTTAAAGCATTTTTCATATGATTACAGATAGTTTTGATATCTACCTCTGAAAATAACCTGTTCATATCCTTTAACCATTTATCTACTGGGGAATGACTTATATTTTTATAAATTTGACTCAGTTCCCTATATAATTGAGAAATGAGGCCTTTATCAGGAAATTTGCTATAAAAATTTTTCCAGTTATAATTACTGTTTTTCACTCCATCCTATTTTTCCCGTTTATCTTTCTCTCTTTCACCCTGACCTTCCTCAAAAGTGTTTTGCTTCGGACCAACGCCTCCCCCAATCCATCTTCCATTCTATCAGCCTATCTCCCTTCTTTTGTTCCCTTCCCCTCCTACTTCCCTATAGGATAAGATAGATTTCTATACTCAACTGAGTATGTATGTGATATCCCTCTCTCAGCCAATACCAATGAGAATAAAGTTCAAGTACTGTTTGCCACTCCCAGCCCCCATCTTCCCCTCCATTGTAAAAACTCTTTTGCATCTCTTTTATGTGAGAGAATTTACTCCATTCTATCTCTCTCTTGTGAGGCTGGTGACCTTGCATAGCCCTCCCTCACTCAAATCAGAGTCAACTGCAAGTCATGTCATCATTTCCCTGATGTCATGGTCCTCTTTGAAAACAAAGGACAAACACAACAATCTCTTCCTTCTCCCAGTAGATTCCTCTTTCTCACTCCTTAATTTTATTTTTTTTTTAGATGTCACTCGTCATAGTCATCACTCTTTCTCACCCCTTAATGTTATTTTATTTTTTTAGGTATCATTCCTTCACAATCAACTCACACACCTGGGCCCTCTGTCTATGTATACTACCTTCTAACTGCCCTAATAATGATAAAGTTGTTAGGAAATTACAAATATCATCTGCCATGTGGGAATGTAAACATTTTAACCTTATTGAATCTCTCATGACTTCTCTTTCCTGTTTTTTTTGCTTCCTTTAAGTCTTGTATTTGAAAATCAGATTTTCTATTCAGTTCTGGTCTTTTCTTCAGGAATGCTTGTAAGTCTTCTATTTCATTAAATATTCATTTTTCCCCCTAATGGACTAAATTCAGTTTCGTGGGGTAAATGCTTCATGGTTGTAATCCGAGTTCCTTTGCCCTCTGGAATATCATATTCCAAGTTCTCAGATCCTTTAATGTAGAAGCTGCTAAATTTTGTATTATGCTGACTGTATATTAGAACTGTTTCTTTCTGGCTGCTTGCAATATTTTCCCCTTGCCCTGGGAGTTCTAGAATTTGGCTAATATTTAATATTTCTGGGAGTTTTCATTTTGAGATCTCTTTCAGGGGGTGACTGATGGATTTTTCAATTTGGCGGTTTTGTTTGAAAATTTATTGAAAGATAATGTCTAGGCTCTTTTTCTAATCATGACTTTTATGTAGTCCAATAATTCTTAAATTATCTCTCCTTGATCTATTTTCCAGGTCAGTTGTTTTTCCAATGGGATATTTCACATTTTCTTCTATTTTTTCCTTTTTTAAATTTTGTTCTATTACTCTTGATGTCTCATAGTGTTATGAGCTTGCACTTATACAATTCTAATTTTTAAGAATTATTTTCTTCAGTGAGATTTTGTATGTCCTTTTCCATGTGGTCAATTCTGCTTTTTAAGGCATTCTTCTCTTCCAAGGATTTCTGTTCCTCTTTTACCATTTGGCCTATTCTGTTTTTTAAGGTGTTATTTTCTTATGTATTTTTTGTGCCTCCTTTATAAAGCTGTTGACTTTTTATCATGATTTTCTTGCATCATTCTCACTTCTTTTCCTAATGTTTCCTCTACTTGTCTTATTTGATTTTTAAAATTTTTTTCAAGCTCTCCCAGGACTTCTTTTTGGTTCTGAAACAATTTACATTTTTCTCCAAGGCTTTGGACGTAACAGTTTTGACTTTGGTGTCTTCTGAGTTTATACTTTGAACTTCCCTGTTACCACAGTAACTTTCTATTGTTAGGTTCTTTTTTATTTGTTTGCTTGTTTTTCCAGCCTTTTTTTTTAACTTTTAACTTTATATTAAAGCTGGGCTCTGCTCATTGGGTGGAAGGAGCACCATCCTAAATTTCAGGTTTTTCATGCTGCTTTTTTCAGAGCTAGTTCTGGGGGTCTATAAGTTTTCAGTTCTTCCAAGGTGGTATAATCTAAGGAGGGTGGGATCACTGCTCTCCTAGCCTGTGCTCTGGTCTGTGAGCAACCACAAGCACTCTTTTCTGCCCTGGAACTGTGACCAGGGCCATTGTACCCCTGCAACTACATGCCCCGGTGTGCTAGTGCTCTTCCATGTTGCCCTGGGACTGTGATCCAGAACCAAGTATAGGTAATGCACCCAGTGTCTTGCACCCAGCACCAACAACATGAATAACCTAAAAATCTTGTCACAAAAGGATTGGTTGAAAAAGCAGAGGATATTTTACCTGAGGAAAAGACTTAAAGGAGAAAACAGGATAGTGATTTTTTAAGTATCCAAAGAGACATATATGTGAAAGAATGATTAATTTTAATTTGGTCTTGAAGGGTAACTCTAGGACCAATGGAGGAAATTACACGATGACATCTCTGATTCAGGGCAAAGAAATAAATTTCTTGACAATTCAAGTTGTCTAAAAATGTAATGAGGGGCGGAGCCAAGATGGCGGCGTAGCAGCAGCAACATATCGCAGCTCTCACATAGCCACCCCAAAATACCCATGAAATAGGATTCTAAACCAATCCTAGAACTCCAAAACGCACACAAAGATACTTCCCACTAAAGTCAG
>CM053584.1:65442623-65496671 GCA_028627135.1 Pseudochirops cupreus | reverse complement strand
TTCTGTAGAGGGATAGGGACAGGGTGGAGAGTGGATGGCAGGGGCAGGATAGGAAGAAGGGACATGTAATCAGACTCTCACAGTGTGCTCAGTATGGAGAGGGTCTGCGTAATGTCACGTGTTCAGCCTGTATTTGATTGCTTGTCCTTCCAGTGGGGGTGGGTGACGAGGAGGAGGAGAAAGAATCTGGAATCTGGAGTTCCATAATCAAATGTTATGAATATGTCTCTATCTATCTATCTATCTATATATGCAATTATTATTATTATTATTGACTACATCCAACTGGAACTTGAGATACACAGGCACTGTGATTGGGAGATCCAACCTGCCCTACCGAAAAGTGACATAGGAGAGAATAGACTGGGGGAGGGGGGACACACTGGGATGGCTGTTTTGGGGCGGTGGGTGGGGGAAAGAGGGGGAGAAAATATGTAACTCAAAATCTTGTGGAAATGAATGATGCAAACTAAAATAAAATTTAAAAAAAATGTAATGAACTACCTACAAAATAGTGAGTACCTCATCCATGAAAGTGATGGGGGTAGAAATTTTGTAACCATTGGCAAAGAGGTTTTGGGATAGAATTAATAATTTATATGGGGATTGGACTAGATGATCCCTGAGGTTCCTTCAAACTCTAAGATTCTTTGATTCTATAAGTAGCTTGCACAAAGAGTTCCTGAGAGCAATAATGAATGACAAATAGGAAATTAATACCATTTGTCAAATTCTCCTCCAACTTAAAGGATATCCTTTTAGATACCCTATCCAAAATCCTGCAGTTTTGGTAGAAGCATAGATGTAAGAAGAAATCAAAGGAGTTCCAAAAGCTTACTTGACTAGAATAAAGTAGACTGCTAGTAAATGATAAAAAATATATATTTTTTAAAAAGGTGTTCTGGACCAAAAAAAGTCTAAGCCAGGAAGAAGGGAACCATGTCTACAAAAATATTTTGGTTGTCATTTAGTTCCATCAGTAAAAAAGTGCTCTGACTAAGCATATTATAGGATCAGAACAAACACATATGAAACAACAGTAGCAGCAAAAAAAAAGGATAAAAAGAGAAAGGTTCCAATAATTTCAAAGATAAGGTTCTTCTTTTAAGATAAAAAAGGAAAAAAATCGCTTTTCTTTTGGCTCTAGGAGCTACTCACTTCATTTCGAAATGGGCAAGTTCATGAAACCCGGGAAGGTGGTGCTGGTCCTGGCCGGGCAGTACTCCGGGCACAAAGCCATCATTGTCAAGAACATTGATGATGGGACCTCCAACAGGCCCTACAGCCATGCCTTCGTGGCAGGGATCAACTACTACCCTCAAAAAGTGACTGCAGCAATGGGCAAAAAGAAGATTGCTAAGAGATCAAACATCAAGTCCTTCATGAAAGTTTATAACTACAACCACCTCATGCCCACCAGATACTCTGTGGATATCCCACTGGACAAAACAGTTGTCAACAAGGATGTGTTCTGTGACCCTGCACTAAAATGTAAGGCAAAGAAGGAGGCCAAGGTCACGTTTGAGGAAAGGCACAAGACAGGCAAAAACAAGTGCTTCTTCCAGAAGCTACGGTTTTAGAACTACTGTGTTGGTCAGTAAATAAAAAGTTTACTTAAAAAAAAAAGGAAAGAAAAAATCTAAAGCACACAAAAAAGTCCTGTCTAAAAATATTTACAGTCATGATTATTAAAAAATTGGAAACAATTTAATTGTATTGGAAAAGTAAACAAGGACCAAAAGAATTCTAATGAGGACTTTTGTGTCAAAATGAATTAATTTAAATGTAAAGTTACTAAGCAACTTTAATTGGTTGAATTTAGGTTCAATGTTAAGTTTTTAATAAAGCACTTAGAAAGGAAATGAGGTACTTGGCCTAGAATAATCTCTAAGATCTTTTTCAGTTCTACAATTCTCTAAACACACACACGCATGTGTGCATGGACACACACGTGTATGACTGTTCATCCTTCATTTTAATTCATCACAATGAGTGATGTCCTGACTTACACATGAGTCGTGTATGTGTGTGTGTGTGTGTGTGTGTGTGTGTGTGTGTGTGTGTGTGTGTGTGTGTGTGATATTTCTGCTGAGCCAGGAGTAAGTAGTATGTGTACCTCCAGTCACTCACTACAACAATTACATGTAGTTCCTAAAACCACTGTAGCAAAAAATTAACAGTAATACTTAATGCAGAAATTTAACTCTACAGTTTACATTTTTATATGATGTTTTAAAAACATAAGCTAAAACTATATGTTTATAATCAACTTAAATGAGAATGTTTACTCTATAAACAAATCTCTTCAGGGCAATCTGAAAATCAATTACTATTGATATTCACTCATCACTTTCTTTTTTTTGGAGGAAGGAAGGCAGGGCAATTGGGGTTAAGTGACTTGCCCAAGGTCACACAGCTAGGAAGTGTGTCAAGTATCTAAGGCCACATTTGAACTCAGGTTCACCCAACTCCAGGGCCAGTGTTCTATTCACTGTGCCACCTAGCTGCCCCTCATTCACTTTCTCTATGATTTTCCCATTAAATAATCAGAAATGGGCATTAGGCCAATACCATTCTCCCACTGGACACGAGCAACCAGCATCAAATAAGCAACTGTACAAGGAGTAAGCATAGACGTGGTCTTCTGAGTCTCGTGAAATCTCACGCCAAAATATTTTAACAGTGATAACACAGTATATATACTTTTTTTTAAAATAGCAATCACTAGTTACAAAGCGTATGCTTGCTCAAAGTAACTCATTCAGTCTACTACCATCTAAACATACATTCTTCTGTAATGGAATCTATCCAACTCTTGCCAGAAACTGTGTAAACAAAGTCACCAGGCACTGGATTTTAACAAAAATTCAATGCCTAAGACATAGGGGAAGAATGAATATAAGGACTGGTTGGACGTTGTTGTAGCATATACAGATATAAACTATAAAGCTGGCTAGAGTCATTAATTTTCAATGCATCAGGATGCACAATCATAGTGTAAACACAATTAATGGAAAGAAAACACATAAAACACTGTCACTCTATACTCCAACAGCTCAGCAGTGAAGTATACTGCAGGAGAAAGAGTACTGGTCTAGGAAGAGAAGACACTGATTTTCACGTTAGGTAAGTGAACCTAAGAGAGTCAATGGGATCACCAAGGGAGACTATGAAGAGCAAAAAGAAAAGAAGGCTGAAGACAAGCCATGTGTACACCCACAGTTTGTGGGAGTGAAAAAGAGAAACCTGCAAGAAGAAAGAGAAGGAACAGTGACACAGAAAGGAGAAGCAGGAGCTAACAGTGTCACAAAAACCCAGAGAGGAAAGAGTGTCCAGAAGAAGGTAAGCAAGTGTCAAATGCTACAGAGATCAAGAAGTATAAGGACCGAGCAAAAAACATTTGATTTGGCAATTAAAAAATCACTTGGAGAGGAATTTCAGCTGATTGCAGAGTCAGATTGCAGAGGATTTAGAAGAGAGTGGAAGCACAAGTATATCTTGTTCTCAGTATGACAGTAATATCAGATTACTGCCATGGGAATGTCTTTTTATAGGTAATATTATTCAGCATTTAACTCACCGTAATCAATGTAAAATACAACAAAATGGGCATAAATGGTCATGTTTACATAAAACTGACTCAAAAATCTTTTGGAACATGTGCCAGTGCTGATGTTCTTTACTGATGGGTCTCACAGAATTAGCAACCACCTGCTACATACTTAATAGTAACGTGAAGTCTCACATCCAAATTCAAGGCCATTCATAAAATCTATTTTGAGAAAATGCTAAAATGCAAACTCTGTGTTGATATGTGATACATCCTGGTACAAATAAAAATATTAATGAAGGTATAAAAGTACTTGAGTAAATTCCACATTTTTTTTAAAAAAATCACTCCCATTAAAGATCTAGGCAGGAGAGGAATCTTTCTGAAGAAAATCATAGAACCACAGACTTTCAAGGGTGGAAAGGACAACAGAGGTCATCTTGCCTACACTACCATTTTGAAGCTAAAAAGAAATGAAGCTCAGACTAGTGCTTTTTTTTTAAGTACAGGTTCAGCTGAATCTAAAATTCAAATCCTAGTGGTACGATAGGCAATTGTAGTTACATCTACATTGTGCTTCCTTCTAACAAAATTTTTAAGAATATTATATGAAAACAAGATATGAAGACTATAATGAGATCAGAACAATTATTTGTTCTACCAGCTTAAGAACTGCTTTCCAAGTTAGCATTCTAAGAGTCTATAAAAAGGCAGCCTAAAAAAGCTAAAGAAGGAAAAATTCCAAATACACAGGACCTAAGTGATGGAAAGAAGTTATCAGATACAAATTCTGACACAAAATCTGCCCTAAGAAATGATGGAGATAAATAGAAATTAGACTCATTGTTATCACCTTGTTGTCTTGTACCTATCTCACTTGATTGTTTTGAGACTGAAATAGAAAATGTTATATAAATGACTTTGCAAACTTTAAGGTGAAATCTAGTGTCTATTATTATTAATTATTCATTCTGTAGGATGAAACTTAAGTTTAATAATGCTAAAACATGGGTCTGTTGTAGAAAATAGAAAAGCTAGCTCAGTACTGTCACTGAAACAGGGACTAGGAGCTATGAAGAAGGCATTTTAGGTGACAATATGTGAAGTCCCTCAGGAGGCAGGAGATGGTTTCGGAAAAGCAATGGCCTGAAAGCTTTGGAACAGGGCTCCCATAACAGTTACAGGGAGCACAGCTTAAGTGGCGATCGTCCATAATGTAGTGGGATGGCTCCCATTCCAGGAGATAAAGGACCTGAGGTCAGAAAGCCCTGAGCTTAATGCTTGACCACCACACTAAGGCTGTGAGTCACTGTAACAATGTCTTGGAGCCCTAGACAACTCTACCACTGAGCCGTAGAGCAAGTGCTGACCTGGATTGGTGTGGAGGGAGTTTCCTCACCAGGATTTCCCCACAGAAATGAAATCATAATGTGTGTCCAAAATTCATGATACTCAAGCACACAAAGAAATGTAAAAGACATGAGCAACAAAGCAGACTAGAGTCCTTTTCACCAGAAGAACAAGGAAATAAGTAATTTGACACAAAAATTCTTTCACGTGGCTACCTGTGTATTATGCACAAAAGAAATAAACACAGTCTTAGAGCTAGAAGGAATATGAGTTCAATTTGCCGCTGATGAGACTAGGGAACAAAAGAGCTTTGGTATCCAAGCTAACCTGAAACCTTTTCCAACAGACTCAATGTGAGCCAACGTGCTATGACAGCCAAAAGATCAGCTACATCTTAGGTTGCATTAAAGAAGCCTGGTAACCAGAACAAGTGAGGGGAGAGAGCCAAGGTATTCTGCCTAGTCAGATTGTCTGGAGCCTGGCACTGAGGTGTGTGCACTGAATTACATACAGGGGAGGGAGGGAAACCAAAGTGGTGCAAGGACTTAAGACTCTTCCTTACAAAAGGATCAGAGATTTGTAGCCTGGAGGAGAGAAGACTTAGGGAGGACAGGACAATGGTCTTCAGATATTTAAAGGCTAATATGTGGAAAACAGGGATCAGTCTTGTTCTGCTCTGGCCCCAGAGAGCAGGACTATGAGCAGTAGGTGAAAGTTGCATGGAGTTACATTTGAATTCAAAGAAAAAATTTCAAACCCTGAGAGGTCTGTAAAAAAGTAAAGCAGGTTCCCTCTGAAAGTGGCAGGTCAACAGTCAGTGGAGGTCCCCAAGTGGATGCTAATAGCCGTGAGCTACACATGCTGTAAAGGAGATTCTCGTTCCAGGATGAACTGGTCCCAAATGTGTCTGAAGTCTCCTCCAATTTTGTGGTTCTTTGGTGCATCTTGAATTATTCTCTCTATTTTCTGAAGTCCTAAAACATTTCTTGCCTGTATTACTCACTCACACATACCTGGTCTCACAATATTAGTGGTTGTACCTATATATCATTCATGGTGGCATTTTGTCTTATGTTTCTTTATTCCCCTCCCCATATAAAGTGGGACACATGGACAATTAATAAATATTTAAGTAATATTTGATTATTATATGTTAGTTAATACATAATTATCTGAACAACTGCTATATTCCCCAGTTAGAAATAAGAGGAATAAAGTTGTAGTAGAATGCATCTTAAGCTCCTTATGCACGAAATTCACAACATGAATTTCAAATCTGTTAAAATTAAAAAGGATTAACTTTTAACTGAAAGTTTTCTTGTATTTTATTTGGGGGACTGACTCGACTGGTAAGTCAACATTGCTGTCACTTGCTCACCTCTCATGACTGAATGATGCGTGAACAGATGTGGGCACCACAATTTGTAGTCTTTCTCCTTCCCTTTCGTGACCCTGGAGGCAGATGAGCTGGAGTTCTGGTAGTCCTACACTCTTTACCTCATGCCAGTTTCTACCTGAAAGAATACCATTAAAAACAATCATTATTCCAAAGAAAAGCTCAAAACTACAAACTTTCTCCAAACTAAAAAGTTCTAAAAGCTACAGACATTATTCGCTACTTCCTTCTTCCTACCTCACTAATCTTTACCAAGATAGGTAAGAAAGATTCACCATCAACTATGTCCACTAAATTAATGAAGAAATTAATACCCACATTAATGACTGACTCCTTGTCAAAATTCCAAAATTGCATCTCCTTCCCACCGATCACCTCCAAAAAAAAAAACTTACCTTCCAGAAGGTCCAAGTAAACTAAGAATGCTGTATAAACTTGAGAAGTCTCTGCCACATCTAACTCCAGCATCTCCAAAAACTGAAAGTTAAGGTAAATATAAAGTAGTTAAGAAAGAATTTTTTTCTTTATTCATTCAACAAATATTCATTGCCCGCCTATTATGTCTTGAGGAACTTATGGTCTTTGCCACTTAACCTGTGACCTTGGATATTTTCTTCATTTGATGACCTCAAAGATCCCTGACAGCTCTAAAGCTATGACACTAAGATCCTGAGGCAACAACATAGACACAGATCCTTAAAGGACAATACGAGGAAATGAATAACTGAATTTCTGATGAGTGTTCTCCACCAGACGGTAAAACGTCAGGATTAGAATCCTACCTTACTTATCTTCCACCTTCCTAGCAGTTGTGAGGCAGCTTACTCTTAAGTCTCCTCAACTCCTGCTTTATACTTTTGGAATATAAAGAATTAAGGTCAGAGAAGATCTCTATTAAACACAAAACTTATTTGAACAGACCAGAAATCACTTGAAAGACCAAAAGGAAAGTGTCAGGAAGTGAGAAAATATGCCTTAATACCACCAAATCTGGATTATTTTTTTTAATTGGGAAACTAGAAAACTGCTTACCTAATACAACACCCATAAACGGGGCATCATGACCCTGAAGAACTTTCAATGATGTTTAGAGGATGCCCTCATCTTTTCTGAAACAACAGAAAAGTCTCTGGGACTATTTATATTGAGATAACACCCTACTCTCCATTCAATCCTGCAGAGATTATTTATAGTGCATGTACTATAGACCTGCACTGTTCTGGCTATGAAGCACTTATGTTGCACTCAAGATGCCCATCAATAAGGAACATATACCTGTCCTTGGATAGCTGACAAGTAAATATCAGGCAACCGGGCTTTTTCTTTCCCTAACACTTTACAAAAAAGCCTTCTTAAAAAGAATATGATTTTTGCGCCCTCTGATTAGTCCAATTCAGGAAACTTTTCAAACTTGCTGAAAGTATCTAAATCATTCCTATCTGAAAACACAATGCCAAATCTATCTATCTCCCAGAATTGTTGAGAATCATAGCATAGTGGATGTGGGGTTTCCTATCCCAAATATTTATTCAATTATTTAAATTATTCAGTTATTCAATTATTTAAAAATATGACTCTGAGAAGGGGATCCATATGCTTCACCAGACTATAAAGGGGTCCATGCCATGAAAAGAAGTGAAGAAGTACAGTCTGTGTTACTGTAAAACAAGTCTTCAGGGCCAAGTATCAACATCAGTATTACTTTTAAAGATCACTTATTATCAGCATTGAAGGACTGAGCATTTGATTATATTCTGTTTAGCACTGGTTTTCTAATTGACTAGAAATGGTGGCATGGAGGGCTTTTTTTTCCCTCAGTTTTACTAAAGGTTGAAAAATATTGAGATATTTATGAAATTTAAACTCATGATGACCATCTCTTTATATCAGCGGTTCTCAACCTGTGGGTTATGTTCAATTTGTAACAATGAAAATACATCCTGCATATCAGATAGATTCATAACAGTAGCAAAATTACAGTTATGAAGTAGCAACAAAAATAATTTTATGGTTGGGGGTCACCACAACATGAGGAACTGTATTAAAGTGTCTTGGCATTAGGAAGGTTGAGAACCGCTGCTTTGTATCATAGGGCTTTTTAACTGTTGATGCCAAGGACCCCTTTGTAGTCTGATGACCCCCTTCTATGTTATAAAATATTGAATAACTAAAAGAGTGCTAAATTTCAGTTGGAGGCTAGTGAAAATAAAGATGTTTCCCCCCATTCAAGTTCATGGACCCTAGGTTCAGAATCATGATTTCGGATTGTAGTCTAATCTCCTAATGTTACAGATGAGGAAACGGGTAAAGTTGCTCAAGGTCACAAAGATAGTATAAGAGAAGGAGAGCTAGATCCAGTCTCATCATGGGACCCTCACTTCAACCCTTCAAGGCTATTATTATCCCCACCTGACAATTTAGGAAACTGAGGCTGGCAGGGATTCCATGACTTGCTTAGGGTCACCCCCCTAGGAAGGATTTGAGGTCACATCTCACCCGAACTCAGGTCTTCCTGATTCCAAGTACCTCGAGCCACCTAGCTGACTTAACGAGTCTGCTTAACTGCAGTCTGTCTTAATTAAAATAAACACACAATCACCCCCAAAAATTCATTTAAAAATGTTTAAAAGGCGTCATTCATTCTGGGCACTGCTGGTCACCCCGTTTCATCCTGGTGGTGATCCCTTCTGCCCAGCAGCAGGTCAAGGCTAGGGCTGAGGCTTGGACGGGGAAACTGAGGCTGGGGCCGGCGGAGGCTTTCTGGGAGGCCCTCCTGGGTCGAAGGCTCAGGGATCGATGAGTTTCAAAGGTCAGTCCCACAAGCGAGGACTGAGCACCTACTACGTGCCAGGCACAGGACTAGGCTAAGACAAAGAAAGGCAGTACCAAGGGCGGGCGAGATTCCCACAGCGAGGCACGAGGACGGACCGGTCAGGGCAGCCCAAGGAGACTGGAAAAGCTCCTCGCACAAGGCTCGGAGTTCTCCCATTCCACCGAGGAGAAAACTGAGGCCCGGAGAAGTTTTTTTTGTCTAAAGTCACAGGGGAAGAAGTGGAGGAGGCGGAATTCGAACCCAAGTCTTTGGACTCGTGTCCCGGGTTCTTGGCACCTCATAGCGTAGGGGGGAAAGGGGTGCATGAAGCAGCGAGAGGCCCCGGTGCCCTTCTCCGGCGAGCCCCCAGCCCCGTCTCCGTCTCCCCCTCCACCTGGGAGCCTGAGGGCTCGAGGGAGGGCTGACCTGCGGGTGGCTGGTCATCCAGTTGTTCTGTCCATCGAGAGCCCCTAAGACCGGGGGAACGCCGCCGGCATCACTGTCGCTGTCCTGAGTGCTCACGAACCGGCCCCCCTCCATACCTGCCGCGCGCCCGACCACCGCGCGGTGCGCCGCAGCTTCGCTCCGCCACTGGTGCTTCCAGACAGCTCTCCGGGTGGGAAGCGAGAGCCGCGCGCATTGAGGTTCCGCCTCCTCCTCTCCCGAGCGAATTTGGTCCTGGCTATGGGCGCTTGCCCTGTGGGTCCTTCCTCTGCTGCTGCTGCTGCTGCTCGGCCACCCCCGCACACACTATGTACTCCCCCGCAAAAGTATCCAGCACAGTTAGAATACTGGTTAAGCCCCTACTGTGTTCAGAGCATTGTGTTAGGGGCTGAGTGAGATGACAGAGAGAGACAGAAAAACAGACAGAGACAGAGACAGAGACAGAAAAAAAAAATAGAGACATGGACAGACAGAAACAGAGAGAGGGAGGAGGGAGAGACAGAGACAGAAAGAGAGGAAGGGAGAAAGACAGACCAGAAACACAAAGAGGGAGAGAGAGAGACAATCAGACAAGAGACAGAAACTGGTAACCACAGAAAGAAATAAAAACAGGGGGTGGGAGTGGAGGGAGAAAGTCAGAAATAGGGAGGGAGGGAGAGAGAAAGAAGAGAAGAGAAAAGAAGAGAAGAGAAGAGAAGAGAAGAGAAGAGAAGAGAAGAGAAGAGAAGAGAAGAGAAGAGAAGAGAAGAGAAGAGGGACATTTTAAAATTGAATTTTTTTCAGCTGACAAAAATCAATTTTATCTCCGTCACGTGGGGGGGGGGGGAGAGGGGAAGTCCCACCTTGTAATAAATGTGCATAACCAAGCAAACAAATCTCCGAATTTGACCACGTCCAAAATATATGTGTCTCATTCTGCACCGTCTGTCAGGGGTGTCAAGAGGTTGGGAGCGTGCTTCACTAGGAGAACTCTGGAATGGTGGTTGGTCATTGAACTGATCAGAGTTCTTAAAGCTCGAGTTGCTTGTTTTCACAGTTATGATGACACTATAAAAATGCATAAATGTATAATAGTCAAAATGGCTTATTCACTCATAGTCATTCTTAAAACAGTGTTGCTGCTACTATATACAGTGTTTTCTTGATTCTGTTCATTTCGCTCTTCATTATTTCATACAACTCTTCCCCTGCTTTTCTTTTTTTTTAGTATACTATGGAATTGCTTGTTTCACTCTATAAATTAAATAAAAATTTAATTTTTTAAATGCATAAATTGTTTTCCTTGTTCTGCTCTTTTCACTTTGCCATCAGTTCATACAAGTCTTCCAAGGTTTCTGGGAAACTATTCATTATCTCTTATGGAAAATCAGTATTCCATTACATTCATATACCATAATTTCTTCAGCTATTCCCCATTTGAAAAGTGCCCCCCCCCTTAGTTTACAATTCTTTGCTACTACAATGTGAGATAATTATACAAATTTTTTGTGCTTATTGATCCTTTTTCCTCTTTCTTTGATCTCTTTGGGATATAGGCCTAGCAGTAATAATCATTTTAGTCCGTAGACAAGCATTCCAGGCATTTCCCTAAGTACTGGACATACAAAGAATGGCAAAAAAAGACCGAAAAAAACCCCAATCCCTTCCCTCAAAGACCTCGTGTTTTGGGTATTTTTTTTTCTGTTCCTGGATATACTTTATCATGAGCATTAAAGATCTGAGCAAGGAGTTCACATTGTAACAGGTAGTCAATCTGCAAATGACTATCTTTGTACAAAATTTATACAGGGTAGATGAGAAGTAATCTCAGAAGAGTGTTACCTGGGTCAAAGGGTATAGATGGTTAAATAGCTTTTGAGGGCATAGATCCAACTTTCTTTCCAGAAAGGTGGGGTCAATTCACTGCTCCACCAACCGTGCATCAATGGGCCTGTTTTCCCATAGTCCACTCCACATTTGTCATTTTCTATTATTGTCAGTTTTGCTAATCTGTTGAATGTGAGGTAGACATTCAGAGTTGTTTAAATGTGCATTTCTCTAATCATTGGGAACTGGGAGTGTTTTTATATGGTTACTGATGACTTGAATGACTTCCTTAGAAAATTGTTAATTCTTCTCCCTTGACTATCAGCTGGGAAATGATTCTTATTCTTATAGATTTGAATTAATTCCTTACATATCTTGGAAGTGAAACCCTTATCAGCAACACTTGCTGCAAGGATATTTTTTTCCCTCAAGTTCCCTGTCTCCCTTCTAATTTTAGCTGCAATAGGTTTTGTTGAAGCAAAACTTTTTTTTAAATTTTATGTAACAGAAATTGTCTGTTTTATTTTCTACTGTCGTCTCTATATTTCTTGTTTGGTCATAAACTCTCCTCCAAATAGGGCACTTATTAGATGCTTACCATGTGCCAGACACTGTACTAGGACTAGGGATACAAATATAAGCAAGCAAAGCAATCTCCACTTTCAATAAACTGATATTTTAACAGAGAAAAACAATAAAGATGAGCGGAAAGTGGGGAAGGGCAGGGCATATCCACCGAGTGATATGGAGAGGGCTAGGAGGTGGTATAGGGGCCCTTTACTTCTATGAGCTCAGTTTCCCAAGCACAGAGTCCAAAGTTCAATTCAATCCAATTCAATTTCTTTTTCAAGGAGATTACATTCTTTTTCTTTTTAATTAATTTATTTTAAACTTAAATCTTAAAGCAAATATACAATAAGAAAAGAAAAAGAAACATTTTACAAAACAAATACTGTGAGGGGAATGGGAATGGGAAGATCTTCCCTGCCCCTTAATAGACCTAGGGGGGGATTTGAAGACCTCCCCTGCTGTGAAAGTAAACTGCATCCTAGAGCAGACAGGAAGCTTCCCTGCTGTGAAGATAATCTCTGCCTCCTGATAGGCTGAGTGTAGTCACATGGAGCCTGTGGTGGGAGGAATTTGCTGAGGAGAAGCAGAGCTCACAGAAAAGCTAGTAGAGAGCAAGTTAGAAAGTTGGAGACAGTTGAAGACAGTTGGGCACAGTTGGGGACAGTTGGGGACAGTTGGGCACAGTTGGGGACAGTTGGGGACAGTTGGAGACAGTTGGGGACATAGGAGCTCAGGCAAGGAGATACAAGATTTTGTGAGTAAATATTGCTCTTGTATTGGTTTGTGGGAAGGCTAAAGGATGCTGTGGCTCTCAGCATTATTATGGCTTCTGAATATCTTTGGTTCTATGATGGACTCAGCTTACTGGTTTTGGAATTCGGTTTTCTGGTGTCTAAATAAATGCTTTAGTTCCATCTATCTGGAAAGTTTGGCATATTTTGGGATCGAACTTCATGTGATACTTATGATCACGGTCGTTATTGTGATTATGGGCACTGTAAATATTGCATTGGTGCTACAAATACTAAAATGTAAACACAAAATAAGAAAAGAAAAAACATTGCTTTGTGCACAGCAGAACTGTATTTCCATTTCAAGGAAGCCAATATAATAAATACTGCACGTTGTGTTCAAAGCTGTCTATCTTTGCTTCCTTGCAAGTTTTCTTTAGTTCTCTGCTGTGCACTTTTTACTTTGTTCTTTCTCCCCTCCACCCTAACAGGCTACAATTAAGCTCTGATATATTTATATAATCCAATCTAATTTCAACAAGGACTTATTAAACACCAACTATGTGCTAAGTGATGGAGAAAAAAAAGACAAAAATGGAGCTAATCTTGCATTCTACTAGGAGGAAAACCACATGTTCACAAACAAGTAAACATTAAATAGATGCAAAGTAAATGCAACATTGAGAGAGTGAGAAAGTAAAAGAGAATTAAAAACTAGGGGAATCAAGAAAGGTTTTTTCTTGTAGTTTGAGACTCTGGAATTGAGCCTTAAAAGGACATTCGAAGCACAGGAGATGATGACTCTAAATTTAGATAAGACAGTGTTTCCTCAGGAAACTTAGGGGAAGATAAGACACCAACCCACATAGAAAACAAAGGACTATGTGAGGTTATAGGAAGAAAGTTGTTACTGATGAAGAATCACAAAAGGCTTCAGGAAGAGAAGTGACATCTGAGTTTGGCTTTCAAAGCTGTGTAGAAATTCAATAAAGAAAGAAAGAAGATTTTTAGACATATAGCACAGCCTGAATAAACACATATAAGAGTAGGATCCTTCTCCTGTACCTTGACTAGGTAAGATGTCAGTAGGACAGAAGAAAGAACAGATGACAAAAATTTTGAAAAGGTGGAAGTTTGACTGGTTCAGGACCACAGATTCAGAGGCTAGTCCTCCTTGCCCTCTCTTACTGAAGAGGTGACAATCAAATCAATGTATGAGCTGGTTTCATAGGCAATCTGTCCTTGATGTGCTAGGGAAAAAGAGTAAATCATCCTTCTTATAACCAGGGAGACTAGGTCTCTCATCATCCCACCATCCAGACAGGACTCTCATCACCAGACTTACTGAATTAGCCCCCATTCAGAGCTTCACCCCGACCTCCACCTCCCAATGTTTTATCAACATCCTAGTTCTCATCAGTGGAGGCTAAGGATGTCTACAGCAAAAAATCTATTTACTTGATACCTTTCCCTACTCCCTCACCTCCATCTTAGCCTTATCCAGGCTGTGTCCCTATCCCTATTTACCTTCTCCTTCCATTGTACTGTCTGGAACTCCCTTCTATTGTTTAAAAAAATAGCTATCTTTAAATTTGCTCTTTTCCTCCCAATCTTTCTGAGACTCTTGCAACTATGGAAACCTGTCTTCATTCAAAAGACATTACTTCACTAGCCACACACTTTAGCATTTAATGTCCCTTCTCTTATGCCTAACTTCAAACACTAGTCCTGGTGAATGTCATGCTCCTTGCTGCTCACAACTTCTTTCAGACCCTCACCTCCCATTATCACTCAACGACTTCTCTTCTTTTGAGAGTTCATTGCTTGAAGATTTAGCAATATATCCAGAAGCAAGTGACCTTGTAATCCACTAAGATCAGAAATAGTATATGAACCTTGAATACTGACATGAAAGGAAATCATTTGGAAGTGAATAAATCTGCAGCCCTGTTCCCTTAGAGATCTTAAATCAATTTAAGATGATGGAATTTATTATGGTGTTGCCCACATATTTCTCAGGAGCCTGATGCAGTGGAAGCACGCTATAAATCAAGAAGGAATCTATTGGGATGAATTATTAGAGAAGGAACCTCAAGAATCTCTGGTGGCTGGAAGGTCTTGGTTGTCAGTCCTGTTAGGAAGAGACCTTTAGAAACACAAATAAATCCAGAAAATATGATGAAAGAAAATAATTTTAAAATAATGTTATAGCTCTCTCAATAGTTAAAATGATATGATCCTAATGAGAAAAACATTATATACTTCTCATCTTTTGCGTCAAATTAAGTCACCCAGCTTTTATTAAGCAGCCAGTTCCAGGCAGTGGGCTAAGCATTAGAGATTCAAAAAAAGGCAAGAATGAATTCCTGCCCTCAAAGAGCTCACTTTCTAATGGGAGAGACAATATGAATACAACTATGTACAAACAAGATATATACAGACTAAGTGGGAGGCAATCTCAGAAGGAAGGCATAAGCATTAAAGGACTTGGGAAAGTTTTCTTTCAGAAGGTGAAATTTGAAGAAGACAGGAGGCAGAGATGAGTTGAAAGAGCATTCCACTTTCTAAGTAAAATCATTAAAGGCAGGGAATCCCAAAGCTTGTCTGTAATCATAACTGTTAGGGAGGCTGAGGCCAAAGGATCTCTTGAGCTCTAGAGTTCTAAGATGCGTTAAGCTATGCAAATTGGGTATCTACACTAGATTCTGCATCACTATGGTGACACCCCCCCCCAGTGGAGAGATGGGAATGGGGGGACACCAGGTTAACTAAGGAGAGACAAAGGGACCCAGGTTGGAAATGAAGCAGGTCAAATCTCCCATGCCATGTGAGAAGCCCCTGCATTTCCCAACTAGGTAAGATAAGGAGATATCCAGGCTTAAAAAAATAAATCAAATAATTAAAGTACAGGGCCCTGCGTATTCAAGCCACCACTATTGCCAAAAAATCCTTGAATAACTGGGACCTGAAGTATTGGTCAGGGAGAAGAACATGGGGTTTAGTACACTGACATCATCTTTGGGTGTTAATTACAGAATTAACAAGGAAGGAGCCTCCAAATGGTAGGAAGGGTAGAGTTTCAGCTCCCAGAATACTGGAAGACTTTCTCATTTTGCACATACCTAAATAACTGAGTCCATTAGGGCAGGACTGTGATAAGAAGGCAAGCCAGGCCAGTGACTCTCAGTATTGTAGTCCTCATTCCTCGCTGAGCTTCCCAGGTGAAACACAATTCCGTGCAATCTGATAGTTATGCAGGTTTCCAATTTGATCTCCCTAGCCAGAATATTTTATTGCTACAGAAGGTCCAACATGACTAGCCAGAAAAAGACAAAAATATGAATGCAAGCAGTTTATAACTTAGGGTCCCAAAAGGAAAAGAATGAGATAAATAAAGAAGCTTATCTCGAGTCTTGATATGAAACTTCACAACGAACAGGTTCTGCCAACCAAGCTGGTGTAATCTTTAAATCTGAGCCTTGAATGAAGGATTTTGTGAGTTGGAGCGCCTTAATCCCTGTTTCCGGGGAGTCTGAGGCTGATGGATCTTTTGAGCTCAGTCTTTCTGAGATCACGTGGGCTATTTTTGGGTATCCACACTAAGTCTAGCACCAATATGATACGCTCCCAAGAGAGGGGCCCACTACAAAGCCTAAGAAGAGGCAAAATGGTCCAGGTCAGAAACGGATCAGGTCAAAACTTCCATGACTGTTAGTCATAGAATCAAGCCCCTGAGACTTCCAGCCTGGCAAGACAGAGAGACTCAGTCTTTTTTTTTTTTTAATTTAAATGAAAACCTGAAACAATTTTTTTAAAAATAAAGAACACAAGTATAATTTATATTTAATTGTTTGCCTTTGCAATGACGGGGAAGGGACAGAGGGAGGGAAAGAGAGAATGTGGGAGCTCAAAATTTAAAAAAAATGAATGTTTAAAAAATTTACACATAATTGGAAAAATAAAATAGTTGAAAAAAAAGAGGAGTTGTGAGTTGCACCTAGAAATGCTCATTTTATGTCATATTTGTTAAGTTCAGCATAAAAGGAATATAAAATGGAAAAAAGCAAAAGTTGTAAGACCTCACTTATATTCCTGAATGTCCTCTTTATCCTTTGGTTGTGAAATTGTGGTCAGATAACTCTAGTTCAATATTACTTATCTTCTATATTTATCCTTATCCTATGTACTTCTTACAAGACCAATCAGATGCTCAAATAAGCCTTGCGCTTAAAAAAAAAGCACTTTACTTCATGTATATATGTACCAGATGCTTCTATTGTATGAAAAGATAATTCATATTGTGTTTTTTTCCTTTTGTTCTTATTCTTCTTTCACAACATGAGTAATATGAAAATATGTTTAATATGATCATACATGTATAGCCTATATCAGGGAGGAGGTGGGGGAAGCAGGGAGGGGGGATTTAGAACTCAAAATCTTATGAAATTAAATGTTTGAAAACAAATAAATAAAATTTTTTAAAAGAAAGAAAGAAAAGATAATTCAGAATATGAGACTCTGATCCATTCCTTAAAACTTTATAGCTCTATGCTAAATACCTTTAATAACAAATACAGAACATAGAAAAGATGAGAATCTGGAAACACCCATACAGCTCACAGCTGTTCATGAGGAGCCTAAAACAGTTATTTGGCACCCAAAATAAGATTTAACATCATAAGCAGCTGTTGAGTCAAGATATCTCCTAATCTCTACAGATTTAATCAATTTCTACTACCGAAAAATCGTGAGATACTTAATCAAAGCCAGAGTTGGACGGTAACTGTTTACGAATCTAAAGAAAGGACCACACAATGAGTATCGGCCATGAAGTTAGAAAACTGAAATGCAGGCCTAGCTCTGCCACTGATTGTGTGATGTTGGGAAAGTCACAACTTCTCTGAAACTCAATTTCCATTTTGCAAATTAGGGATAATAATACTTGTGCGACCTATCTCAAAGAGTTAGAGATGTTAGGGGGAAAAAGCAGTGTAAGTGTGAGTTCTTGTCACTGAAAAGGGTTTAGAAAATGATAAAATCAGAACCTCAAAGATAGATGGGACTTTTAAGAAATCAATTAGTGATCCCACTAATTGGAACTATGTAATAGCCTAAGGAGGTAAAAGGTTGTGTCTGGTTTTTTTTTAAGTCTGGATACAAGGTGTCCCAAAAATCTCAGAGCAGTTTTCATCGAGTTTTAAGATTTAAAAGCTTATATAGGTCAAACTTAAATAGCTTAAAACTGCACTAAAACTTTTGGGACATCCTGTATATCAAAATATTTCTGTAGCACATTTTATTGTAGCAAAAAACAAACAAAAAGCAAAATGGGAAATAATGTGAGTTTTTAATTATTGCAGAGTGGCTGGAAAATTGTGATTTATACATCTACTATTATGCCATAAGAAATTATTAAACTGAAGGATTCAGCAAAACATGGGAAGATCTGTATGAAATGACATAAAGAAAATCAGGAGAAAAATATAGACAATGACTATAATTACATCATTGCAAACAATAGTAAAAGCAACCAAATTGATTAACTGTGAGACTCAGTCTTGATCTTGGAAGACAGAGAATGAAACCCATTTTCTTATATTTGATAAAGAAGTGGGGTCTTGGTGAATACCTTAGCATTTACTATTACTTTACCAGTGCTTTTGTAACTAAGTGTTTTTCTTAGTTACATGAAAGAGTTAGTTCCACATTTGTGGTAGGGCAGGACCCCAGGGGGGAGGAGGGGGATACAAGTGGTACCAATGAATGTTTTGCTTTGTTTTTCAAAACAAGGACACTAGTCCTGTGATTGACCACACCAAGGGCATCTGAAACAGGTAAGAATGTTTGATTTTCAAAGATTTTTCAGAAAAGGAAATATTACAGCCTTCCCTCGCAATTGATTCCAATATTGAATGCATCTCAGCATGTAAAATGACCATGTAACTCATGAAAAATGTAGGCCTGGCTATCCTCGAATATCCACAGAGCCTAAAACTGAAGAGACACAAACAGGTCAGCAATTACTAATGTTAAAAGAATCTTGAGTTTGGTGAAGGAGGGTCCAGGAGGAGTTGCACCAAAAGAGCAGCTCAGTAATTACAATCAGGTGCAAACTTCCCAATAGACACAAAAAAATTTTCTTCTATAACAATTAAACTTTAAGCCTAAGGAAAAACCAGTGAAGAACAAGAGCATGCACCCAGCCCAAAACTAACCATCAGGATATTAAAAAATTACCCTGAATGCCATTTAATGTGTATCGATAGAAATGAAAAAAATCAAATCACCAATTTCTTGCCTCCCATTGGCTCCCTTTTTGCGTAATGGAGCAGACTGAAAAAGAAATATGAGCAACACATAAAGTAAGCACTGTTTACTGAAATGCTTGCTATTACATAGGTAACATGAGGAAAGCTTTGTTTGTTGTTGTTGGGTTTTTTTTTTAATTCCTGGGTTTAAATATGTACTATTTCCACTGATGCAAAGAAGAACCATACACCTACAGCTACAGTAGGTCCTTTGGAATTTTCTCTCTGATTTTACCACTCAGACACCTGTTAGTCTATATTAATGTTATAGCTACACGATGCCTAATATCCATTTGAAAACAGAGATTAAAGGGGTTAGAAGTAAAAGAAGGAAGAAAAAGCACTACATAGGTCAAACATTGAGATATTTGATTTTTTTTTTCTTCTATATATAGATATTGGGCTCATGAACATGGTGCAATGAAAAGAAAATTGAATTTGGAATCAGAAGCCCTGGGTTCAGATTCTGATCCTGTAACTTTTGATCTGTGTGACATTGAACGAGTCATTTAACCTAGGGGCACAGTAGATAGAGAGCTGGACTGGGAATCAGGAAGATACGAGTTCAAATTCCACCTCAGACAGGTTATACAATGCTGGGCAATTCATGATGTCCCTTAGTTTTCTTTTCCTGAACTCTAAAATGAGTATAATAATAGCTTCTGTCTTAAATGGTTGAGGATTAAAGAAGATAACAGGCAAATTGTGTCGTAAGCCTTAAAGCACTCCATAAATGCCATTACTGTTATTATTAAATGAGAAGACTGAATTAGGTAAATTTTGCAACTCAGCAATCCAAGACAGGAGTGAACAAGGTGGCTTATAGTTTTGACTGTAGAAACAAGATGTACATATTATGGGTATATTTTTTTAAAAGACAAAAATCAATATGGGGGGGATAGCCCAAGTGAAGAAAATAGTGTTTAAACTGAGCCTTGAAAGGAACTAGAAATTCTGAGAGACATAAATGAGGAGAGAATGCATTCCAGGCATGAGGGACAGCCAGCACAAAGACATTGAGGTGAAAGATGGAGTACCATGTATGAGGAACAACGAGAAAGTCAATTTGACTGGTCCAGAGCATGAGTAGAAGGGAATAATGTGAAATAAGTTTGGAAAAGTAGGCTAGGCTCAGCTTGCAAAGGTTTTCAACGCTGAACAGAGAATGTATGTTTGATCTTGGTGTCAGTAGGAAGCCACTGGAGTTTACTGATTGGAGGAGTGATATAATAAGCTTTGCACTTTAGGAAAATCATTTTGGTAACTGCATGAAGAATGAATTAGAAGGGGAATGACTTGTAGTAGAGAGTCCAAACAGGATGTTTTTGTAATCATCCAATCACAAGGTGATAAGGGACTTAACTAGGGTGGTAGCTACATGAGTGGAAAAAGGGGGTCAAATGCAGGAGAGCTGGAGGAATGACACGATAATACAACTCAATGGGTATGTGAGGTGAGAATGAGGAGTTGAGGGTGATACTGAAGTTGAGAATGTGGTTGACTAGGAAGATGGTGGGACCTTAACAGTAATAGAGAACTTCAGAAGAGGAGTGAGTTTGGTGAGGAAAGGGAAGATTTTGAATTCAGTTTTGAATGTGTTAAGTTTGAAATATCTAATAGACAGTTGGTTATGAACAACTATAGCTCAGGAGAGAGCTTAGGGCTAGATAAATAGACCTGGGAGTCATTAGCATATAGATGGTAATTAAACCCATGGAAGCTAATAAAGTCACAGAGAGAGAATATAGAAAGAAGAGAAGAGGTGTGCTACCCCTGCCATTAGGGGAAGTATGGATAATCATCCAGCAAAGGGGACTGAGAAGGAACAGTCAGAGAGGTAGCAGGAAAACCAGGAGAGAACAGTGTCACAAAAACCAAGAGAGAAAAGAATATCAATCTGGATTTAAACCCAGGTCTTTTGATTCTAAGTCTCTAGTTCTCTTTCTACTAGGATATGCCAACATTATTTTTTTCAGTTTTATTTATTTTATTTTTAATTTATGGAATAAAACAAGCATTTCCATAGCGTAGTATTATTGAAAAGAAGGTGAGGTGCGGCAGCTAGGTAGCTCAGTGAACAGAGCAACAGCCCTGGAGTCAGGAGGACCTGAGTTCAAATCCAACCTCAGACACTTAACACAAAACTAGCTGTATGGCCTTTGGCAAGTCACTTAACCCCAATTGCCCTACCTTCTCTCCTCCAAAAAAAAGCAAAAAAAAATTGAAAAGAAGATGATTGAACATGAAATTGCAAATCTATTATGTACAACTTGCTACTCCTTTTAAACATATAACAAAGTTATCATAAATTTTTTCCCTTTTTTTCTTCCCTCCCCTCAGATGTCTATTAGACACAAATATGTATACACACACATTTATATCTATATATCTATATATACATATCTGTAAAATCATTCTATACATATTTTAATTATCCATTCTTTCTCTGGATGCAGATGTCAAAATCCTATTGGTAATATAGAATAGTTCAAATACAATAAAGGTTAAATGGATTTTGGGGGGCCAGATTGGGAAGCTAAAAGAACAACTAGGGTGTATCATCAAAAAACAGGAAAGATCCCAGTTCTGGTGCCTTCATCAACTAACTAGCTGATAAGTGATTTGACCAACATGAACCTTGGCTTCCTCATCTGTAAAATGGGGAGAAGAGACTAGATCAAAGATGTCAAAGCACCCTGCACAAAACTCCTGCCTTGCCCCACAAACCAGATTAAAATGTAATTTGAAAATGTTTAACAAAATAAATAAAATGCAACATAGATAATGTTAATCTGAGGTTTTCTAAGTCACTATGCATCCCACAGGAATCCATTTCCATTTGTGTTTGAAAGTATTATACTAGCATTCTAAAGTCCATTTTAGCTCTATAAATTCTGTGATATATAACATTGTTCCTATGGGAAAAGAGGTTTATAAAAGATCTTCTTGGAGCATGGCTTTCTGGATCAAGTTGGAGGTTGCCTGGTATTTACTTCCTCTCTTGTCTCAGAATATAGTTTTCCTCGTTCCAGTGATACTAGAACACTAGCTTTTCCCCATCTCCTGCACTCTGAGCCCTTTGAGAATTGTTGAAGGGTATCCTTACACATGAAATGTAGTTCATTCTCAACTAGGTCTATTGAAATTCTTCTCTTTAGAAATCCATCTTGCCCTGCTAGAAAGTTGGGGAGGAGTGTGATGGGGGAGGATATAGGAGAGAACAGATTGAGGGAAGGGGTTTTCAATAGGCTTGTTATTTTGGGGTGGGGGTAGGGGAAAGACTGGAAGAGAAAAAATTATAACTCCAAATCTCATGGAAATGAATGTTGAAAACTAAAAAAAAGAGAAAGAAATCCTTCTCTTCAAAGCTTTGCTCAGGTGTCATGGAAATCAATGAAACTCTTCTCTGATCACCTCCAGATGAGTGTTTTCTCCCTTTTCAAACTCTTAGTGCACTTTTTCACCTTTCCTTAAAGCACTCTGTCTTGCATTATAGTTATTTGAATATGGGTCCCATTCTCTCCTAAATTGAAAGCTTCTTAAGGAATGTGCCATTAGACCAAAAAAAAAAATCTTTGATTCTCCAGTACCTTGAATATAGCATATGCCAGATACATTTTTTAAACTGAGTTGAATTGGAATAGTTGGTTTTCAGGGAATTCTCCCCCAAAATGCTGCCATTTCAGCATTTAGGAATCTCCTATGTTGTGTACCCAGTGGTAGAGGACGTGTGTCTATATGGGTTGGGAATATTACAGAGTTAGATGGAAAGAAACAATAAGAAAGGAAAGTCCAAGAATTCAGTTCTGGGTTCTTTCAACCCCATGGGTATCCAAATTAAATAAATGATTTAGCAGCAATGTGGTCAGTCAAGGTTCAGGGTGTAAATAATTTCCATTCCACCACTGGGAATGCCTCAGGTTTCAATTTGCTTTCTTCTATTTGGAGGGAAGTCATTAAGAGGAAGTACTTTCTAAAATATTTTCAATATGTTGCTAATACCCACTTTAATACCTCTTTGGCACAGAACCTGTCTGAAAGGAATCTCGATTTGCTGTATATCTGGCAGGCATTTTTAGTTAGATCAAAAATAATTAGTTTAACTTTAATAAAACATAGGATTGGAGTTAAGGAAAGAAATGGAAGCACTACAATATGGAGAAATTAAGGAGGGGGAGAGGGAATGTTTCACAAGCAAAACATAAACCCCAGGAATCTTGAGTCAGTTTCTCTGTTGTTAAAGTGGGGCTTGGTTAAGCAAATCAATCAGATTACTTCATCCCATTTAAAATAGGCGATGCCTTAAAGAGGTGAGAACGTGCTTCAATCAACCAATAAAATACCTTAAGAAGGGGGAAAAAAAAAAACCTTGATCAACTGGAGTGACATTGCAAAGGAAGTGTATTTAGATTGGCTAATAAAGGAAACTTGATTATATCTTAAGAGTCCTTTATGAAACATCAAGCTATTTCAGGTCAGAGATTGGAGTAAGTCAGGAGAGAAGATTCCAATAAAAACTCTGAGGAGGAACCATTTGGGAGGTGGACTAGGGAGATAATGTCTCAGCTTTCCTCTCAGCCTAGGTCTTCCCAGCCTCACCTTTGACCAGAAAAAGGTCTTTCAAGCTTCCAAAAGTCCAAATGATTGAAGACTTCCCATCTTCCCATCTGTGTCCGATCATCATCCTCTTACACAATAGCTAATGGCCAAGAACAGACTGGATAAATGTAGGAAGCCATATTCCTATCTCCCCAGGGAGCTTAGCTAGACCATGGCTAAGGACAATTTCTTGAGCACATCTCTAAAAGGAGAAAAGGACTTCTAACAACTAGGACTTCTGAGTTACCTGTTTGAAATGTGTGCTCTTAAAGCTTGAACCCACTTTCTCCTGGACTCTGTATCTGTAGTGGTAAGAAAATTCAACAGGGAACTATAGGGGGATGTTTTGTACCAACTCTTTTTTACTTTATTTGTAAATTCCCTTGCCTATAAGCTAATTTAATCTGTCTAACTGATTGATAATCAGCCCATAATCATTAGGGAGAATACATTGGAATGGGAGTACAAACTAAACTAAATATTTGTGTCTAATGATAATCACTTGGGGGGAAAAAGAAAAGAAAAAAAAATAATTTTACACTATAACTTTAAAAAGAATAGCAAGTTGTACATAATAGATTTGTAGATTCACATGCAATTAAAAAAATTATACTATGTTGTGGAAATGCTTGTTTTAGCTCATAAATTAAAAGTTAAAAAAATAAGTACTACTGCTCAGGAGTACTTCTAGAATCTAGATGGAGAGATACAATCTTGAACTGGGGGACATGAGAGTCCAAGTAGGAGCTGGGATAAGTACCCTTACACTTTATATATATGTTACACTGTATACTCCTAAAGTAAATAGCCTTCTGAAACACTTTAGTTGTGAATCTTTTCATGTACTAATAAAATTTATTCCAATGGCTGTTCTTTCTCCGATGTTAATTTATATTTCTTCTCTCATTTCATAATATTGTAAATTGCTTTAGAATCAAGTAAGATTAAAGTCAACAAGTCTTCAGCAAATATTTCTTAAGCATCTACTATATATGTCGCTGGCCAAGGTGGCACAGACCTTTAATCCCTGCCACCGGGGAGGCTGTGGTTGGTAAATCACTTGAGCTTGGAAATTCTGGGCTGCAATAGTGTCAAAGCTAATCTGGTACTAGAACAAGTCCAGAATTAATGTGTAAGCCCCTGGGAGAAAAGGGCAACCAGGCTGCATATTGAAGAGCAAATTAGCCTATGTCAGAAACAGAGCAGATCAAAGTTTCCATGCTGAGCTGTAGTGGGATGGGGACATAAGTGGCTCTTTTACTTCTAGCCTGGACAAGATAAGGAAACCAAGTCTCAAAATCATCATCATCATCATTATCATCATCATCCTCATCAACTCACAAGCTATGTACAAGGTATTGTGCTTGGTCCTGGGAGGTAGAAAATAATATAGTCCTTGTTTGCAAGGAATTAATAATCTACTGGGAAGGAGATATAACATATATAAAGGGAAGGCTAAGTATTGTCATTGGCACCTGAACTGTCTTGAAGGAAGAGAAAGATTTTAAGAGGGAAATATGAGGAGATAGTGCATTCTAGGCATGGGGGTGGGCGTGGGGGGGGAGAAAAGATGAAACAGGAAATACAATGAGGCGAAAGATAGCATATTGATTTCAAGGAAGCATCTAATAGTCAAATCTTACTGGAACACAGAATATGGGATAGGAAATAATGTGAAATATGGCTAGAAAGGTCACTTAAGTCAGACTTGGGAGGAACTTAAATGCTAGACTGAGAAGTTTATATTTTATCCTGTACAAAATGGGAAAAAAAACAAATTATGCCATTTCTTTCGTTTTCCTCTTTAAGAAATCACCCTTCTATTTAGCTGAAATGTAAAACTATTGAGATTAGTCAATATGCATCGATTAAGTGCCTACTATGTGTCAGGCACTATGCTAAGAGTTTAGGATCCAAAGAAAGGCAAAAGACAGTTCCTGCGCTCAGAAGTTCATAACCTG
Source organism: Pseudochirops cupreus (assembly GCA_028627135.1). Lineage (NCBI taxonomy): Eukaryota > Metazoa > Chordata > Mammalia > Diprotodontia > Pseudocheiridae > Pseudochirops > Pseudochirops cupreus. The sequence goes on along the minus strand of CM053584.1, from coordinate 65,471,144 downwards.
TGGGGGAGATTGTGTACAGACAACTGCTATACAGGATAAGGAAACGTTCAGCTGAAAGAGGCACTAGAATTAAGAGGGATTGGGAAAGGCTTTCTGTAGAGGACAGTATTGGTAAGAAGCCCCTCTTCTGGTACATATCCTCCACATGTACACAACATTGGAGAAGGAGTTCATTTTAGGGTACCAACAGCTAAGATGTTATTTAAAATGATAGAGACTGCATCTATGATTTTACTGTTCCCTCCACTAATTCAGGTTAACACCTCTACAACTTACAGTCTTAGAGTTATCTGGAGCACTGAAATTGTCAGTCAATAAACATGTATTAACTGCCATCTATGCTCCAGGCATTATGCTAAGCTCTGGTGATGCAAAGAAAAGTGAAAGACATTTTCAACCCCCAATGAGCTCACAGTCTAAAGGGGGAAGAAGCTGAGAAGAGGAAGAAATGGTATGGCTGCCCTTGTTTCACTTCTTAAATGGAAGATCTGGGAGGAGTTATCCATATCCATTCTCTACTCTCTCCAATAAGAGAGAGGAGGGGTCTCAGGGGCAGTGGGTACTGAGGAGGTGTGAGTTTCCTGCTTGATGTGATCTTGTAGGATGATGAGATTCAGAAGACAAAGTTCAGAAGGACAGCCAAGTGGGTATAGAGAAGACGGCTGCCCTAGGTACCTTCCTTAAACAGAGGATGTAGGAGGAGCTTTCCTCCCTTACCCAGGCCATAAACTAGCACATGTCAGAGGATAGACTTGAATCTAGGCCTTCCTGATGTTAAAGTTCAATCTCTATCCACTAGACTTTCTTAATATTTATAGACAACCTAAAAACTGTATTATTTTTTGATACCTCCTGGCCCATTTTTTGTCATTCTGCCATTATCACTGTAGATGTAGATGTTGGTCCCATAGGATTGAAAACTTGCATTTTTCTTTGTCTCAGAGAGTGTATGACTGTGAGTCAAGGTGCTTAGGATCTCAGAAGAATTGAAATAGGAAGTTACCCAAAAGGCAATGAAAAGGCACTTAGTGGATATCAGTTTTCTGTAATACATTAAAAACAGTAATATAGAAGCAGTATCAAGGATGTCATCAAAAAACACACGGTTAAAAAGAAAGTGGTTTGATCATGTGGTGAGAAAAAGAGATAACTGATGGACAGTTTGCATGTCCTATGAGAATCCTCCCAATGTCAAAAGAATATGAGGAAGAATCCCAGCATGTTAAGTGTATTCCTTTAGCAAACATATGACAGGACATGGAGAAGAGTAATAGAGAATGGGGAGCCATAAATGGACTTCAATCTGCATCACTGGAAGGAATGGCCACCTAGAGACATGTAAGGTCCTTTGGAGGATGAGAATATTGGAGGTAATCAAGAACCACTAACGATTTTTTCAGTTAGAGTATGTCATGGACAGATGTGCATCTTAAAAAGGTCATTTTGACTGCTTTGTGAGGAAGGGATTAGAGCAGAGAGAGTCTGGTAGTTGAGAGACCAGTTAGAAGGCTATTGCAATTTTCTAGTTGAGTAGTTATGAGTGAAATGAAGGGGATAATTACATAAAATGTCATGAATGCAGAATAAGCATAATGTAGCAACTAATTAGATGTGTGGGAATGAGTCCAGGTTTTGAGTCTTGGTATATAAAAGAAAGTGACTAAGGATAAGTGGATGTAGGAGCTGCTGTGTGATGGTCCCTGGGATTATGAAGAGTTGGACACAACTGAATAAGAACAAACAACAACAGATCACAGAATGTTAGAGCTAAAACTTACCCAACTCCTTCCTTTTACAGATAAGGAAACTGAGACTCCAAGAGGTAAATTGACTTTCCTCACATATTCAAGGGAATATAAGGACAGGACTGGAAGCTGGCCTGTCATTTATAGAGAGGGAAGGATAAGAGATGGATGATCTGAGTCTTGGCATGGTACCCACATGATGGCTAGAGACCTGAAAGACCTCCAGAGTATTGGGTAAATCCTTTATGGAGGATTTATGGTAAGTATAGACAAGAACCTCATTGTGGTAAGGAAGCATTGGTAGACTGTGATTTGTGATGGTACAGGGAGAATTCACATTTATGAACACATGGATTCATCAAAGTATAAAAGTCTTATTACACAAGTGCGACTGTAGCATTATGCTCTAGAGTGTTAGAGCTAGAAGGAACCAAAATACATGGGTTGTGAATTTGTTTCATGTACTAAATTAGTCATCTTTCACTGAACTGGACCTGTGATTCCATTAGTATAGGGAAATTCCAAGTAAGGAAATTCTGTCAATGCAGGTTGACACCTTTTCTACATCTTATGTGGTCTTAGAGAGTTGTTCAGACCACTGGGAGGTTAGGTGATTGCTCAAGGCCTTCATCTACTAGTTGCCTCCCAAAGAAACTTAGAAACCATATTGTTCAACTTCTTCATTTTGCTGATGAAGAGACAAAGCAGTGAAATGACTTATTTAAAATATCATGTAGCTAGTAAATGACAGAGCCAGGATTAAGTCTAGATGTTTTGGCTTGAAAATCTAGCTTTCTTTTCATTATACCTAATTTTTCTATCTGTATTAAAAATAGATTCAGCAAACATTTATTTTTATTTTTAATTTTTTATCATCCTAAACTTAGCAAGTAAAACTACCAGCAAACATGAGCACTTGTGTACAAAGAACAGAAAAAGAAAGATTAGGTACACATCTCCATTATGTATATCTTGTTTTTAAATAAATTATCCTTCCATCATGTTTTTTCTAAAGCTATTCCAACTTTTCTATTTCCCTCCTGATTTCTTTCTATTCTGTGCATTATTTTTAATGCTTCATTGAAGTTCTTATAATTTTTTTGCATAACTATCATTATGAAAGCATAATGACATGTATAATTATGCAACTCTGTTGCATAATATGCAAGTCAATTCACCTCTTTGGGTCTCAGTTTCCTTATCTGTAAAAAGGAAGAAGTTGGGCAAGATAATCCTTCTAACTCTAATATTCTACTGTCTATTCTATTGTAATAAATCCACCATCCCCATAACTCAGCAAACATTAGTAAAGGCTTACTAGGAATAGAGCAAATAATTGCTGAGGGACATACAATTCACTCTTATCTATGATAGTTAATATATCATAAAAGATAGGGAAGCTCATTGCTCAAGAATGAGTGATAGACTGCACTAAAGAATGATATACTAGGTCTTCATTTTTATTGCGGAGCTGAACTAGATGATCATAAAGGTTAATTCCAGCTCTATGATTTTATGACTCTACTGATCGCACAGACAATCTGATAGAGGGCTGGCTTTGGAGTCAAGAAGTATATATCCTCTGACATATACTGACTGTTATCACGGACAATTAATTTAGCTCCCAAGTGCCCCCACCCTCCGGAAAATTTTCCAAGTTTCAGATTGGTTGTTTTTCTTCATTGGTAGAGGGAATCTCACTTCCACTTTCCCTGCCATCAATGAAATCATAGATCCAGAGGGCCCCCTCCTCAACAACACGTAATACAAAAGAAAGACAAAGTAACTGAGGGACACTAGCAGCTGGGGAAAATGTGGATCAGGTTCTACGTGTAACTTCATGTAGAAGGTACCATAAGACTGATTTGTTTGTAGGGGAAATGGGAAATATTCTGTGTAGATTTTTTTTTTAAGTCACTAAGGTTTTGAAAAGATGGAGTAGCCCCTCCCCACTTCTGAAACTCTCTGGATGTTAAATGATTGTCAAGTCAGTAGACGTATCATTCAGAATAGAGAGGTATGAAGACACTTGGAATAAACTGTGCTTTAACTGACTGGTTGGGGAGAACAAAAAGCCATTCTTGGGGGAGGGTGTGTGAGTGTGTGTATGTGCGCGCGTGCGTGTGTACACACCGGTGTCTAACGGCACAGACAACCACACCTCTGAGCTCTCGGACACCTCTGAGAGAAAACCACACACCTCAGCCGCACACACCGAGCCCAACAGGAACTTTCCGCAGGACTGGGGACAAACAACCAAACAGGCACGTTTGTTTGAGGCTGTCTCGGCTGACCAGGAGGTCGGGCAGGTTACGGAGTTTGTATATTTCCTAAGCCCCAATCATCTGAGCTGCGACTAGAGGGAGGGGAGGGGTGAGTGGGAGAGCACTATAAAACTAATGTAAAGTTTGTGTGTACGCTAGGCTGGTTGAGCTCAGATCGGTCTCCCTCCTTGAAGCCTTCTCTGTGGTGAGCCGGAGCGGTGGCGGTGACGGTGTCAGTCGAAGGGGTAGCAACCACAAAAAGAGCAGCAGCAGCAGCAGCAGCAGCAGCAGCCTGCTCCGGCTCCGCGGCAGAACCGCACCCCCCACTCCTTCATCCCCACCCCCTCGCTCTGTGACCAGCCCCGCTTAGTCTCGTCTGGCTGCTCTGCTCTCCTCACTCGGCTCAGACTGCGGGGAAGCCTCGCTCAGTGCTAGCCTCGCCAGAGGACTTGTCGGGCACGTAACATGGCTGAGCGACCCGCCACCCTTCGCGCCTGGTCTCGGCTGCTGGTCTTACTATCCTTGGCTTCGCTCTGGAGCTGCCTGCGGGCGCGCTTCTCAGCTGAGGCAGACCCCAAAGACCCGGAGGCTGCCGCGGAGGTGGTACTTTTCCCAGAGTCGCCCTTGCAGAAACCCACGGTGTTCGTAACCATCCTGGCCCGCAACGCTGCACACACGCTGCCCCATTTCTTGGGCTGCTTGGAGCGGCTGGACTATCCCAAGGACAGGATGGCCATCTGGTGAGTCTGGGGGACAAGGGCAGGGTGAGGAAGGTAGAGCTCGGGGGCTGTCCCCCTCGGCGTCCCCGGGAAGTAAGGAGAGCCATGCACCCATGCGTGCCAGTCTCAGGCTGGTGCGCACCAGAGCCGGAGGGCAGGGGAATTGGATTCGTCGCCCCTTGGGTGGGGAGGGGAAATAAGAGATCTTACGGTTACCAAGGTGAAAGTGAAGGAGGGAGAGAGGGAGAGTCGCTCTGCTTCAGTCTAGCGGAGTGGGGGCCTGCAGGGGAAAGGGAACAACGTGGTGCTTCCAAAGCTCACACACCCCTCAACCTTCCCGGGGCGCGGGAAGGCAAACGGCTGGGATAGCCAAGCTGTTTTAGGCTCCTGACCGGCGACCACGGAGGGTGGAAGAGAGAGAAATGGGAAAAAGTGAAATCTTGATTTCAGACTTGGGGAGCTAGATAAAGGGGCTGCGCCATCCTTTTGGAAACTTCAGCAACCTCTGGGCACACTAGCACCCGCCCAGCCTTGAGAATACCTGCTTCCCCAGAGCCCTTCCCTCTCCTGAACCCTCGCACTGATTGACTGGCAGCTGGGAATTTGGCTCTTCACGTGGCTGGACTACTATGTTCCATCCCTCTCTTTAGGTGCCTCTTTACCTGTTCTCCAGACCCACTCACTTCCAAATGCTCGTTCCGGGTACCATCTCCTTCCATCCATTCCTTTGACGCGGCGCCCCCCCACACTCACCCCCAATCTGCGCTTCAAGTTCTCGCCCAGCACTCAGGGAGCTGGAGAGATTTGTGTTCCTAGTGTTTAGCACGATGCCAGGCACGTAGTAAGCGCTTAATAAATGTTTGTTGATTGTCTGATTGTCGCTGAGACCTAAGTGAGGGAGTTATTTCTCCCTCATTCCCTCATGCACCTGGGAGGCTGTGTTTTCACCTTCCTCCTCCCACAGCGACAGCTTTATATTGTGCATTCCCAAGCCTTCAGATATGCCACCAGAAACAGGATCATGGCACGGCTATTTGTATCCTAAAGGAGACGCCCTCTAGAAGGTAAACAGTTCTTCTGTTTATTTCCCAAAAGGAAGGAACTTCGAGTTCCACTGGAGTGCTCCACAAGTCACTTGTGCTTTGGAGAGACCTAGGGGTGTCTGGGGAGCTGCCTAATAAGCCACTTCCCTGCACTGATTGTATTAGATATGGGAATGGGGCAGGCTGACCTGTCAAGCAGCCCTGTGGATGGGGGGACGGATGAATAATGGCCAAGGTGAGCCGATTTGTCAGGTGTTTGCCTACAAGTGGAGGACAGAGAACTGGTAACCCTTTCCCAGTTTCTGTTGGTTGTAATTACCAGGAGGTTACAAATCTCGAACAAGACAAGCAGCACGCCTGGGGGTGGGGGGGGGAAGAAGCCGTCAGCCTCAGCTGGTTTAACTTGATGGCAGAGGTAGGAAGGAGAGAAAGCAAACAGAGCTAATACAGTACAGTACTGTGCATGACTGGAACTGTGGAAAAAGTATGTATGAAGTGTGAGTGTCTGTGTATGTGTGTCTGTCTGTCTGTGTGTTTGTGTGCGCATGTTTTAAATCACAGGCAAGAATTATGTAAAAACCCATCAGTACTAAAGGAACATTGTTTCTCTAGTAGTAGTCAGTTACTATTTTAAATAAAAGCCCCCAGAGATTTCTGTATGAAATGTTTGGCTCTCAAAGGCACTACTGTACTTAATAGGCAATGAGTGGTCAACAAAGCAGGTAATTTCAGTTTGAATGAGTGTCACATAAGGATTAATGCTTGTGGGTAATCAGAGCTAAAATCTACAGGGAAGTTATATAAGTATGCTAAAAAGAAAAATATGGGTGAAGCAGTGATTCGGAAAGACCACTGGACAGATAGCCAAGAGATCTGTGTTCTAGTCCCAGTTTTTCTGATGACCAGTTTTATGACTGTCTGCAAGTCTCCCAGCAGCATCAAACCTTAGTTTCCTTATCTATAAAATGAGACGGTTGACAACATCAAGGGTGGGAGCCTGGCCACACTTGAGGACCTAGGATTTAGGCACAGGGCTACACTTGAGTACCTAGCGGGCCACATGTGTCCTGGAGGCCGCAGGTTCCTCACCTCCGCACTAGAGTATCCCTTATATCTTTTCCCAGGCTAAAATTTTATGGGTTTTATTCTGTGCATTTATAGGAAAGAATGTATTTTCAAGCTCTAGGTCTATAATGCTATGAAATGATTTAGGTGGTTAAGGATTCTGGCAGCTTTATGACCCAGTGTCTCAATCAGAACTGGACTCCCACTCTTTGTATACATAGAATCCTTTGACTTTGGAGTCAGAGAACTTGGATTCAAATCCTCCCTCTTCATGCAACCTCTCTTTGCTTCACTGAATGAGGTGTTGGATTAGAATGGCTCTGAGGTCTCCCAGCTCTATGATCCTTTAGATATATGTTCTTTCAGGTTTTATTTTCTGTTTCACCAACATCTGAAACTTAAAATAAAATGCTTAAGGATCTTTTGAAGTCATAAGGGACCTCTGCACTAGGCACTAAGGACCCCACTTTGCAAAGTATTGGTTCTTTTCAGTTGTTTCTGACTCTCCATGACTCCATCGGGGGTTTTCTTGGCAAAGATACTAGAATGGTTTGCTATTTCCTTCTCCATAACATTTTACAGATGAGAAAACTGAAGCAAACAGGGTTAAGTGACTTGCCCAGGATCACAGAGCTAGGGTCTGAGTCCAGATCTGAACTTGGGATTATTAGTCTTCCTGACTCCAGACCTGGCATTTTCTCCACTTTGCCACCTAGCTGCCCTCTGTATTGGCCCAGATATAGAAATTAAAGCCATTTGCTGAGTAGCTGTGAAGCTGCTGCTGCTGCTGTTGCTTTAGCAACAGAGGTAGTATGATGTAGTGGCTAGAGAACTAGGCTTGGAATGTGCAAAACCCAAGTTCAAATCCTCCTTCTGACATTTATTTCCAAAAGCTAGACAAGGCAATGGGCTTAGGCAATTCTTCAGGACTTATTTAATACTAGTAGACAGGTTAGGATCTGCCTTGGTGCAAGGATATCCCACAATGGAAGTTCCTCACACTTCCAGATTCCTGCTAATATTCTGGTACTATCCTATTACTCCTGGGGGAGAGGGTACTAGAACAGCAGGCAAAGACCCAAGCTCACCTTTGGGTTCACTCCAGCAAATCACTTAAGCTCCCTAAAGCTCAGTTTTTACCATCTGTAAAATGGCACTAAATACTTTCACCACCTGCTTCACAGTTATTTTGTTTCTTTAAGCAGGAAAGCACTTTGCAGAAATGAACTCTATAATCATAACTCTTTACAATTTCCAAAGTGTTTTCACGTCTACCATTTGGTGCTCTCACAACAAACAGCCCTGTGATGAAGGCATAGCAGATTTTTTGAAGAATCGCTGTTTTAGAAGAGAAGGAAGGAAGGAAAAGAGAATTTATTAAGCACCCACTACATGTCGGGGGCTTCACATATATTTTCTCATTTGATTCTCACAACAACCCTGGGAGGCAGGTACTGTTATTATCACCCTCACTTTATGGTTGAGGAAACTAAAGCAGATGTTGATTGTCCCACAGAGAATAAATATCTGAGGCTGAATTTAAACTGAGTTCTTCCTGACTCCAGGACTAGGGTTCTATCCACCGTGTCACCTGGGGAGGCAGGAGCCTTAAAGATCAACTCTTTCATTTTATAGATGAAGGCATTGAGGCCCAGGGATGGGCCTTATCCTTTTAAACTCATCCCGGTTTTCTGATTTACTATTCACTAGATCCTTTGGCCCCCTTCCACCAGACTTTGGTGGAATGCCTGAAAGGGGGCCTTTTCTGCGTAATTGAAGTGAGAGATATGCTCAAATCATTGTGTTCTGACTTCCCTGAGACATTATTTTTTCATCTGAAATCCCCTACCAGACTGTGCAGAGCTATCGAAAGTAGATTTTAAGTGGTCTCAAAATCTATTAACATTGGAAAGCTAAGTTTAATTGTTCTAGTCAACACAGTTTGTAGCTGTTATTTTATTATTAGAACAAGTGAACTAGATGGCAAAATGGATGGAGTGCTGGACTTGGAGTCAGGGAGAGCTGACCTCATATCCAACCTCAGATATCTAGTAGTTGTCTGGCTTTAGACAAGTCTTGTAACCTCAGTCTGCCTCAGTGTTCTCATCTGTAAAATGGGAACAATGATAACACCTACCTACCTGGATTGTTGTGAGGATCAAATGAGATCATATTTGTAAAGACATTTGTGAAGCTTGAAACACCATGCAAATGCTAGCAGTTATTATTTATGCCAGCCCATAGTTACTTCTTTGGGACCACAAAAGGGGTACCTTTTTATCATCCAGTTTCCCCATGTCTAAATGTCCTCCCTAAAATCTTCCTTCAGCTGTTCCCCACCTGCAGATCCCTATGTACCACAAATGGAAAATAAGTAGAGAGATGTTTCATACTCTGGTTAAAACCCTATGTCATCTTTTCGGCTAAAATAGTTGACTGAACAGACGGTTTTTGTTACTGAAGAAGCATTATTCCATTAGATGCTCAGTTTTAATGACTGGGGTGAGGGGGAAGCAAACTGACCCTTGGGTGTATTCTGTTCAATTCCATAATGCTGTTTAGGTACTGCCTTAGCTCTGGATGGCTGACTGTGGCTTTCATTGCCAACAAATGATGGAGAGCTGAGCCAAGCTCCATGAGGATATGAAAAAGGAGCAGGGAGAGGGGAAAACCCTTGGACCAAAATGCACATTACAGTTCGTACTTTTGCAAATTTCTTGGAGAGCTTTCTGCTACTTGTGGTATAGCTGAAGACAGGATGCTCTGCACAGTTTACCCTAGTAGCTATATGGCTCTGGGTATATAATTACAGTATAATATGGTCATTTCATTTGAGTAGAGTTTTTTGACGTAATATCCTAAAATGAGATTTGCTTTCTATTTGTCTTTTGTTTTTCTTGGAAAAGACCTTTTCAAATGAGTTCTTCATAAAGTGAATTTCTATTTGTATGAGTGCTAACACTGACCATTTTCAGAATTTTTGTTAAGTCCTATTACTTTGGGGTAACAATTCTGTTCTTTCATACCATTAACAATATTCTTTGATTATTGTGGGTCTGTCTCCAACTTTCCAGTTCTTTGGGGTCAGACGGGATTGTTGACGATTGTTTCATGGCATTCATACAGGTAGGTTTGCAAAATCCTTCCGACTGTTATGAACAATAATTCATTTACGTAGCATGGCCACTAGGTGTGATACGTTGCCCCTATGGGATGGTGTCAACTTTTAACTAATGTATTTGGTGTATTTCACCTGTCTCCATAATAATCTTCCATTCTCTTTGTCCTTCCTGTTCCCTCTCTTTCCAAACATGATTCCTTTACTCTTATCTTTTCCATACCCTCTTTGCCTTTCTTTTTTCCCCCTCTGCTTTCTCTACTGAAGGGAGGTTATTCAAATGTGTTTATAAAGACCTATTTTTACTCTCCTTACCACCAAAAAATTATAATTAATCACACATTGTAATGTTGCCTGTCATTGCTCAGCATATAAGAGAAGAATACATCAGTTACAGAAAAGTAGGAGCACAATGCATCTTTTAAAAATTTCATTGATAATGCTTTGGTTTTGACACAGCAGACTCATCCCAACATATACGTAAGCAAACCCCCAACAAAATACATTCCCTTACCACCTCCACCAACTTTTGAAAATCGATGATGACTGATACACATCTCACTGTTCACCTTTGAAGTTTACATCTTGTTAATTAAAAGGATGAGCGATACCTTTGTATCATCCTGTCCTAGGCTACTGGCTAAACAAATTGGCAAGACAGGTATCCAGAGAATACTACTACTCCACTCAAGGTTAGGGGTTTTGGTTTTTTTTTTGTTTCTTTGGTTAAAATAGATGACTTAACTATTTAAAATAAGGGGTCCCTAGCCCCTGCCAATGTGTGCCCCGTTCTTAATTGACTTACTGAAATCAATTAGCTTCTATGAAAGGTAAATTAATGAAAAGGCACCTAGGTGGCACAGTGGATAGTGAACTGGGCATGAAATCAGGAAGACTCATATTCCTGAGTTCAAATGCAATCTCAGACACTTACTAGCTGTATCATCCTGGGCAAGTCACTTAACCCTGTTTGCCTCAGTTTCCTGATCTGTAAAATGATCAGGAGAAGGAAATGGCAAACCACTCCAGTAACTTTGCCAAGAAAATCCCAGATGGGGTCACGAAGAGTCAAACACCACTGAAATGACTGAACAACAGCAATAATTTATTGAAAAGGTATAGCAATAACAGTAGATTTAAAGCAGTATCCCTGTCCAACCAGGGGCATGTTGTCTTTTTGCACCCATGAGGTGCCTGGGAAGATTGTGCTCAGACTTTAAAATGGTACTGGGGTACATATATAGAAAACACATGTGGCGACCAATTTCTGGTCTTGAAAATCCTTTTCTCCTTTTGTAGATTTCCCCATAAAGTTCCCATGGTGGGTAGCTTTCCTCTAGGTCCTGAGGATTGGTGCCTTCTCATCTGACGATTCTCTCTGTCACAAGAGATCATGATCCCTGAAACCAGCATCACCATCCTCCGATGACTGTCTTTCTACATGTCACTCTGTTGTCATCAACTACTGGCCAGGTGCCTCTGATTGTTAGTAAGACTTCTGATGGTTTAGAGGGCCCTTCAAGATTTCTTGAGCTCCCATGTTCACCTTCTGGATAATTCTATCTTAGGGTACTCATTCACCTAAGACTAGGAAAAAATAAACACAAAAGAAGCAAAGTGTGTTCACAGACCCAGGTGACAAAGCTAGGGCTGGAGCTAGAGAAACCATATTTTCCCTACCTGGCAACTTGGAGAAATTCTGCCTCAATCCCCAGGAGGAAGGAAAAAGAGACCAAAAGATTGACAGTTGGTCTCTTTTCTATATGAAGTCAATTCTAGCTCAGCCTTTCCTGAATTATCAGTTCCTTTTGCCCCACATCCAGTCAGTGAACTTTTCACTATCACACTAGCTGGGTACCCCTTAGTCACTCATGCCCAGAAACCAGCTCCCCAAAGTTCCAGGTATGAGACTGGAATGAGATAAAGAACAAGTTCGCACACTCCATATACAACTCCTCAGGAAGGAGGATATGAGCTCGCTGGAGTGATTAGACCTTCGCTGGCCAGGCCTCTGATTACATCTTTAATAGTTTGGTACACGCATTGTTCTTTCTATTTGCCCTGAGCTTTGGTGTTAGGGAATAGTAGTACCCTTATTTCCATCGTAAATCATGTACATCAATCAAACAACAAACATTTATTAAGAACCTACTCTGTGCCAGGCACTGTGCTAAATATTGGACTACAAAAAGATATAAAAGCATTCCCTGCCCTCAAGGAGCTAACAATCTGATGAGGAAGATAATAGGAAAAGTACACAGTTCTCCTGTCTCAGTGCCTTACTCTGCACTACTTCATTCAAGTATTTCTGCTTTTCTCTGAATTCTTTCTATTCGTTTTTTTCTTATGATATAGAAAAAGTCTATTACACTCATATGCCACAATTTATTCAACCATTCCCGCCCCCTCCATTTTTGGGCTACATTGTTTTATTCCAGCTTTTTTTTTGCCATTATTAATGTTATTTTGCTTATTTGTTTATTGCATTTCGTATTTTATTTCATTATATGTTATTGATTGATTTTTAACTACTAGTGTTACTAATGCTGAATGAATATTTCCGTATCTTACTGTCAATAACATCTTTGAGGTGTAACACCAGCACTAGTGTCTTCGGGCTAAAAAGCAATTTAGTAAGTTTTCTTACATAATTCCAAATTGTTTTCCAGAATGGTTGGACCACTTTGCAAGTCTACCAATAGGGAAGGTACAATCCTTCCATATCCTCTGTGTGTGTGTGTGTGTGTGTGTGTGTGTGTGTGTGTGTGTGTGTCCCATATAACACTAGGGCCTATTTTAATGAAGTAACGCTGGATCTCCTTCACCTTGTCCTAACCATTTTTGTGACCTTTACCTTAAGGGTACTTTTATAGGAGATTGTGAACAGAAACCTGTGGGTTCCTTGCTGGGAGCACATTTGTATAGCAGAGTAAAGAAATGTCAGCAGTTATTAGCATCCAACAATCAAGGCAGATTATTGGGGCAGACTGTGGCTGCAGCATTTGGGGTCAATGTTGGTTCAGAGAACATCAGTTCTTTCATGCTTACTAATCACTAATCTTAGATTTTCCCCCTAATTAAACTCCTTCAAATTCTTTGAGAAAACCCTAAACCTTCCCCTAATTCTGAATATAGTTATTCCCCAGTTTGGAAACTTCACTGCTGGATAGTAGAAAGATCACTGACCTCATTCATCAGGGGACCAGGAACTTGCTAGCTTGGTAATTACTTCGCCTCCCAGAGCCTTGCTGTTTTATCTGTAAAATGGGCACGATAGTTTTGTTTTGTTTTTTTAAGGAAAGCACTCTACAAGCTTAAAGAACCATATTTAAATGTAAGCTCTTCCTTTAGTGAGAAAACTTGAATCCAACAAACAAGCGCTTATTAAATTCCAATGATATACCTGGCAATAAGCATTTATCAAGCACCTACTAATCCAACCCAACAAACATTTGTTGTTGTTGTTGTTGTCCAGTTGTATCCACCTCTTCGAGACCCATCTGTGGTTTTCTTGACAAAGTTACTGGAGGGGTTTGCCGTTTCCTTCTACAGCTCATTTTACGGATGAAGAACTGAGGCAAACAAGGTTAAGTGACTTGCCCAGGGTCACCCAGCTAGCAAGTGTCTGAATCCAGATTTGAACTCAGGTCTTCCTGACTCCAGGTCTGGCACTCTATCCACTGTGCCACCTGGCTGCCCAATAAACATTTATCAAATGCCTACTATGTGCCAGGCGCGGTGCTCAACACTGGGGGTATAACTAATAAAGACAGTTCTCAAGGAGCTCATAGTCAAATGTTAGCTACTGTGTTAAGGAAAGACATTAATGTCACCCATCCTTATAAATTACTTAGAAGGTAAAAAAGGTTGTGTAGTTCTGTTGTCATAGTTACACAGATGTGGAAACATAATGGGTGATTAGGTGATAGTTCTTGGGTCTATCATGAATCAGTGTTTGAACCAGAACAACGCTAGACTTCTGATTTTGGACCCTATGTACTATTTAGAGTGATTAATTTGTAATAAATGTGCTTTGTGTGCCTTTTTCAGACACTATTTAACATACCCGAGACATATCTGTTGTTTCAAAGAGGACTCAGTTTGACTTATATAGCTTCAAATCACTTTTCCAGTGACCTTAGGCATATAAATGTGCGCTCCAAGCTGTTCTCCTTCCTGGCTGGACATCTCTAGTGAACAATGTGAGCTTTGTAATCAGAAGGCAGACAGGTCATCCGTTGGCTTTTGCAGTCATGTCTATATGGACACATGGGTAACAGTGCCATGTCAGCATTAGCTTCAAGTGTAAGGGGAGATACAGTAGAACCCTATTGTAAGGCTTGTTTCTGCGTGTGTTTGAAAGGCTGGTAGGTCAAATGATATCCCTCCAAATATAACAGAATCTATATGTAGTTCCTGGCACAGAGAACTTAATAAATACATGTTGACTGAATGATCCCTACTCCAATTTTGTTAAAAAAAAAAAGGGTTCCCTGTGTACATTTGTCACACCTTATTTCCATGAGCAATTAGCCTATTTGTATTATTTGTATAGGACAGCCAGACAGTGAAGTGGACAGAGCACCTGGCTTGGAGTCAGGAAGACTCATCTTCCCGAGTTCAAATCTGGCTTCAGACACTTACTAGCTGTGTGACCCTGGGCAAATCACTTAACCCTGTTTGCCTCAGTTTCCTTATCTGTAAAATGAGCTCAGAGAAGGAAGTGGAAAATCACTCCAATATCTTTTCCAAGAAAATCCCAAATGGAATCATGAAGAGTCAGACATGACTAAACAACAATTCAGTTAATTAATTTTACCTGTACTTACACTGGGACTTTTGTTCATTGGTTTAACTGCCTTCATTGGGATTTTTTTCCTTTGAAAAATCCACTTTGAAATACAATTTATCATTTTGCCAAAGCCATTAACAGTGACTTATAATATTGACCAGTCCTTTATAGACCTGAAGTGTCAATAAAGGAATACTCTCAAACATTAATTGAAAGTCATATAATTTTATTTTATTTTTTTAATTTTTATTTTTTGCTTTTTGGAGGGCAATTGGGGTTAAGTGACTTGTCCAAAGTCATACAGCTAGTAGTAAGTGTGTCAAGTGTCTGAGGTCACATTTAAACTCAGGTCCTCCCGACTCTAGGACCGGTGCTCTACTCACTGCACCACCTAGCCACCCCTATCATATAATTTTAGTACTTGGAGTTGGGAGATATCTTAAAGAACATCTAATTCAGCCCTTTCGTTTTACAAAGGGGGAAACTGAGGCCCACGAGGGGTTGAATAATGTTCCCACAGTCAAACAGAAAATAGCAGTATCAGGAGCAAATGGGCAACTCCAAGATGCCAACCCAGGTCTTCTAACATCAGGTCCAGGGTTGTTTCCATGACCCACATCTGGTCTATTAGTGACAGACATTATCAACTTTTTCATGGATTAGAGCCACAACAAATGCATCTTGTTGGCTGCAGATCTATGATGAAGGTCTAAGCCCCATTTTTATCTGCCTTCTGGTTGTTGTTGTTCATTTTTTTATTCTAGTTAAAGACATGTATCTGTAACTAGTATGGCTTAGGCTGCTACTCAGACAGGCAGCTAGCCTTCGAGTGGTAACAGCTTTTAAGGACTACCAGGCTGGGCCCACAGCCAGCCAATGACGTAGTGATGGATGGGTCAGGATCACATTACTGCCCCTTAAGCTACCTAGTCTCCTGCTAGGGAAGTTGTTTCAAACTTTAAAAAGGTAAAAAACAAATCTCCTCATTGTAAATAAGAATCAATAGGCCTCACTGAATAGAAACAGAGTGCATATAAGTCACCCTCTGGAATTACTAGTGCTTGGAACCTGGGAAGGCACAGGCTTTGTGGTTTTGGCCTTAGCTGAGTCCCTTGTGTGAATCACAGCTGTGGATTGGGCTGGATGAGAGGGTGGGATGTTTATTTTCTTCTCCATGCTGTACGGCGACCCCTTACAAACTTGAAGTGATGGCTTTGTCACTTTGCTAGGAATTGAGGGTTCAGGAACGCCTTCCCACTCATAGTGGGGCCATTCACTATTTCTACAGTTTCTTTTGACAGGTTAAAAGAAAAAATAAAGAAAAAAGGAAAAAAAAATATTGTGTGTAATCTGTGTCAATTCTGACAGCAAGCTAAAGGCTGTCCCATTCCCTTAGCCCTGATGAGGCCCTTTGAAAACTTCCCCCTGTCCAAGCCTTTCAGCGTAAGTCTGGTGATTAATGCTTGTAGCTTCGTTAAAGATGTAAAACTCAGAAACACTAGTCTTAATGGTAAACAGTGATCTTTGCTGTATATGCACCAGTGATGTGGCATCGCTTAGTTCTGTATGTGGTGCCAGCAAGACGCTTCTGAGGGATTTTGGAGAGACAGTGTGATAACACACTGGGTTTGGAATAAGAAAGCTCTAGATTCCAATCCAGCCCCTTTTTCTTACTCTGTGTGTGTCCATGAACAAGCTGGTTAACCTCATTTAGCCTCATTTTCTTCATCTGTAAAATGGGGCTAATGATGCCTATAATACCTACTTTGCACAGTTTTTGTGAGGCTTAAATGAGATGATGTATATAAAGCATTGTACAAATGCCTCCTGATATTATTTTCAGAAGTGTCTATTTTCTTTGGGAGGTGGATTGTCCTAGATTTCCTCTCCCTTTTGAGTCATGGTCTTCTGAGAGATGACAGCAAGGTTGGAAGGGAAAACTCCCTTTAAATGAGACTTCAGTGCCTCTGTTGCCAAAAAGGCTTTTGGAGCAGCCCAGACCAAAAGGACATTAGTTGGGCATTGGGCCAATTACATTGGGCTTGAATAGTCAATTAACCAGTGTTAACTTCTATGTTCCAGGCGCTGTGCAAAGCATTGGAGGATACTAAAAAAGGTAGAAACACTGTCCCTGTCCTCAAAGGGTTCCCAGTCTAATGAGGGAAACAATTAAGTACAAACAAGTGATATACAAGATAAATTGGAGATGATGATGAGCTCTAAAGTGTCTTGGAACTGAGTTTCTAAACTTCTGATCCACAGGAGGAGGAGGAAAAGGAGGAGTCTCTTCTACCAGCTCCCTCCCTTTTCTAAGAGGATAGATTAAGATTCTTAGTATAATGGAATGAGACACTGATCCTGGTTCACGGAGATTCTGTGGCCTTCCATTGATGATGTCATCCTTGAAAGTTGCATTGGATCAGAAATTTTCTCCTTTAGATACTAGAAAAACCTCAGCTCTTCAAAAGGCCTTCCCTGAAAAGCTTCTCATGAGCCTCTCCAGGGGTTAGAATTCAAATCTGGGGGGTGTAAATATTTGGCATAGTTGTAGCTATTTTCATCTGAGGCACCTCCAACAGGCAGGAAGTTAGTTCCTTAACCTCCCCAGTAAAATGCCTTTTGGTTACACGGCCATCATCCCTTGTAAGTCTCCCGCATTGCAGTGATGATGGTTCAGACCGGCCAAAATATTGCAAGGCTGCTGCCCAAGTATGACTTGGAATTTTCATGTCATCAGGACATCATAAAATTAGTGTATTATGTGTAGAACCCATATCCCAACTCCTCCCCTTACAGAGAGGTCTTTTTTGGTTACTTTTGTGAAATTCCTTACATGTGACAGGCAAAACAGGACCCATATGTGAATAAAATGGGGTTTATGGTATCCTGGAAATGGAACTAGATTTGGAGTCAAAAGATCTAACTCCAGCTCATGACTGAAGGAGTGAACTAAATGGTGACTAAGATTGTTTCCAACACTACATCCCAAGAAACCTGAGATTTCACTTAGATGGTCATAATCTATACAGTAGTTAGGAGACGTGATCATTTTAAAAATATGGATGCTGCCTCCTCTCCTAGTTGGCTCTTTTAGACTTCATACTTTGTTAGTTGTATTTGAGGGACTTAGATGAGCATTGAATCTGTCACCACAGCTCTGGGGTAATGAATGATGAATTTTTAAATGGAACATTTATTTTTTTTTAATGATCTCAACAGCTGAATTAAATTCAACAGATTTATTAAGCACCCCACAAGGACAAGGCAGTAGGTTGAAGCAGACTGGTTTCATGGGCCAATTATACTTGGAGCAGTTATTCATTGAGATGACCTAAAAATAAGTCAGATACAATTTGAAAACATAAATTAAGCATCTGCTGTGTTCCAGGAAGTGTGGTAGGTGATGGAGATATAAAGGCAAAACTAAATCAGTCCCAACTAATGTCCTTAAGGAACAACTACAAAAACAACAATGTATATATAGTAGAATGGGGCAACCATGTGGTTTAGTGGATAGAATACTGGGCTTGGAGTCAGGAGGACCTGAGTTCAAATGTGGCCTCAGACACTTACTAGCTGTATGACTCTGGGCAAGTCACTTAACCTCTGTTTGCCTTAATCCACTGGAGAAGGAAATGACAAACCTCTCCAGCATCTTTGTCAAGAGAAACCCATGAACAATATTGGTGTGCTGAGGTTCACGGGATCACAAAAGTCAGACACAACTGAACAACATAGTAAGGAGCAAAGAGATATTTTAGGAAAAATTAAGGACTAACAACTGGAGAATATTTGGAAGGCTTCAAAAAAGAAGCGATACCTAAGGGGAAGCTTGCAAGAAGATAAAAGGTGGAAAGTGGACATAAGGAAATGCCATGAATATTTCTGGATAAATGGTATATTTCATTTTGTCTTGGGTCAAAACATCACTGATGTCATTGATCCCCTTGGAAAATGAAAGACAGATAATAACAAGGACTTCCCTATATGCCCAACAACATTAACACACAGAGTCTGGATTTGAAGATATAAACATTTTAATTTTAGTCACTTTTATTGAACAATTCCAAATGATTTTCCAGAATTGTTGAACTAATTCTCAGCTCTACCAACAGTGTATTAGTGTACCTGTCATTCCCAGCCCCTCCAACCTTGACTATTTGTGTACATACTATTTACATCTTTTATCACTTTTGCCAATTTGATGGCTATGAGGTGAAGCTTTAGAATTGTTTTCATTTGCATTTCTACCATTAAAAAATATGGAATATTTTTTATATAGTTGATAGGACTTTTCTTTTTTTTGAAAACAGTATCTTAATATCCTTTGACCATTTCTCTATTAAGGATTCTAGCTGTCTTTCAAATTAGCCCCCTTCATTCACTCATGTTCCAGCCACACCATACTGCTCAGTGTTCCCAGAACTTGACAGTCCAGGTATTCATATAGGCATACCATGGGCCAAACCAACTGTCTCTGATTCCTGTAATAACTTATTCCCCCTTTGTATCTTTAAAAATTGTTACTTTCCTTCCAAGATCTCTCAGGTACCAATCCTTTTTTTTTTTTTTTTTTTTTTTTTTGCTTTCTGGAGGGCAGTTGGGGTTAAGTGACTTGCCCAAAGTCATATGGCTAGTGTGTCAAGCTTCTGAGGCCGAATTTGAACTCAAGTCCTCCTGACTCCAGGGCTGGTGCTCTATTCACTGTGCCACCTAGCCGCCCAGGTACCAATTCTTCTTTGCCATCTCCCAACTGAAAGCATTCTTTTTTTTCCTTAGATAATCTTTAAAAAAGCTTTTCGTTGAGTCTTCTGTCTCATCAGCTACCATCACTCATTTCTCTTCCCCCACACAGCCCAAGTGCATTAAAAAGCTGTTTATAGTTAGTATCTTTCCTTCCTTGCCAGACCCTTTCTCTGATAACACCTCTTCCTGTAAGTTCTATGCAACCAAGAACACATCAGGGGTTTTGGAAGGGAGAGTTATGAACTGACCTTTGGCTAAAAAAGCTTTTGTGTGTGCGTTTAGTGCAGCTCATGTGAGAGGAAAAGCCATCATTTTTCACTTTCCTGGAATGTAAATACTTATTCATGCCCTCCAATTTAGGAGTGGAATAAAAATCAGTGCTCTCACCTGTGGGTTTAAGAGTATTCATCCATAGGATACTGTTCAGGCCCCTCTACCCTAATTTTAGGGGTGTGCTAGAGCAAGATATTATAGGCTTGGAGCTGATTGTTAAATGTTTAGTGTAAGCATTTGCAGTTTTGAAATAAACAAAATACAATCAGTGATTGATTTATTGTTCTGTTGATTACCAAGACAAAAGAAAGGGATGGAGAAAATGTTGATAATGTGAATTAAACTTAAAATTTTATCCTCCATACATTTTTCTTGGAGAGCCGGTTGTTAAACATTTAGCAGCACACCCCTGCCAGATTTTTACTCCATTGCTGCTTGTTTTTCTTTAGCTTTCCTGTTTCTCTGACACACCTAAATGGTCTTGTGCTGTAGGCTGACACTCTCCCTGGGCTTGGATAGTAAGTGCCTGGTACATCTCCTGGCCACAGTCCTGATCTCACATAGAGGCTGAGCCAGCCCTCAGTTTTCACCAGTTAGGAATTAAAATGCAATTTCCTTGGATGGCCATAACATCTCATTTTGAAATTAAACTTCGCTTATGTTGTTACATGCTGATTTTTTTTTAAACTTGAACTTTGTGAACACCCAATGAGAATCCTGCTATAAAGCCTTTGGTGGGGGAAAGTTAAAGCTCAAATGCTAACTTCTTCACCCCCAGTCCTAGAGTGGCTGTTTTTGTGGGTTTGGGGTTTGTTTTTTTGCTATTTGATTTGGAAATCCTACATTGTATATTGTGACAAGATTATTCCAAAAATCATTTAAAGGCTTTTGAAAAACAAAGTTTATGTGTGTATCTGTCTGCTCACACTTGGAGCACATGTCTTACTCCCACATGCAACCATGGGCAAGTCACTTCCCTTTTCTGGACTCAGTTTCCTCATCTGTAAAATGATGGGATGGGACTAAGTTATATCTAAGGTACCTTCCAGCACCTTACTTGAGTAACTGACTCTTTGTACCTGCTAAAGATGACAGTAATAGTCAGTTTTAAAAACAGGGAATGTTAAAAGTCTCTCATGAAAAACTGTGGTGTGCTTTTGGTTTGAGCCTGTAGATTACAATAGATATGAGATAAAGCAGCAATCTAAGTCCAGAACATCTTTCCTTTTGGTATAGTAATGGTTTTCTTGGCTAAAGGACGTAGCTGCATCAAAGGTTTGTAAGTATGTCTAGGCCATCCTCCAGTCACCTAACAATTATTCTCTAGCAATGGATGGATTTAAATATGTGTGCATGTGTGTGTGTGTGTGTGTGTGTGTGTGTGTGTGTACAGAGGCATACAGAGGTGCGCACACACACACACACACACACACACACACACACACACATACATATTACTCATCCCTGCTTTTATATTTTCTTTTTTGAAAAAGTGCCATGACATTTCTCTGGAGACAGAGCTTTTGCCACTACTTAAAATGGCTTTGGATTTTAGCTTCTTCTGTTTCTGAATTTGCATGGATAGTACTGCCTTTGTCCTGTGGTCTTGACACAGAATCAAAGTCTTATGGGAACATCAAAGACTCCTTGGAGCCTTCTTTTCTTTCAGCAGAATGCAAACCCAAGGGTATTATCTGCAGGTGTCTATGGGGTTATGTCTCTGTCTTCATGCCCAGTTTCTCCCTCCAGCCTCCCCATGTAAGAAGGTACTATTCACATGATTTTTGCATACTCTTCCCCCGTGTCTCTCCCTCTCTCCTCTCTCTGTCTCTGCCTCTCCTCTCTGTCTCTGTTTCTCTTCTCTGTCCCTGTCTCTCTGTCTCTCTGTCCCTCTGCTCTCTCTCTTCTCTGTCTCTGTCTCTCCCTCCCTACCTTCTCCCCCCCCTTCTCTGTGTTTATGTGTCTGTCTGTCTTTTTGTTTCTGTCTCTGTTTCTTTTTCTCTGGATTTTTTTTCTCTGTCTTCTACTGTCTCTGTCTCTCTCTGTCACTCTGTCTTTTTTTTCTCTCTCTCCCTCTCCCTCTCTCTCTAATAATGGTTTAGAATCCTATAGCTTCTCTTAAGACTTGTGGAAATTTTGGTGACAGAATTGTGTGCTGGTAAAACCCTTTGTATCTACAAATCTTTCTAAAGACTAGTGTGTAGGCTTGGTCAAGTGGTGAACTAAGGAAGAGGGGAAAATTGTCTAAAATCAGAATTGTGCCGAGGGCAGAATAATCAGAGCTTTGTCTCAGAGTACAGAAATTTTGAGGGTGCCAACAACACTTCTACATATTTAGCACATAGAAACAGCTGAGTTTAACATCTAGTCAGCAAGAATATTTAGTTAAAACAGGAATCTGCCAGATAATGCATTCTTTTTTAAGGAAGTTCTATCCCAGGTAAATTCCTATTAACTTCTTAAGTTTTCCTACTTCGTAGGGCCATGGTGAGAGGGAAGGAGCAGCTATGTCTTTGTTCCCTACCATGGTGCACCATCCCCTAATGGGGTATTAGGTCTCAAGGTCTAAAGTATTGCCCAACCCCACCCTCCAAACTAGGTCTTTGTTACTACTCTTCATGCCATTACCATTTTGGTAAATGCCTTTGCTATGAGCTAACTGCATCAATTACCTGGTTGTTAAAGGTGAATGTGCCAATGTTGGCTTATGAGCTCTATTTTTAGAACTGCAGACCTATAGAGTACCTGGAACCTTGGGTGGTCATCCTCCAGGTGATCAAACCGGTGAATGCACATCTGGAGACTAGTCCCAGGGGGGCTGCACCCCTTGCTGAAGTCTACACTCTTCCTCAGAGAAAGCAAGTTACGTGGTTTCCAGCCCTGCTGGCTCTCATCTTGACTAGTTAGTTGATAGACAGTGACATGGGGCAGCCACCTTGTTTTCCTGCTGTATGGCTTCAGTCATTCTGGTTTGTTTGTGTGTTTGTTTATTTATTTTTCCAAAACTGGAACTCTCCAGGGTCTCTCAACCTGGTTGGTAGCAAATCATTAATCAGCAAGTTTTGCCAATGACTTAATGGACCAAGAGGGGCAGCTAAGTGGTAAAGAGGATAGAGTGCTGGGCCAAAAGTCAGGAGACTCATCTTCATGAATTTAAATCCAGCTTCAGACACTTTCTAGCTGTGTGACCCTGGGCGAGTCACTTAATCTTGTTTGCTGTCAATTCCTCATCTGCAAAATGAACTGAAGAAGGAAATGGCAAACCACTCCAGTATCTTTGCCAAGAAAACCCCAGACGGGGTCACAGAGAGTTGGACGTGACTGAAGTGACTGAACAACAAATGGGCCAAGATGCACATTTAATTCAGCATGAAGGGAAACTCCATACTGAAGTTTTTGTGTTGGGTGCCACTAATCACCAGAATAGTCACGCAATGCAAGCCAATCTTTCCAACTAGTGTGCTTTAAATTGACTGAATAGTTTATATTATGATGCAGAACAGCCAAGAGTTCTTTAAAAGGATGATTGCATCTTTTAGGTATTAAATACAGCACATAAATTAATTTCAATTCAACAAGTTTTTATCCAGCACTTATTATGTTCAAGGTGAAAGAGATAGCCTGGTGGAATGTGTCAAACTCAAATAGAAACAGGGCCACTAAACCATACACAAAGATCCCTTTGACTGCATATTGACGTAGAAAAACACATTTTAACATTTTCTATGTTTTGTTGTATTTTATTTATTTTGTTAAATATTTCCCAGTTACATTTTAATCTGGTTCCTGTTGGGAATGTTGAGGTTGACACCTGGTATAATGGATAGAAGATTGATCTGGAACTCAGAAAGATTGGGGTTCTGTTCTTTTTTCTGATGTACCAGCTATGTAACCTTGGCCAAGTCACTTAACCTCTTTATGCCTAGTAACCCAGGAAGCCTTAGACACTCATTACCTGTGTGACCCTGGTCAAGTCACTTAACCTTGTTTGCCTCCATCTTCTCATCTGTAAAATGAGCTGGAAAAGGAAATGGCAAACCACTCCAGTATCTTTGCCAAGAAAAGCCCAAATGGAGTCACGAGAAGCTGAACACAGCTGAAATGACTGAACACAAACCTATGATTATAATATAACATATATAATATATAATATATATTATATATATAATATATGATATATTATGTATATATTATATGTAATATATATTATATATTATGTATATATAATATATAATATATAATATTATAATATAATATATAAACTGCAGGACGATTACTGATTTGCATTGTTACTTCATAGAGGAGTTGCCTACAGGGAAGAAATCAGAGATTTGGACCAAAAATACATGTAAGGCGTGGCTAGGTAATGAAGACACACAAAGTCTTTTAGCAGTTAGGGTGCTTGTCATACTGTTGTCTTTGCTGAAAGAGAGTGAGGAAGCTATGCTTTCCTTCCACTGCAGGAGAGAAAATTATCTCTTAAATCCAGACAGATAATGCTGGCTCCCAACAACTTGAAAGAAATGTTTGTCTTTCTTGGTCTTTAATCCCCTGGGGAAATAAAGATTACCCATGGCTATAGTCTAGTTTTAATTTCAGATCTTGTGAAAAAATGATACAGTAGATGAGTTTCCAATCTATAGAATAATCAGCGTATGATAGGTGATATCACTTCCAGTGGGAAAAAAGTAAGTTTCATTAGCCTCAAAGGGGCATGGTCTGCTGTCTTTGTGTGAAGTCTAGATCTCCAGGCTTGCCTTCCAAAAGTTTGCTCCCAACTCTCCTGGGTTTACTTTTGTATCCCATTAGGCAAAAGCCTTGTGAAGGACCTACACAAACTTTCACCCAGGGCTCTGATGCAATAACATAACTGGGCCATTAGGAAACATTGTATGTGTCAGGAGGACAGGAGGAAAAGAGAGATTAAATTATTTTGATACAGGTATTTAATGGGAGATGTGGAATTGACAGCTGGGTCTCACAATTGTAATGCCAAGCAAAGACAACTTCCAAGGTTCAGATTACCAACACAGCAAACCCCATTTATTCAGCAAACATTCTGAAAATGAAAATTCAGCAAACAGAGAAAGTCAAAATACAGTGTAACTTGTTCATTTAGGAAATAAGTTCTCAATTCAATTGCAAAGACAAGGTCCAAGTATCCCACCCCTGGCCAGTACATTGGTCAAAGTAGCCCACTCCTGGGCAGTACATTTAGTCAGTCAACAAAGGCTCTCCTCTCAAATGGAGATTAGTCTCCAATCATAAACTAAGTACATTCATTTGATCAATCACAGAGCACAAAAAACTCAAAGGCTTCCCACCCTGAATCTCAAAAGGGGCAGGAGAGCACAAAAGGCCATCCACCCTTAAGTTACAACAAGGTTAAGATATTATCTCAGCATTGAACACCCAAGGAAAGGCCCTTCTTTCATCTTCACTTGAGGCAAGCCCTCAGCAATCTCAGTTCCTGGGGAGACAAGGCTCAACAAAGCCATAACCAGTGTCCTCATCAAATCACTCTCTGCCTGTAGAACAGTCCCAGAACCCCTGAAAACATCAGCAAGGCCCTCTTCCAGGATTTCTGTACAGGTACCACAAGAAAAATCCTCCTTCAGGGCTTCTGAATCAACAGCAATTTTCCAGGACCTCTACAACAGCCACACTGTCCTTCACCAGCGGGTGAATCTGGCAAAACAACATCAAAACAGACAGACAAAATACCAGCATCACAGCCACGCTTCCTCAGTTCTTGGCAGCTCCCAGTGGCAGTTCTCAAAAGTCTTGGGCAGCTCCAACGGGCTCTCAGCAGTCTTTCAGCAACTCAGGCTCCACGATGCTGGATACTGCTCTCCCAAAAGTCCTTCTGGCCTTCTCTAGGCTTGGGCCTCTCTCCCAATTCACAGCTCCTCCCAGTTCAGCCCTCTTCACGTCAACAAGTCCATCCCACAAGTGGGATTCACAAGCTCTGGGTTTTAACACTCAACCCCAAAACCAAGCCAATACAGGGGCATCTCCAAATTCTATTACCATTACAACGACTCCTAATTCAGTGCTTTTTTACATAATACTGCAATGCTATTTAAATGCCCAGGTCTCCTTCATCCTTAAAAAACCTTCACTGGACCCCGCCTTCCCTTCAAACTATCTTTCTATATCTTTCCTTCCTTTTACTGCCAAACTCCTAGAAAGAACTGTTCATATTCACATTGCCTCCATTTTCTAACCACCACTTCTCAGCATTTTGCAATCTGGCTTCTGAACCCACTCCTCTACCAAAATTGCTCTCTCTCATGATCTCTAAACTGATTAGATCTAATGACTTTTTTTCTTTTTCTTCATCTTCCTTATCCTTTCTTTAGTTTTTGACACTATCAGTATTCCTCAGCGTAGCATTTGAAGCTTTCTACAGTCTGGCATCTAACTATGTTTTCAGGCTTATTACATATTATTCTCCTTTTCACACTTAAGTTTCTGCCAAACAGTGCTGCTTTCCAAATTTAGAATGCTCTTTCTCTCTCTTGCCTTTGTACATTCACACTGGCTGCCCTTCCCCATTCCCAGAATGTGCTGGCTCCACATGTCCATCATGCAAAATCCTCTTTTGTCAAGGCTTAGGAGGTACAGCCTTCTGCATGAAACCTTCATAGAACTGTCCCCACCTCCCAGCTGTTAATTTCAAATCACTTCATATCTTTGTATATGTGATATTTCCCCTAATAGACCATAAGCACCTTGAGGGCAAACACTATTTTGTTTTTGTCTGTATCCCCAGGCACAATCCCTTGCAGATAGTAGGCACTTAATAACTGTTTGCTGAATTTATTCGAAATCAGCAAGAAAATAAAAATCAGTTTTGGAGTCCAGATGTGAATCTTGGTGACTCCTAAATAACTGAATGGAATTTCCCATGCCCAAATGGTTTTTGCTGGCAGTTCAGGTCTAGGTATGAGAAACATCTTGCCTGATTCATGAAGCACACTGGTAGCCTTACCCACTAGCGTTTTATTCCTAAAATATACTCAGATTTAATCACGTTAACTTGTGGTTCTCAACTTCTATATATTTGTCTGCTACACAGCAGAGTCATTGTAAGGTTTCTGTTGGTGCTCAGGATAACCAACTCTTAGGTAACTCTGATTTCTAGCATATTAATGCCTTCTTTTGCCACATATAACTTTCTATTTATCAGCCAGCACCTTGGACAGGCACATATAGACCTTCCTCCATAAAGCTGATGTATTTGTGTTAATAATGTTCTCTCTCATTCTGCCTCCCACATGTAATTCTGACACTAGGGCTTTGTCCTTAGTGAGCAAGTTCAGAGATCGTAGGTTTAGAGCTGAAAAGGACCATACAAGCCATCAGTTCCAACTCCCTTAATTAGTGAGCAAGTTCAGAGATCATAGGTTTAGAGCTGAAAAGGACCATACAAGCCATCAGTTCCAACTCCCTTAATTTCCATGAGGAAAATGAAGTGGTTAAGTGACTTACCCAACATTACACAGTTAATAAATGTCTGAGGTAGGATATGAACCCAGGTTTTACGGATTCCAAGTCCAGCGCCCTATCCATTACTCTGTATGGTCTCTCTGTGGAGATAACAGAAGTAGAATCTGGTATCTATATGTTCTCATTTTTCTTTACTGATTTGTTCTTTCATTAGAGTGAACTTTGAATACTTTGATGGTTATATGATTTTTTCATAATTATAATTTCATTTGTCTTAATACTTAGGTTGACAGTATCTAAAAACTTGTGTTTTTTCTTTATTATGAAGTAAGTTTCCTTAGATGAGAATTTACTTAGCATGTTCCATTTTTGAGTAAAACCACTGATTTTAAAAAATAAGAAAAAAAGCAAGGACATAAGTTTCCTAGAAATAGGGTGGTAACATAAATAGGGAAACTGACAGACACTGAATCTAGAGTCAGGGAACATGGGTCTTCACCCTGGCTTTGCCATTTATTTGCTCTTTGACTTTAAGTGAATCGGTTAACGTTAGGAGGCTGAGGTTCCTTACCTATAATAAGAGGGGTTTAGAGGGGATGAGATCTATGGTCCTGTCTTAGCTCTTGGAGTCTATCTTTAGCTTCTTGAACATAAACATAAAATCTGATAATATTTTCAATGGCTAAATAATAAACAAATATGAATTATGTGTGTGTATAGCAGAAGGCTGGGGACACCCAGCTTATAATGGATAGAGAATACTGAGCATAACCCATCTCTAGAACCATATGATCAGCGCAGAATAATACATATATCCAGGGATGGCAAATATATTCAGGGTTGGCCAGTGGCTCTTAAACTTTGTGGTCTCAGGAACTCTTTACACTCTTAAGGACTGCAAGGGGTCCTTGGACCACCCTTTGAGAACTTATGAGATGGGTTATTATGCAGAAAAATTCTCTGTGCTGGTCACATAGCAAGGGCAATGGACAATTGATGGGCCACTGAACTAACGGATTAGGTAATATTTGAACAAAAAAAGTCACCTGGAAGGCTAAACACTTGTGAGAATAAGCCAATGACAAAACTACAAAGTGTCAGGAAAGAAGAAATTTTGTTATTCAATGGGTTTGTATTTGCATCATTTTGAGACATATCAGATTCAGATATGCATACTAGTTATATAGTATATACCTATGTCTTACAGAGGCAGCATGGTACAGTCAAGTCCCTCTCAATTAGTATGAACAAGAAATCCCAACAAGTAATCACATTGTTTGAATTCACATTGCATATTTCCATTG
>CM053584.1:65402275-65429035 GCA_028627135.1 Pseudochirops cupreus | reverse complement strand
GACTGAAGCAAAACACGCTATCGTTCTCCTTCATGTCTGGTTTTGCTTTTTTTCCCCCAGTGATCACTCATTGGTTACAACCCTTCTATATAACCAAACTATTGTACAATGTGAAAGTATTTGCAGATCCTATACATGATTGCATACCACCATGGGGGGAGGAGGGAAAGGAAGGGAGAAAATCTGAAACTCAAGTAATTGTGGAACTGAATCTTGTAAACTAAAAGTAAATAAACAAGTCATTCAAAAAAAAATTTCTCCATTTGCTATAATTGGTGGTTGCATATATGGATGGTGTGGTGCTGGCTGGTAAAAGTGTTTTCCTGATGTTGCCAGGTCAAAATTAGCACAGATAGCAGAGATTCGATCCATACTCTGTTGCATCTCAGCGTCAGAGGCTGCACTGAGCACACAGTCATCTGCAAACAGTTACACATCAATTCTCCCTCCACTTTAGTCTTGGCTTGTAGCCTTTTCAAGTTACATTATTTATTATCAGTGTGGTAGCTGACCTTGATGCTGTTTTCATTGTTGTTGAAGACTTCTAATAGCAAAGTTGAAAACATCATGCTCAAAAGATTGGGAACAAGCATACAGCTCTCTTTCACTCCATTAGTGATTGGGAAAGCATGAAAACATCATCTATTATCCAGAACCTGTGCAAGAATGCTGTCATAGAACCAGTGAACTTCTCTGGGCAACCAAGCTTTTGTGACTGACAGTATCAAAGACCTCGGTTAGATTGACGAACATTGTGTACAGGCTACTCCTGGCATTTCTTCTGGAGTTATTGGGCAGCAAACATCATGTTGACTGTTCCTTGGCTTGTTCTAAAGCCAGACTGACTCTTGGATAGATGCCCATCTTCCAGGAGAAAGATCAACCTATTAAGAAAGACTGGCAATAATCTTGATGACAATAACTAAGAAAGAGATCCCCGTCCCCCGCCATGGTTATCACAGGAAAACTTATTTCCTTTCCATTTATGTTGATGGACAGTAGAGGCATCCTTGATGTCCTGGGGGACAACCCTTCCTTGCCATATAACCTGGAATATTTCTGTCACCTTTGTTATGAGCAGTGGACCCCCATGCCTTATAGATCTCTGCTAGAATGGAATCAGCACAAGGCATTTTGCCACACAAGAGGAGCCTAATGGCATTCAAAATCTCTTCTTTAGTTGGACGTTCAGCTAGAGAGGCATTAACAAATAAATAATAAAATAATCACTATATTTTTGCAAAAAAATTTACTTTCCTTGGACTCTTTGAAATCTATATGTGCTCAGTCTTACAAGGCAGCTTCTCAGTGTGTCTTTCTCACTTGGAAAACACCTTGGGACTTGTCCATTAAGTAGCATCACCTTTCTGATTGAGACAGTAAAGGTCTGGTTTTGAAGGCCTATAGTGGTGCTTTGGTTGGTAAGGACCTAAGGACAGGGCTCGTTCAAATAGTGATTACGAAGCCCGTGAGAATGTCAGAACACTTATTTTGGCAAAGAGCTTGGCAGAAAATACCCTCTGATTTTAAAAAGGTCCTGCCTGCTTTCTTCAGAGCTCTGAAGCACAGTGCATTGGATTAAGCCTCATGGAGAAGATTCCTAACAGTCAAAATCATCAGAAGCACTTGATGGTAAAAATCAATGATCTGAGTCCCTTTGGTTTTCTTAAAGCTTTTTCTTGGAGTTGCTGACTTTTAAAATTAATTTCTTCTTCTGATTTTAAAGTCCATGAAAACCAAACCATTATCTCTACTTCTGAGATTAAAGTGAATGCTACCTAATTCTATTTTTAAATTCCATGGGTTTATAAAAACACTTTATCTGCAAGTCCTGATTAGATAGCATTTTTTAAAAATACCAAAGTTTAAGGCTCACCAATGCCAAAGCTAGTTAACTCCCCATACATTTGATCAAAGGGGTATCTGAAGGGGGCAGAATCAACATTCCTTCTAATTGCTTTAAGTTTTGAGTGGATTGTTTTGCTACATGAATAGGTATCTGAGTGCATATGAATAGAGTTTAGCTGGTGCCTTAGGGAGATGTCAGATGCAATAACAGCCCAGTTCCTTTAAACCTGTGATGGTTCCCAGGAGCCAAATTGGGGGTGCAGGGGAAAGAGCGTGATATTTGGAATCAGGGGAACTAGCTCTTTCCTTGGTCTGTGTGAACTTGAGCAAATCACTCTCCAGAAATTAGTTTACTCAGCTGTATTATGAGGAAGCTGGACAAGGTGATCTCTGAGATACCTTTCAGCTTTAAATACTCTTTTAAGGTATGGCCTCCCCCTGGGAAGTTTAGAGTTTGGGTTAGCTTTGCGTGCATTACATCCTGAGACAAGGTTGAATCCTCTCACTGGCATATAGGCTAGCCAAAATCGCGGGAATTAGGGTTTCAATTCAGTTTCATTCTTGTCCTGACTGGAAGTTTTGGAGGAAGGACTGAGGATGGGCCAGGGAAGGAAAGAAAGAACTGCAGAATCTGGGATCTGGGAATAGGATAGTGTTTCCGGGGTCTGCTGGGAGTAAGGGGAGAGAGGAAGGCATTTCAAGCAGAAAATTGCTGAGTGGTCCCTCTGAAGATCCAGACAGCTAGGACCTTTTTGTTTCTCTGGTAGTGGTTTTGGGAAGTTCAAGTAAATGTGAAAAAGGAACATGGGCTACGAGCCAAGAAGTTTGGATTCCAGGTCTAGTTTTAGTCCTAACTAGCTGTGTGGTCTTCTGAAGTCATTTAACATCTGAGCCTCAGTTTCTTCATAGGTCATATGGAGATCACACTTGCTATGTGAAGACAGGATTGTGGCTGTGATTCAAATTAGATGATGTATGTGAATGTACTTTGAAAGAATTAAGTATTATACACCCATAACATGTTGCTATTAGTTTAAAACCATAAGCTATTGTCTGTACAAGATGAAGCCTAGCTTTTTAGTGTCTGAATCCATAGCCACAACTAGGACAGGGTGTCTGGGGCTTTACCCCAGGTCACC
Organism: Pseudochirops cupreus; assembly: GCA_028627135.1. Classification (NCBI taxonomy): domain Eukaryota; kingdom Metazoa; phylum Chordata; class Mammalia; order Diprotodontia; family Pseudocheiridae; genus Pseudochirops; species Pseudochirops cupreus. The sequence continues at coordinate 65,426,048 of CM053584.1, read as the reverse complement.
ATTATTTAGAGGGTGCTGATAAGGATGAGTACTCATTTAGCTAACAGAAGCAATTAAGCATTTGGTTAGCAAGAATAATTAGTTAAAATCAGGTGTCCCACTTTCTCCCCATAACTCTCCAACTAATCTTTCAACAATCATGTCATTTCCTTGCCCAAAGAACTAGAGGTATTTCTTTACATCTACCATGTAAAGTCCATACTTATAAAGTTGAACCAAGTCCTCTCTGTGCTGACTCTTCCCTGCCTATCCAGACAGCCACACAGAAGCAGAGTTGGAGGGGTTATCCCCAGCTAGTGTTCATCAGGCTTTGCTTAAAGACCTTTAGTGAAGCACATCCTACTTCTAGATAGGTGTAATCATTAAGAAATACTAACAATCTGTTAATGCTAATTAGATCGAGCAGAACGATTAGCTGAACAATTAATAACATTTCTAAGGCTATTTCCTACTGCTTCTCAGTATAAGCCTTCTACTTCTTTGAAGCAAGTTTTTTCACTCTCTGCTTTCCCCACACCAACTCCCCGGTTATTCTTGCCTATGTCTTGGCTGTTGTCTTTGCCTACCATGCTCCTCCTTCTTCCCTAAGTCTGTATAAATCTTACTGATCTATACAAACCTTATGATCCCAAATCTAATTTGTCAATGAGTTCTGCAGCCCAACTGTACTGTGATCTATGATTTTCCTCTCAATTTAGCATCAACACCACATAATTCAGATCTTAGTTATCGGTTTTATGTATTAATTTTGACTTCTCAACTGGATCATAAGGGATCATACCATGAGGGCCATGATCACATTTTATGTTTCTTTGTGTCTCCCACAGTGTCAGACACAAAGTAGGCACTTAAATATTTTTGGTTGGTTGATTACATATTATGGCCAGTGAAGAAAGATAAGGATGATCATAGAAATGATGAAATCAATAGATAATCCTATAGTCCTATACATGTTTGAGCTCTGCATACTATATCTCCTTTGCCCTTCACGACACCCCTGAGAGGTAGATGCAGGACCATCTCCAGTCGTCCTGATCTATATCTTGCCACTGGACCCAGATGGCTCCAGACGAGAAAGTGAGGCTGGTGCTCTTGCAAAGCCCTTCCTCACTTAAGTCCAATTCCCTTGCAAGTCGTGACATCACCTTCTTGATGTCATTGTCCTCTTCAAGAACAAAGGATAAACAACAATAAGATGTAGATGCTATAGATATTATCATTCCCATTTTACAGATGAGGAAACTCTCTGTAAGCCTGAGAGGTTAAGTAATTTTGCCCAGGGTCCCACAGCTAATAGCTGTCTTATGAAGCTGGTTGTAATCTAGATTTTCCTGATTCCAAGTCTACTATCCTTATACCACCTTGACTCTTGGAGACAGAAATAGAAGAAAAGAGAGGGAAATCAAGGGGCCATGAGAGAGGTACAAGAGATAGAGAATGAGATGGATTAAAAGGAAGACAGAAGAAGAGAAGTTGGAGGAGAGATGCCCAGATGTGCTGCAAAAGCAAGGGTTTATCTATTTTGTCTTCACTTTCCTTGTTTGTAAAAATGGGAGAGTTGGACTCGAGCAGGGGTTGGCACACTATGGTGGACGGAGCCTCAAGAAACAGGTGGTAGGCTCTATTTGGTTCCCAGGGCTGCCATTCACTGACTCCTACACTAGACCTCTAAGGTCCTGGGCAACTCTAAAATTTCATGACCCCTGTGAAACATGGAGGAAGAACTCACTTTCCAAGATACATATCCATGAAAAACTACTCCACACAAGAAAGAGAAACAGACACACACACACACACACACACACACACACACACACACACACACTGAACAATTAGAGAGAGGTTCAGACACAGGAGAAACAGTCTTTCGTTTAATAGAATCTCCGTTTCGTTGAGTTCTAGCATACTCAGGCAATGAAGTGGTATAGTGGATAGAATACTGGACTTGGAGTCAGGAAGACCTGAGTTCAAATCCAACCTCAGATACATGCTAGCTGTGTTACCCTGGGAAAGTCACTTAGTCTCTGTCTGCCTCAGTTTCCTCTACTGTGAAATGGTGATTATAATAGCACCTACCTCCCAAGGCTGTAGTGAAGATCAAATTTAGAGACATCTCCACTCCAAATGTTCACATAGACTATGTGTGCCCAACCAGTGATGGAGCCTTCCAAGCACACACTGATCTGACCAGCTACAGTCAGACACACTGTATCTTGACCCCAACATAGTGATGCCATTTGAGTCCTCTTTGAGAACGAAGAACAACAGACAGTGAGGGTCAAATGGTATAATATTTGTAAAGTGCATGGTGCATAGTAGGTGCTTAATACATGTTTCCTTCCTTTAAATTACAAGTTATTGTTGCATTCCTGCAACTATCAGCACAAATGTTGATATCCCTTTTTATCGCTTGCCTCAGAGAAAATTACATCAAGACTTATATCCAGTATTCTCTCTAGACTCTCTCCACCCAAGTTTACATAGTCTTACTTTGTATGAGAAATTGCACAGAGAACAGAGTTCTCCCTTCTAGCAGCGGTATTATTTGAACAAATTTCATGCTGGGCACATTTGGCTCTGCTAATTGCAGCGGAGCTGGCTGCAGCTCTCCATATTATCATTAGAATCATAACAGTTATAGTATTCTTAATGAAGTTTTTCCACAATCCTCAGGATGTAACATATGGTAATTAAAGGAACCAGAAGCCCTCCTGTCTGTTCTGAAGCCCCTTGGAGTCACGAGCATAGGTGGCCCATTAAGTTGTGATGACCGTCACAGGTCTGCCATTAGATTGGAGGTTCTGTTTTTGTGTATCATGGATATGGATCCCTTTGGCAGCCTGGTGATGCCTATGGACCCCTTCTCAGAGAAATGTTCTTAAAATGCTTAAAAAGAAATACACAGGATTTCAAAGAAAACCAATTATATTGAAATACAGTTGTCAAAATACATAGGGTTTTTTTTTGTTGTTTTTTGTTTTGTTTTGTTTTGTTTTAGTTTAGGGACTCCAGGTTACCTCTGCATCATACCCATTTCATCAGTCTGTTGTTTTGGAATTAGGTAAAAGAGTTGGGTAGGAACCAAGTTAAATGTTCAGTTTGCAACTTCTTCAGCAATATTAGTCATCACATCCTAGGCACATGTCCAATAGGAAATGTTTCCTTACATAACTGCTCTATTAGGAGCTCATTTACTGATTGCTCTGATGTTCTAGTGTGGCCCTATCTAGCCCACCAAGTCATATGAAGATTTATGTAATTTCAGTAGTTCTTGAATCTGAACTGATGACCCCAATAGATTTTAATTACACATGGGACCTCTGGGCTTCCATAAGAATGCATCAAATGTGTAACTGTCTAGATTCTTAGGACTAAGATCTGCTTGTTGAATTGAGCTCCTAATCCTTTTGCAACACTCCAATTGGTGGTGATCATGTGTGTGTGTGTGTGTGTGTGTGTGTGTGTGTGTGTGTACAGTTTTAAAAATCCAATCTGGATAAAAAACGTAGCCATACTCTGTGCCTCCTCCCCCAAAGGGATTTGATAATAGATGATTTTGTCCCTTTTTCATTAAGCCAGAAAGCACTTATTAAGTACCTACTGTGTTCCAGACACTATTCTAGGTACTGGGGATACAAAAGAAAAAAAAAATGAAACAGTCTCTTCCCAAAAGGAGTTTATGTTCTACTACCAGTCAACTAAGACTTAATAAATGCCTACTATGTGCAAAGCACTGTGCTAAATTCTGGGACTAAAAAGAAAGGCAAACAAACAAAAAGCAGTTCCTGCACTCAAAGAGTTCGCAGTCTAATGGGGAAAACAACTATGTACAAATACGATATATTCAGGATAAAATTGGGAGAGTCTCAGAGGAAAGATATTGAAATTAAGGCCTAGGAAAACATATGTTTATGTGATGTATACATATAATTAATACAAAAGATATAGAACATAGATTTTTGTAGTTGAGGAGGAGAGGGATCAGGGGTTACTAGTATCTGAGGGAATCAGGAAAGGCTTCATGTACAGTACAGATGCCATCAAACAGTGTTGGAATTTCATAAACCTCAGTTTCCCACAAAGTATCCAGAGCTTTGTTCTTTTGGAAGAACATTTTAGTGTGGGTTCTTTTGTCTTTGCAAGCCCAGCGGAAACACAGCATCCTCTTCCTTCTGGCTTCTTTGGGACTATTCATAGCTACTAAATAGGGTATGACAGATTCACTGTTGTTAAAGAATGTTAGGAACCTGGTGGGATGAGTTAAATGGCTCCATTCTCTCTCTTGTATGGGGTCACTCTCTGGTCAGGATTTCTTCATCTATAATTGGAATTGACTGCTACTTTCAGGGCATGATTCAGCCCAATGGGGATGAGAGAGGATCATGAAATGAACTAGAATAATTTAATACATGGCCAAGCACAGCCCTAGAGAGAATTCCTTTTGGGGGTACAGTACTGGGAAATTTTATTCTAGAATTTTGGTAGAAAGATGTATCCAGGTGCTGTTGAACCATGGAGGACATTCCGAAAAACTACAAAGCACAACCCTGACTCTTCGAAGGGGGCCCAATAAGGTCTAATAAGTAGTGAGAATAAGAGAAGAAAGTAGGTTTTTACACAGGCCACTTACTGCCCTTTGCCCCTGGAGGCCAATTCAATTGTGCTCTAGGTATGAGGGCAAAGTATATTATCAAGAAGAGCCTGAGCTCGTGTCTCACTTTAAGCCCAGAAGGAAGTGAGAGAACTTTGTTTTAGTGGTTGATGTAAAGCATTGTCTTTGTCAAATTACTTTGGTGAGTAGAGGAGAGAGTGAGGCTGACGACTTTTCACAGCTCTGCCTCACTTAAATCCAATTCACACTCAAGTCAAGACATCACCCTCATGATGTCATTGGTCCTCTTCCAGAATGAAGGAGAAACAACAATAATGTAAAACAAAGAAGGGGGGGAATCAGAATCAGAATGACAGAAAAATTGAATGAGAATGAGTGAAGAAAGAATCTTGGGACATATATGAAGTGGAGGTTCACTTCACTTTTAAGGGAGTTTCTGGAGACCATTGGACCCTGACCCACTGAAAAACAGAAACAATCCTTCGCCATTAGATAGGAAGCAACTCTACAAGGGGAGGGACACAGAGCACCAAACGATCAGTAGCTTACCTGACAATTCTCCTCCAGCTGGGAAACTTTTATTGAAAGAGAGTCTTTCACTGAAAATCTGGAAATTATGATAGTCAGTAAAATTATAAAATTATAAAATATATATATAAAATATAGACTATAAAAATATAGTCATTAAAATCTTATTTTCTTCCCATTCCTCTGACACTTAACTTGAGGGCCCATGATTTTGAATTCTTACTCAGATAATGCCTGATTTCTCTTCTGATCCTCAGCTTTGTGGGAATGGGAATGTACATTTTCACAAATTTTTGAGATGTAATTAGAAAAGAAAACAACAACAAAACACTGGGCGAGACATCAGGAGGTATGAGTACTAGTCACTGCTCTCACATGGAAAATGAGGGATTGGGATTAATGACTTCTAATGTCCCTTTTGACTATAAATCTTTGATCTTCTAGTAGACTGGGTTTTGGAAAAGGAAGGATAATTGCTCTCCTTGAGAATGAACGAATAAAAATATCACTTAATAAGTGCTTATTATGTGTCACACAATACAAAAGGGAGACAACCCTTTCTTCGAAGGAATTTACTTTGTAATGGGGGAGACAGCCCATGAAGAGGAATGGTACAGAGGGATGGTTGATTTCATTTGGAAAGTCAGAGGGATGGTGAATGGAGTCATAAGAAAATTGAGAAGTCCTTTCCAGAAGCAGTCGTAATACTACTTTGGTTATGGTTTCTAGAAAAAGAGGTGGGAAGCTAGGTACAGGGGGCTAGGTGATTTGACTCTCTTTGACTTGCCAATCAAAGCCAGTTCAGCTGTTGGAGGAGCTCATCCGCTGTGATTTAGGGTACATACACCCCTGAATTCCTCATCCAGGGTCATAGGGGAACTTGCTGTTCTTGCTGTATTGGCTGGAGCTGAGCTTTGGCTAGACTGTGACAAGGGCCAAGTTCCTTTGCTGAGTTTCTAATTTGGCGCAGGAGACACACCCTAATGAAAACTGGGAAGAAGAATGATTCGCCTATTGCCATTTTAACCATTTGTTAAAATATTTTAATATTTTAATTGTCGCTGTTCAAATGTTTACTTCTTCCTAGCTTCATATCCTTCATGCTTATCACAGACCTGGCACAGAGTAAGCATTCAATGAATGCTATTGATTGAGTGTGTGATGTTAACGCAGTCCGACACATTTAGTGTTTCCTCTCAGACGGGTTTCTTTTTAACACCACTACTTCGCAATATAACAACGTTAACTCGACCATTTCCTAGTTTATATATTTATGTATTTATAAATTTATAATTAATAAATATATAAATTTATAAATTATATGTTATAATTTATATCGGAGGATGTGAATTATGAAACTGGAAGAAAATTGCCTGAAAAGTATTTGACAAGGTCTGTCCGCTTTTATTTATGGCCTAAGTGTCCTATCCTGCAACACAGGAATGAAATTCTTCTATTTCAGCCAAGAGAATGAGCAGTCACCAAATGGACCTGAATCTACAGAGATTTTAACAATAATAAATGTTCTGACAAATCAGAACATTATCATGAAGTCTTTAATTAGAGACTTATGTTTATCTTTATTATCTCTCTGACCTACTGTAACATGATTCATACAGTAGGTGCTTAATAGATGCTTAGTACATGAATCCATTAGCTTTTCTTCTTGCTCAAAGTGGGGAAAAACCTAGGTTCCACTTTTCTTTTAAAAATAGTCTGGTTTTGGTCTTAATAATTTATTCCAAAATTGAATGTTAAAATAAAAGTCATGCTTGAAAGAGACTTTTCTTTTTTTTCCCTTTGATGTTTTTGAGTGCTAGATGTAGCAGGAAAACAACTATAGGATGCATGTGTAGCACCTTCCTCCCCCCATGCTCTGCACATTACAATGCTGAGCACACTCTGAAAGATTTAGGGAGGATTCGGTATTTCTCCTGTCTCGCAGTACTTTTCCATCATAGAGTTGGGAAAAAAGTCAGAATTTCCTTCTGGACTCCTCTGCCACCACAGCTGAGAAAAACCAAGAGGGAACTAACTGAGGGAAGACTTGACTGAAATATTTTTCATGCTTGTGTGTGTGTGTGTGTGTGTGTGTGTGAGCATACACATGCACATGCATGAATGTGGACCTATCACCTGCCAGACTGCAATGGCCCCATGCAAAGAAACAATAAGTGAGGAGATAACCCCAAAGGCCAGATCAAAAACTTTCCAAAACAGGGAAATTTGGAGGCAAAACTTCACTCCTTTGCCAGCTGGAGTTGTTGTTACTGGAATTGAGGCAGCCGGTATTAGGTAACAGTGATGGACTGGACAGACCTTCTCACTCACCGAGAGCCAAGTTCTTATTCTACGTAATTCTGTGGGAAAATAACCTTGGATTCAGCCTGGGCCCATTCTGTCCATGTTCATACCCCTAGCCCAGTTTTTTCAGTGGGAAAAGATGTGCTATGCTGAGAAAATTGACTTTTTTTCTTTTTTTTTTTTTTAACTTTCAAGCCATGATTCCTGGTACAGGGACAACAATTTCCTGGTTCATTTATTTATTGCTTTCGCTGAGTTGCTATTTATACATGAAAATGGAATGGAGTGGTCCAGAACTTCACATTTTACCTAGGCATTTCACTTGGCTAGCTATGACAGAATATTTGGGGTGGGGGAGTGGAGGTTGGGAGCACAGGGCCAGATGGGGGACTGGAATACAGAAAAAGAGTTTTATTTAAGGCCATGCAAGTTAGAAGCTTAGCCAGGATAGCACCAGAACTTCTCAGAGGCCACAGTGCATTTGGTCATTTGCCCCAGGATTCTTTGCTCTGGAGAGGCCTCATGCATTGTCTCCAAGAGGCAGCAAATTGAAGACCTTCAGGCTACTGGTTGTTAGCTCAGGAGTCACAGAAAATGGAACTTCCCCCTCCTTCCATAAGAAAACTCTTGGACTGCATGTCATAATTTTGTGATTCCTTTTCTCCTCCATGATTTGTCCTTAATAGTCTTAAAATCTGGGCGGCTAAGTGGTGCCATAGTGCATAGAGCATTGGGCTTGGAATCTGGAAGACTCATCTTCCTGAGTTCAATTCTGTCCTCAGACACTTATGAGCTGTGTGACCTTGGGAAAGTCACTTAACCCTGTTTGCCTCAGTTTCCTCATCCATAAAATGAACTGGAGAAGGAAATGGCCAACCACTCCAGTATCTTTGTCAAGAAAATCCCCAATGTGGTCAAAAACAACTGAACGATAACAACCACAAAATGTTGGAGTTGGAGTTAGCCCCCAGCATGCATTGACTATGTGATCATGGGCAACTCACTTAGTCTTAGAGGCAACTGAATGAATAGACTTGGAGTCAGAAAGACCTGAATTCAAATCCCACCTCACTAACTTGTTATGTGACCTTGGGCAAATTACTTGGGCTCAGTTTTCCCATCTGTAAGATGGGAAGTACATCACCTACTTCAGGGGTAATTTTAAGGATAAAAATGAGATCCAAAATATAAAGCGCAATATAAGTGTTGTCGTGATGATGCCGAGGATAACCCGTTTAGCGTTTATGATGTGAAACGTCTCTAATAATTTTTGTTGTATCTATTTTTCAGAGTCGTAGAGCTCAAATGTTTATGAAGCATCTTGTAAACCTTGAAGTGTTACATAAATATTAGTATTATATGATGTAACTGGTTTAGTCTCAGCTTTTCATTACGTGAAATAGGTGTAATAATTCTTATAGTACTCAAAAGTATCTACTGAGTCCAGAACTGAACTTGGGCCCAGCACTCTATCTGCTGCCTCACCTAGTTGCCCCAAGTCCAGCAGACTTTCTACTAAACTATGCTTCTACCTCTGTGCGTTGCTTTGGGTAATCCATTATTTTTTTAATTTTTTTTAGCTTTTTTTTTTGGAGGGGGGAGGGCAGGGCAATTGGAGTTAAGTGACTTGCCCAAGGTCACATGGCCAGCAAGTGTTGTGTCTGAGGCCGGATCTGAACTCAGGTCTTCCTGACTCCAGGGCGGGTACTCTACTCACTGCGCCACCTACACACCCCTGGATAACCTATTTTAAGTGTGTCTCACTCAATAGGCATTTGTCAAGGATCATAGACACATATAATTTCTGTGTCAAGAAACACAGAGGATGAACAAAAGGTAGCGTGTGTACACCCTGTCTTTGAGAAATTTACAATCTAATTGGAGAAGTAAGATATACAAGAAACAATTAAAGGATATTTAAATAATTATAGATTGTAAAATATATATATATTCTATATTCTAGGTTGTATCTATATTCTAGGGAATATAAACAAAGATGTGAAAAGTATGAGGTTATTCATGAAACATTCCATAGAAGTGATGAATCTTGAAGCGACATCCATGGATTGGCAGAGAGGAGGGATAGTCAATGAACCTCCCATATCCTCTAGTGGTATCTATGCAATATTGAAGAAGACCATTGACACATGAGGTGGATCCCTTGTGGAAAATTGGTTTTGTGACACAGATTTGCAGAGAATGAGCAGACACACAGGATGAGTTTTAATATGTATCATTGAAGGGAGTACTTATATTAATGCACTGGAATATTGAGAAAAATATACTTAGGTAGAACCCCATCCTCATGAAGTTCTCATCACTTAGTGGTTCATTCCCCCAGGATAGCTATTACTCTTGGTTCTAGAGGTAATCCTGTGGGTTTGTACTCCTAGCACTAAAGCTCATGAGGCCCCCACCGGTGTGCTTCCTGATAACAATCAGCCATTAGATTGAATTTGCCATTACTAAAGGCATTTACTCAAATGGTATAGCAAGAACAGTAGTTACAAAATCTTTCTCTCACAAACCACAAGTACAAGAAGAATTAGCTCAAACTAGATCATAGTGTTGGTGAGGCACATGCAGTGAAGACAATTCACAACCCCTCACACTGCTGTGTCTGCAAGTCCTTTGTAGAGTTCTTACATAGTTCCCCTTGAATAGAGAGACTCTACTGGATGGAGTGCACAGGATGGTCCTACACAGGACCTGGGTTCTTAGGTCCACTCCTCTCCATATCTTCACTCTCTTTCTGTGATGCTGCTTGAAGCTGTTTCCTCCCTTAGGTGTCTGTTTCCTTGGATCTTTGTCTGGAGTGCGTCCCACCGGACGCAGTGTCTCCTAATGGTCCATTGGCACTTCTTCAAAACTACAAGGCAGGGGGCTGGAGAAAGGAGACAGAAATTCCTTCCTCCCCATTCCCCACACCCTGCAGGAATTATCTCCACAGGCTAGCAGTTTTTCAAAAGCTCTCAGGCTTGAACTGCTAAAATTTGTCCAGGCCTTAGCTATTTAAGACCCCTAGAGGTGTGACTAATTTGCTTGTTTAGCCAATTGAATTGTTCTCTTCTTGACTCAATCACAGAGGTATTCCCAACTTATAAAGGGACCATGGAGTAGCCACATAATTTACAATGACTTAACATCTCATTAACACCTTGTGATTACATTCTGGGCTTTCTATGACTACATCATTTGAGGAGGGGCAGGGGAATCACCATCATATCCTCTCCCTTCTTTAAACTCTAATAATAATAACGATAGTGAAACTGTCTAGTTGTATAACAAACCATACTCTTAAATAAAAGTACTTTCATATATATTATTTTATTTAGTCTACACAACAGTCCTTTCAGATAAATATAGCAGATGTTTCTGTCCCCCTTCATAGATGGGGCAGCAACTTGAAGGCCACATAAATACTTGGTGGAAGAGCCAGTTGTAGCTGTCATGTCTTCCTTTTAGACTTTTAATTTCTTTCAAAAGTTTATTAATGAGACAGATGCCTTTAATAATTTAGGAAATGTAGAGTGACTGTACTAATGTCATCTGTTACCAAAAATATACTTTAAATGACCTGGAATGTACTCTTAAAGGATAATAGATTTAAAGCAAAAAAGAGACCCCAGAAGTCATTTAGTTAGAGATTAAGGAATTTTACAGATGAAGAAATTAAGATACAGAGAAATTTACTGACTTGTATAAGTCATTAATATGTAAGTATTACATACTTTATTATTATTATTATTATTATTATCATTAGAAACTAAGTAACAAAGGTTCAATTTTAACCCCAAACCTCCGATACCCAGACCAATAAATACTCTTTGTATGATGCTACCTTCTCTTATTTCTCTCTTCATCAGATCCTGGTATCCATTTTACCTCTACTCATTTTGTTCTAGTTCATTGATAGAGCCCAGTAGATGACCTGAGACTTTTAGAACATTTAATCCACTTGTTCCTTTGGTCTACATTCAAGTATTCTCATCCTTAGGACTGATTCTTCTCATTGGCCAATATAGGCCAAACCCAGCATTACCTCACATTCTGGGCACTTTTCACACCTCACCATGGCTTTACTTCCTTGTTCAGGTGCTGACCAACAGGACTTGAATACTTCTATGAATCTAATCTCATGGATGTGGGACTCTAAAAGTGCAAATTGATGTCTATCCTTGCTCATCCATCCTGTGTCATTCTTGTCCATATCCCTCCATGAATCTTCCTCAGGTCTACCTAACATACTTTCTCTAGAATTTTTGACATGGCGTGCATACCAGTGGTTGGTATTGGTTGCTGTCCATTGGTTGTATATACAACTGCTGGTAATATTCCAAGGATGACCATGAAATGATCAATTTCTTTAGCCATGGTAACACTGATTGTGTAATTGTCCAGTCTTTCAATTAGGCTCAATTTCAAAATTCCTTGCCCAACTTTTTTTTAAAACTAGACTTTATTTTTTTAATTAACAGAAATAAAACTTTCTTCTACCTCTATTCCATTGGGGGGGGGGGGAAGCAAATATCTTGTAACAAATATAAATGTGTAATTACATACAATAAGATATTACAGCTTAAAGCTGCATAGAGACTTTTAGAAAACCCTGCACTTAATCAAGCAAAGCAAATTCCTTCATTGGCCATTTTCTTTTCTTTTTTAAAAAAATATTTATTTATTTTTAGTTTTCAACATTCAGTATTCATAATATTGAGGGACCTACTCAAAACCAAACATTTTCTTTCTTTAGTATCACAAATAACTACCTTTGAATGCCTATAAGTGATTGACACATTATTTCTATGCCATTATGGAGGGCTTAATGTCAGGTCACATTGAGTCAATGAGCATTTATTAAATGCCTACTATGTGCCAAGTACTGGGTTTAGTTTTAGGAATACAAAAGATGGCAGAAATAGTTTCTACCCTTAAGGAGTTCACCATCTAACAGAGACAGACAACATGCAAACAACTTTATATACAAACAAAATAGATACATACAGGATAACTTGGAGATCATCTCAGAGGAAGGTACTAATATTAAGGGAGAAGAACCTTTGAGAATTCTTTTAACCAAAGTTGGTAAGAGCCAATTAGCAGTTTGGAGACTGAAAGGGAAGGTTTTGTTAAAAGTAAGATTGTGACCACTAGCTCATACACATGAGCCACCAAGAAGTCTTCAGGTGTTCCTAGAGCTCTAAGCTGAATTCTCTTTTTTCCTTTTTTTTTTAATTCTTATTTTTATTTTCAGTTTCAAATTTCCCTTCCTCCACCCTGCTTCTCCAACTATTGAGAAGACAAGAAATTCAATACCCATTATACATATGAAGTCATTTGAAACATATTTCTGCATTAGTCCAGGCTCAGTTTTAAGTAGTATCAAAGGAGGAATAGCACTCATACTTTGTTTTCTATTTAACACATTTCTTCTCTCCACATATGGTAACTATTACGTTTTCTCAAAAATCAGAGACAGGGGCAAATACATGGAATCAAGGATGTGGAAATGAGGAAAACTTTCATAGTTTGATGATTTCCTAATAGAATTTTGGGGTGCTTTGAGGAGTCTTGGAAGCTGTTTTAATTTCCATTAAGATTAGCAAAGAGAAGAGAGAAAGAAAGAGAGAGCAACAGAGAGTGAAAAAGAAGGAGATAGAGAGAGGGGGAAGAAAAGAAAGAAAAAAGAGGGAAAGAATGTGTGTGGAGAGAGAGAGAGAGAGAGAGAGAGAGAGAGAGAGAGAGAGAAATTGTAGTTATTCTAGAGGGATTGTTTGGTTTTAATTCTTAAGTTGGAAAGATTACTTTTTGCCAGCTTGCTTAGTCAGTTCCTTGGGGAGTCCAGGCAGTGACTAATTTTGTTGTTCATTCCAGCAGCATTTATTGCCTTTTATGTTATATTTCCCAAGTTCTAGTGTAGCACAGAGTCAGGCTGCATGAAGCCACCAACCTCTCTCTCCACCACCTGCAAGTTCTGTCCTTTTGCAATGTCCCAAGCACTATTTTAAAAATCATCACATTGCACCAAAGTTAGAAGTACAGACATTCCTTTTTTCACTGAAGCCCTCATGCTCTGGTATGTCATAAATCTTGTTAAAAGATGATGTCAAGGGGCAGCTAGGTGGTGCAGTGGATAGAGCACTGGTCCCAGGGTCAGGAGGACATGAGTTCAAATCTGTCCTCAGATGCATGTTAGCTATGTGACCCTGGGAAAATCACAACCTCAACAGTCTTAAGGAAAAAAAAAAAGATCATGTCAAAATTTTAGATGTGCCTTTGGTGACTCAGAATTAACCGAAGAGAATTTAGTTCTTGGGTTCTAGATAAGAGTGCTTCTGTTATTTTTCTTTAAAAAAATATTTTATTTATTTCATTAAATATTTCCAAATTACATGTAAAAATTAACTTTTTATAAAATTTTGAGTTCTAAATTCACTCCCTCCCCCCTACCCCTCTCCCACTCCTTTAGAAGGCAAGCAATATATTGATTATGCATGTAAAGATATGTAAAATATATTTCCATATTAACCATATTGCAAAAGAAAACACACACACAGAAAGACAAGAGAAATAAAGTAAAATAAAACAAACCATGTGCTTCGATTTAAGAGCACTTACTTTAATAGCAAATAACACAGTTCTGACTAGAGTCCAGGGTGAGACATAAATGGGGACCTGAGGACCTGATTAGCAGAAGAAATCTCACTGGTTGGGGCCTTGAACTAACCAGGAAATACCTTTTTTTAAAAAAGCAATCATTTGCAAACATTTTTGTTTAGCTGCAGCGTGTTCATCCTACTTTCCAGTATTATGGCCACAATGAATCTAACTTGGTAAACCTCATTGGCCCTTATTTTCAGTTCTTATTTACCTGATTCCTGATTTACTTTCAGATCTTGGACTTGAGTCTTTTTTTAAAAAAATAAAATTGTTTTTGTTTAAATTTATTTTTATTTTAAATTTACTATTCATTTTAATTCATTTCTATTTTTATTTAAAATTATTTTGACATTTTTAAAAATATTGAATTCCAAATTCTCTCATCTCTCCCCTTACCCATTGAGAAGGCAAGCAATGTGTTATCAATTATACACATGAAGTGATGCAAAATGTATTTCTATATTAACCATGTTGCTAAGAAAGAAAGAAAAATAAGCTGAAAAAAAGTATGCTTCAATCTGCACTTGGGGCTGTCTTTTTGGAGGTGGACAGCACTTTTCATCACGAGTCCTTTGGAATTGTCTTGGATCAGCATATTGATCAGAATAGTCTTTCACAGTTGATCACTGTTACAATATTTGCTCTTATTGTGTACAATGTTCTTCTGGTTTCACTCCCTTTCCTTGTCCCTTGAGTCTTCACAAACTTGTAGAATTGGATAATGGCCATAGAAAAGTGACACAGGAGCAGAATCTGAGAGATGACCGTTGTTGAGAAGTGGGTAATATTAGACAAGTGGAGCAGTACTGGGCCTGGAGTCAGGAAGACCTGAGTTCAAGCACCCAACACTCACTAGCAGTGTGATGTTGGCTGAGCAAATCATAGCCTCAGTCTCATCCAGTCTTCTCATCTGTTAAATGGGGATGATAGTAGCACCTATTCACAAGGTTGTTGTGAGGCTCGACTGAGATCATATTTGTAAACTATTTGGCATGTAGTAGGGGCTTAATAAATGTGTGTTCGCTTCCTCTTCCTTTTTCCCTCCCCCTTCTGGAATATTTTATATTTTATATTTATATTTTAAATATAATATATTATATATTTATATTTTATATCCCATTTGTTTCTGCTTAATTTTCCTTATATGTTGAAGGGAAAGAGAGTGGACTAATTGAGGCATAAAAAGAGGGCAATAGAAAGGAGTAGGGTTCCAAGGACAGAATGAAACTGAGGGGCAGAAGAATAATACAGTGGTGAAAGCCCTGAATTTGGAGTCTGAGGAGTCGGGTTTGAATGCTACCTTTGCCACCCAGGTGATCTTCTGTTTCCTCCTTCTTCCCAGGCTTTGGTTTCCTCACCTATAAAAGGAGTGGGGTGGACTATATAGCCTGAACATCTCTTCTGATTTTAGGTCATGAGGCTTTTAGTCTTGTGGGGAAAAGCTCAGACCCATGCAAAAACAGCAGCATCCTTGATCATTTTTCCTAATGTAGTCAGAGATGTTCTAGTGAAGTGGTTCTCAACCTGTGGGTTATGTTCAATTTGTAACAATGAAAATACATCCTACATATCAGATATTTACATTATTATTCATAACAGTAGCAAAATTATAGTTATGAAGTAGCAATGAAAATAATTTTATGGTTGGGAGTCACCACAACATGAGGAACTGTATTAAAGGGTTGCTGCATTAGGAAGGTTGAGAACCACTGGTCTAGTGTAAGAGATAAAGTGTGGAACATGGAGTCAGGAAGACTGGGTTTGGACCTGTCTCAGAAATTTACTGGGACGATCACCTAACCTCTCTGGGTCTCAGTTTTCTTATCTGTTAAAGGACAAGGTTAGAAGCAGTACAGCATAGCAATTAGAGTCGTGATAAACTCAGAGTTAGGAAGACCCAGGTTCAGATCCCAACTCAGGGCACTTAGTAGCATGAAGCTACTTTGGGCAAGTCACTTACCCAATCTGACCTTCAGTTCCTTTACTGCAAAATGAGGGCATTGGATTTGACTTACCCTCACAAGGTTCCTTCCCAGCTCGACACCCAGGACCCTACAATCATTTAGAGTCAATTCATCTAGAAATATTTAAAGACAAGTTTCAGCAACAGGAGAGTCAGCAGTAAGAAGACAGAACCAAATAAATATTCACTGAATTTGTTTTGCTGAGTGGGGATGGGAGATCTTTGGGGGGGCTTGTTAGCCTTCCTGTGATCTGACGGTTATTGCGTTATTGCTCCTTATAATTAAAGAGAAATCATTGTCCCTGGGTTACCTTGGCAAAAATTAATTAGCGTAAGCTAGCAAAACTCAGGCGCTCCCCTCTTGTTATCTTAATCTTGGACCAGAGAGTCCTGGGGAAGAGGGAGGCAGGGAGCCTTTGATGCAATTGCGGAAAAAACTTGATTGGGAGAATTGTGTCAAAGATATAATAACCACAGCCTCTCGAGAGAGTTGTCTTTCAGCCAGCCCGTGTTTGCATTTTCACATGGACTAGGTTTTCAGACTGCTCCAGAAGCTTTAATCATTTACAAATCATTTTTCCAGCTGTCCAGCTGCTCCCTGCATTATCCGTTTTCTTTAAGGAGCTCTTGCTTTTGTCTGTTGACTTTCTAATGCTGTTTAGGAGGAGCTCTCCAGACTTGTTTTCTGGGGGACGGGAGAAAACATCGGCTCCTTTCAAGTTGAGAGGAGGTTCTTCTGTGAGGTTTAGGAGAGGGAGCCTGGAAAACTTCTTTGCTTTCTGTTTGGCCAAGAGATGCCCTTGGTAATATCCAAGCCTTGGAAGCCCTGTTCCGACAATATTGCCTCCTCCTCTTTCTAGCCAGGTGGAAAAGTCAGCATTAAAAGCAGAGGATCACTGTCCCTCTTTGGAACTTTCTATCAGGATGGAATCTATGCTTCAGTGTTGTTTTACAGACATTTGTAAATAGCATCTTCAACACAAAACAAGTGTTTCTTCTAAAAAGTTTGCCTCTGGCCATGTGGATCTTTCTTCTTAGCTCTTTTTTTCTCAAGATAAGTTCTAACTGAAATGCTTTCCCTAATTATGTATGTAGAAAAACATTTTTGTCCAAAGGATTAAAGGGCAACAGTTAGAAGCATCTCCCTGAATTTCCATGTGCTTGCTTGTTTTTCCTTTGCAATGTGAATAAAGGGGTTGGGCCATTTGGTTCTAGGAGAAAAAACACAGAATGATATGTTGGGATTAGTTTGCTCTCTGTATATCCAGGAAACACTGCTGTTGTCCCTGTGGGACAGTGTGGAGGAGACCAGATAAGCTATTCAAGTAAAAAAGTCAGGGGGCGGGGGAGCTAAAAAATCAGAGCTTAGCATAGACGGAACAAAGTGGCCACAATTGTAGAGACTGCCCTTCCTTCAAAGCTTGAGAACAAAAAAGAATCTTGATGGCTTATGAGAGCACAATTGTAGAAGACTGATTAACTATCATGATTTAACATTATTATGTGCTCAGCAGGGAGGATGTGATTTTTTAAAAATCTATATTTTATTTTTCAAATTAGAAAAAAAAGTCATCCTCCTTCACTTCTAGGCACATCATATCACAGGAAGTTTGTCTCTAGGGGATTCTGCAGCCAGTTTTATAGTCATTTATTTAATGCATCCAGGCAGCACATTTTATAAAACAAAACCAACTTTGTTTAAGTGGTGAGAGAAAACATTAGCATACTAGGGGAAGCAGAAGGGACTCTTTTGTTGCCAGGGCTAACCATCTGCCATTAGGAAGGTAAAAAGAAAAAGCACTCAAATGACTAAAAGCTGAGTTTCTGTTTGAAATGAAATATATTAAAAGCCAAACACAGCAATGCATTATTAATGAAGAATTGTGTAAGAGAAATGTCATAAGGAATATCACCAGAGAAACGTGTGACCTGAAAAGAAAGTGGGCCAGTCATGAAGCAAGAGTAAGAAATAGAACTGTTTGTCACATACTCCTTTGGTATCAAGATAGTGACAAAAGATCTAAACAAAGGTCTCCAGTACATTGGGGTGAACCACCTATGAAAGATTTAAAGGAGAAAAGGAAGAAAACCAGCATTTATTAAGTGCCTACTACATGCCAAGCACATAGTTGCATGCCTTGGACTTATAAATCCCTATTTCTTTCCTTCCTCCTTTCCAGTCATTGTGCTAAGCATGTTACAAATATTGTCTCATTTTATCCTCAAAACAAGCCTAGGAGGTAGGTTCTGTTGTTATCCCTGTTTCATAGTTGAAGAAACGGAGGCAGATAGAGGTTAAATGACTTGGCCAGAGTCACATAGTACATGTCTAAGACTGCATTTGAACTCAGGTCTTCCTGTTTCCAAGTTCAGCTCTCTGCTAGGAAACTTTTTATTCCCTAGGATAAAAATGCATAATTACCGTTGTCTTTTTGGGCTTGAATATTTGCAAAACTTCCATCAAAGTCCTACTTTGCCTCATCCTAGCATGGAAGTGACCCTGGATTCCTAGAGGGTAATAAGCCAGCAGAGTGTTAGCTCTGGTAGGTACTACCAGGTGGAAAATGTTGGTGTAGGTCTGGCTGACTATGGATTGTCATCCAATGACCAGCCTTACTTACTTTAGAGAGGATTATCTTCACAGGATTCACTACTAAGGTAATAGGCATTTTTGATTGCAGAAAACTCATGACACTATCACTAAATCATGGAGGGGATTAGCTGGGTGTTGGTGAAAGAAGCATTGTCATCAATGAAATATTGAGTCTTGTCAAAGAATTATTTGTAAAACCCAATAAGACATAAAAAGAATTATTGGAGACTTTAAGAACTCTGTAACCATAACAAGTAACAAATCAAGGAACAGTGATGTAAATGGAACTCAACTTTCCTCAAACACAAATAATTTATCTTCATATGCATTTTAATTTTTAAAATGTATTAAATAGTTTGTAATGGGCCAGGCATTTTGCTAAATTATATGAATACAAAAACAAAAATCAAAGTCCCTGTCCTCAAGAAGTTTACAGTCTACTGGAGGAATATAACAATAGGGTCTCAAGATTATAAATCTAGAGCTGAAAGGGGCCTCAGAGACCATCTAGTCAAACGTCATCATTGTAGAAATGACCAAACTGAAGCCCAAATTGGTTAAGTGATTTGCCCAAGGTCCCTCAACTAGTACCTGCCAGAATCTGGATTTGGACTCAGGACTTCTGATTCCTGAGTTAGTGTTCTTTCTTTTCCACTATGGAAAACAAAGAAGCTTCCAGTCATTAGCAATTTCTGTACTCTTGTGTGAAGAAGGTAGATGCCATATTCCAACTTTCGTAGACAGATACAGTGGAAACATAGAGAGCATGACCTCCAAGATCATCTATAGAGACAAAGACAAAGAAAAGTTAAAGAATTAGGACTCCTTTTTTAGATTCGTGTTTCACTAGGTATCAATAATTCAGTAGATTAAAGGGATACTGTAATCAAAAAGCAGCTATTAAGTGTCTGTTATATGTCAGGCACTGTACTACATGTTGGGAGAGAGTGTGCAAAGAAAGTAAGAAAACGCAATCTTTTCCCTCAAAGAACTTACACTCCAATGGGAAAGACAATATGAGAACATATAGGTAAATGCAAGATAGGTGAAAGATGAAAGGCATTCTGAGCAGACATTAGTGGTTGGAACAGAGAAAGACCTCCTGGAATAGAGAGGATTTGAATTGATTCTTACAGTCATGGAAATCAAGAGGTAGAAGTGAGAGGCATGGAGGGATTTCTGGGAGCAGAGCCAAGATGGTAGAGTAGAAGGAACACTCAGCTGAGATTTTTCAACATTCCCCTCCAAATAACTTAAAAACAATGCCTCAAATTGAATTTTGGAGTAGCAGAGCCAGCAAAAGGTCAGAGTGAGACATTCTTCCAACTCAAGACAACTTAAGAGGTCAGAAGGAGAGATCTGTCATATGACAATGAAGGCTGATCCAGAGCCCATGTGGATGTAACACCAGTGGTGGGACTTGCTGAAGGCAACAGAAATAGCAGGAGATGTGGGGGCTATCAAGCCAGATATCTGGGAACTGGTCATAAAGAGATTACAGGGGACTCCTGTGCTATCCTCAATGCAGGACCAGACACTGTTTGGCAACTCCATTGCCTATACTCAATTCCAGGTTTCAGTTCAAGGGTGGAGAAGAGCATTTCAGTCACAAGGGAGCAAGGGCCCTGAAGAACAGTATTGATTTTAATCCCAAGCAAATGAGGCCCTTTATGGGTAAGAACCAAAGCTCAGACCAGGAGAGCAGAGATCATACCTCTTCCCAAATTATACCTCCTTGGAAGTGCCAAAAAATTCCAAGCCCCCAGAACTAGCTCTGAAAACAGAAATATGAAAAACTCTGAAACTTGGATAGTCTCCCCCATCCCACCCCCACTAGAAACAGAACTGGACTTTAACATAAAGTTCAAAGTCAAGAAATGGACTTGAAAAATAAGTGAAGAAACAAGAAAAGAACCTGACCAGAAAAAGTAACTATGGTGACAGGGAAAATCAAGACACAAACTCAGAAGACAATGATGTCAAAACAGCTACAAGCAAAGCTTAAAAAGGGAAAAAATATGACTTGGACACAAGTCCAAGAAGAACCCCTGGAAGAACTTTAAAAATGCTTTTCAAAATAAAATAAAAGTAGTAGAGGAAAATTGGGTAAAGAAATTAGAACAAGGGAAGAAAATTATGGAAAAAAACCAATTAACAGTTTGTTCAAAGAGGCACAAAAAATACTGAAGAAAATAACACCTTTTTAAAAATTGGTCAAGTGGAAAAAGAGGCACAAAACTTCATTGATGAAAATAACTCCTTAAAAAACAGAATTGACCAAATGAAGAAAGGAATACAAAAATTCACTGAAGAAAATTATTCCTTAAAAATTAGAATCAGACAAGTAGAAGGTAATGATAGCATGATACATCAAGAAATAACAAAAACAAAGTCAAAAGAATGAAAAAAATAGGAGAAAATTTGAAATGCCTCATTATTTGTAATTATCTTTTTTATTGTACTGTGTTATGAAAATGTTTGTTTTGTCACAGGAATTGAAAATAAAATAACTTTAAAAAAAAGATTCTCCATAGACAGAGAATGCAGAAATGAGTCAGTTATGTTAGAATGATGTTTTTTAAAAATGTACAGGCAAGAAAAGGGGATGACCTGGAAGAAGGGGGGGAGGGAGAGGAAGCATGGGGGAAATTATCTTACATAAGAAGTTTGTAAGGCAGAACTCTTACAGTGAAGGGTAAAATAGAAAGGGTGTGCAACACTTAAACCTCACTCTCATAGAAATTGGTTCAAAAAGGGAAGAATATATATACACACTCAATTGGGTACAGAAATCTATCTTGCCCAACAGGAAAGTAAGAGGGGAAGGAGATACAAGAAAAGGGAAGATGATAAAGAGGACGGCAGATAAAGGAAGTCAGTGGTCAGAAGCAAAACAGACTTTACAGGAGAGATGGAACAAAAAAGAGAAAAGAATAAACAGAAGAAAAAAATGATGGAGGGAAATGCATACTTAGTAATCATAACTGAATGTGAATGGGATGAATCCTCCCATAAAATGTGAGTGGATAGCAGAATGGTTTACAAGAATATGTGGTTTACAAGACACACACTTGAAACAAAGAGACAGATACAGAGTTGAAATAAGGAGCAGAATGTATTATGCTTCAGCTCAAGTAGAAGGAGTAGATGGATGAATTAGACATGCAACAAAAATAAAACTAGAAAAAAAACAAATTTAATGTCCCTGATTAAACACCAAAATGGACATCCTGAAAAACAAAGGAGAGATTAATAAAATTGAAAGTTAGAAAAAATAATTGAACTAATAAAGAGCTGGCTTTATGGGGGGAAATATAAAATTGATAAACCATTTGACTTAAAAAAAAAAAGAAGAAACCCAAATTACTAGTATCAAAAATTAAAAAGGGTGAATGCACCACCAATGAAGATGAAATTAAAGAAATTACTAGTAGTTATTTGCCAGTAAAACTGGCTATCTAAATAAAAGGGTTGAGAGAGCACAGGAATAAATGGAACCTTTCTTAAAATTATAAGTAGTATCTATTTAAAATCAAATAGCAGGAATTATCTGTAAAGGGAATAAACTTGAAACCTTCCCAGTGAGATCAAGGGTGAAGCAAGGATATCCATTATCACCATTATAATACAATATTATATTAAAAATGCTAACTATAGCAATGACAGGAAAAAGAAGTTAAAGAAAAATAGTTAATGAGGAAATAAAACTTTCACTTTTTGCAGATGATGAGGGTATATTTAGAGAATTCAACAGAATCAACTAAAAAACTAGTTGAACCCATTAAAAAATAAACCCACATGAATGTTGAAAAATGAAAAGAGAAATTTCATTTAAAATAACTTCAGACAAGTTAAAATACTTGGGAGTCTGCCTACTTAGTCAAACCCAAGGACTATGTGGACACAATTACAAAACACTTTTCACACAAATAAAAACAGATCTAAACCACTAGAAAAAATAGCAATTGCTTGTGGGTAGGTGTAACAGCAATCAATTTGGCAGACACTTAGCACTTAGTAACTTGAGGCTAAAGTATGGAAGGTGTGAACTCTGTCCCACTGTTGAGAGAGTGTGAACTCCCCTGTTGACGTGGAAAAAAGGGATTGGTTGAGACAGGAGACCAGTGTGTGTATATAAGCAAGAATTCTAGAGACAGAGAGACAGATTTGGAATGTTGCTCCTGGTGGAGGAAGAATAGTGGAGACTGAAGGCAGCTGAGAGAGAGACAGAGAGAGAGAGAGAGAGAGAGAGAGAGAGAGAGAGAGAGAGAGAGAGAGAGTTTCTCTCCCAGCATCTGGAAGCTGACTGAGAACTGAGATGGAGTTTTTCTGAGACCAAAATCTATTGAAGGCCACCTGGAAGGCTGAGAGGGATTGCCTGGAAGGCCTCCTGCAAGGCTGAGGGGGCTTGCCTGGAAGGCCAATATTCCTTCTGGGTCCTAGGGCCAGCTGAACTGCTGGAGGACTGAAGAAGCATGACCAGGATAAGACTTTGTTTATTTGTGGCCTGGCTGATCCTTAAGTTCCAGGCAAGAGAAGTGGTGAAGGGTTTGAGATGTGTCGGACCCCATGAACTTCGGTGTGTACCAGGGATTTCCTGGAGAACTGGACAAGGACCTGGTTGCTGTCTGCTTCTGAATCCAGGTGACTGGTGGATCCAGGAGGGAGCTAGGACCATGGAAGGGGATCCAGGGAACCAGAGAGACCACCCAGAGTCAAGATGAAGAAAAGGCCTCCCTTTGGATGAAATTGAGGTTTGCTGGACACCAAGGGGTGGAGGGTTTGTGTAATTTTCTAATGACTGTACTAGTGTTTAATAATATTTAGTAATTGTAAATCTAGATTAGTGACTGATTAAGTTAATGGTTGCCCCATGAGTGGAAGATTGATATATTGTGAATTGATTGAATGATTAAGTGAGGAAGGTTTCCCCCTTAGGGAAACCAGATGATTATTCTTTTATTCCTTGTTCTAAATACTGTGGCCACTATAGTGAAAACTGTGTAGCCATTCTAATGTTAAGCTGTTATGAACACCATATTGTGATTTTTCTCTGATAAGATGTAATGTTGTGAATATTATATTGTGATATATTGTGAATGTTTGCCTTGAT
>CM053584.1:65366820-65402175 GCA_028627135.1 Pseudochirops cupreus | reverse complement strand
GGAATCTGCTAGTGCATGGTGTAACAGTAGGCTGAACCAATTAATAAAAGTGACAATTCTACCTAAGTTAACTTACTTAATCAGTGCCATACCAATCAAATTACCAAAGAATTATTTTATAGAACTAGAAAAAAATAATAATAAAATTCATCTGGAAGAGCAAAAGGTCAATATTATCAAGGAAATCAATGAAAAAAATGTGAAGGAAGGTGGCCTAGCCATACCAGATTCCAGTCTATATTACAAAGCAATAATCATCAGAAGACTATGGTACTGGATAAGAAATAGAGTGGTGGATCTGAGGAATAGATTAAACACACAATACAATGTAGTAAATGACCATAGTAATCTAGTGTCTGATAAACCCAAAGATCTAAGTTTTGGGAATAAGAACTCACCATTTGATAAAAGGTGCTGAGAAAACTGGAAAGCAGTTTGGAAGAAACTAGGTATAGCCCAACATCTCACACCAGACACTGAGATAAGGTCTAAAATGGTAAATGATTTAGACACAAAAAGTGATATCATAAGTAAATTAGGGGAGCATGGGGAAATGTACCTATTGGTGGACTTGTGAACTGATCCAACCATTCTGGAGAGCAATTTGGAACTATCCCCAAAGGGCTATAAAATTTTGCATACTTTGATCCAGCAATACTGCTACTAGGTCTGTATCCCAAAGAGATCAAAGAAAAGGGGGGGGGGGGGAACTGTGTGTACAAAAATATTTATAGCAGCTCTTTTTTGTGGTGGCAAAGAGTTGGAAATTGAGGGGATGCCCAACAATTGGGGAATGGCTAAACAAGTTATAATATATGATTGTGATGCAATACTATTGTGCTACAGGAAATGACAAGCAGGATAACTTCAGAAAACTTGGAAAGACTTACATGAACTGATACAGAGTGAAGTGAGCAGAACCAGAAGAACGCAGAAATAGCAGTATTATAATGATTGTGTGTTTGTCCTTCATTCTTTAAGAGGACCATAATAGCAGTGAGATGATGACATGACTTGCAGTTGACTTTGTTTTGAGTGAGGGAGAGCTGTGCAAGGTCGCCAGTCTCACTTTCTCCTCCAGAGCCATTTGGGTCCAGTGGCCAGATATTCATCAGAATGACTGGAGATAGCCTAGGATGCGGTGGGAGACCTTGGCCCTTTTAAGCCAAGATTTTCAGGTTCTTACTTTGAGTGAGGTAGCATCCATTCAGTGAATAGGTCTCTTTAAGAAGTGAGTCAAGGGATGGCCCCTTTAATAAAATTTTTTTTAAAAACTGGGAGGGGAAGACCCTCAGGGCTGCTGATCAAAAGAGCAACACTTACTATTGACATTCACTCTGAGCCAGGAAGGTCAAAAAGGATTAGACAACAATTACAATGATGATCATCTGTGAACGACTTAGCTCTTCTGATAAAGATAATGATCCAAGAACATTCCAAAGGGCTTATGATGGGAAATGCTATCCACCTCCAGAGAGAGAACTGATGGACTCAGAGTGCAGATACAAGCATATTTTTAAACTTTCTTTATTTTTCTTATGTGTATGTGTTGTGTTGTGTGTGTTTTCCTTTGCAACATGGCTAATATGGAAATATGTTTTGCATGACAAAAGAAAAAGTAAAGGCATGGAGGTGTAAAATGTGACATTTTATTGGAAGAGCCTCAAGTAGATTAGTGTTGCTAGAACATGGTGTGCGGAAGAACATAAAGTCAACTGGAAATGGAAGAAGGGCCCAGGTTACCCAGAGTTTTAAATGCCAAACAAATAAGATTATATTTGATCTTGCAGATAATAGGAAGCCACTGGAGTACAAGAGGTAGTATGTAGGGAGGTCAGACCTACATGTACTTTGGCAATTAAGGAGATGATGGATTGAAGTGGGAAGAGGTTTGAGGTAGGGAGACTAATTAGAACTGTAGATTTTATTCAAGTATTTTACAAAGTAGCTCATACTATTTTTGTGGGAAAGATGATGAGAAGTAGACTAAATTGATAATATAATTAAATGGATTAAAAACCGGTTGAACAACTATAATCACTGAATTGAATTGTTCATAGTTCAGTATCAACATGTACCAGTCTGTGAGCAAACCCTCCATCCTCTCTGGGCCTCCATTTCCTCATTTCTAAAAATGAGGTTGGAAGAGATGATTCACTACATCTTCTTTCAGTTCTTAGGGGTCTATTGTTCTGGGGTTCTACAGGCAGTAAGCAAATATGGACTCTCTGCAGGGCAGATTACACACTGCTGTGGGTCTCTTCCTCTTTGCTTTTTGAGGGGTCTAGTGCAATAACATGTTCATTCACGCATGGGCTTTTTTAATGATCTTGAAGAAAATATTCTCTCTTCAGGCAGTTGGAGGACTTATATTTTCTTTTTTCTTCTATGATATAACTGGACTATATTATGCTTTTTCTAGGGCAGCCACAGATCACAACATTGACAATACAACAGAGATCCTTAGAGAGTGGCTGAAGAATGTGCAGAAGTTATACCACTATGTGGAATGGAGGCCTATGGATGACCCTCAGTGAGTATCAAGGACAAATCACTGACTGTTTCCCATTCTTCACAGATGTCTCTTTTATCAAAATACATTGTAAGCTCCAATGGGCATTTATGTTGTAGCTTCCTCAGTGCAAGTAACATGAATGAATATATTAATTTTTTTTACAACCTATTCCTCATTGTTTGACATCCCCAATGCCAGCCCAATTCTAGCTTAAGGAAGACTGGTTTTAGGAATGTAGTGAATTCCAAACAAGATATTAGAGATCATTACATAATATAAAATGGATAATTTCAATTACAATAAATTAAAACATTTTTGCACAAAGAAAACCAATGCAGCCAAGATGAAAAGGAAAGCAGAAAACTGGAGGGGGGGACATTTTACAGCAAGTTTTCTCTGATAAAGACCTAATTTCTCAAAGACATAGGGAACTGAGTAAAATATATAAGAATACAAGTCATTCGCCAATTGATTAATGGGTAAACAATACGAACGAGCAGTTTTCAGATGAAGAAATAAAAGCTATTATAACATATTCCAATATAATGGAGATTTCTATGTGGTAAAGAAAAATTCAAGATCCAATATAAAGCTCACATATCAAGCAAAATTTAAGAACAAAATCCTAATAGAGAAAAATTCAGATAAAATTGAGAAGCTTGTGTGATTTCATGGAGTTCATTCTAATGGAATTGTATTTGTATGGAATTTTATGGGATTGAAAGATTTTCTGTACCTCCAAGTGCCTGGCTTACATTTAAGTAATTTACTTTCCAGATCAAATTAAACAGTAAATTAAAAGATGAGAAGGTTCAGGATGCAACTGCAACATCTGCAACCCAACCTCTTTAAACAATTTGTTGATTCAAAAAAAGAAATTGTAGGGTAAGGAAGAAGGGGTGGCAAAAAGTTACTTCGCAATGAAATGAAGAGGTATGGTGGCTAAGGACTTTAGCATACAATATCGTTTGCAAAAAAAAAATTGTTAAGGAGGAGGAAGAAGAGGGTGGAAGATCAAGAGAAATATCCTCTAACAAGATCCTACTGAGAGTCTAGCAATAAATACACCTAATCCAAGTCATCCAGAGAGTATTTATAGATAAATAAGAAGAACAAAGATATTAAAAAGAATAGATCTGGTAGAATTTTTCAAGTGATTTCTTCTCATTGGTGACAAGAGTTAAATAGTGGAACATTTGGACTTTACCATATTAGGATCCATTTACATCAACCCTGTTGGGAGTCACTTCAGGTATTATCTCCTGCATTTTACAAATAAGAAAATCCAGATTCCTAGAGAGGCTAAGTAACTTTACTATTGTTATGTAGCTAAGAAGTGTCCAATGTGGGATTCCACCAAAGGCTTTCCTGATGCCAGGTCCAGTACTCTATCCTCATAGTCACACCTCCTCTATTAGTTGTTTAGGCTAGTTATATCATGTACCCAAGTACTTTATTTCATGTTCAGTCAGAAACACCATTTTAGGGTCATCTTATCTTATAGTACTCATAAATAAAATGAAGGAAAAGAGCACTGTGAAGGTGATTGCAGGATATACACCAACCTTCATGGCAAAAGTCGAGAAATTTGATGAAAGAACTCAGTATGATCCTTGGAACTATGTCTAAATCAGCTTATGCTATAGTACTATCTGACTTCAGAGCAATTGGAGTGAAAAATATGTTGGGAAATACGGATCATGACTCCACTGATGAAATGCTAGCCCTGTTTTTGTTTGGTTTTCAATCTGCTGCTCCTCTGACCATTTTTACTTTAAGAAGTTGAGTCAGTGGAAGGTAGGATTAACCAGGAGGAAATTTGTGTTCTACAAGTCAGAAAAAAAGAGAGCTATAATGACAGCAGTCCCACAAGAATTTTCATTGGTGACCAGTTTAAGAAAGTGGGGTCCACTGGGTCAATATCTCCCATTTCAGCAATTAAGAATGTTCGAAATAGCCCCTCAAACCAAGCATCTGTGGAGTAATTTAAAAGCTGTAACAGTTTGTGTTTGTTATGAGGATGGACAGAGCTCAAAGACACAGCTGTGGGCAGCTGTTGGAACCGAAAAGGGACAGATTCTGGTTCATAGTCTCACTTCATCTAGATCTTCTATTGAGACATTTGTTCAGAAACTGGGGAATAGGAATGGGCTTTGTCTCCTCTGGGAACTTCTCTCTACATCCAGATGTTTTGGGTTTACTTGAGGTGATCGTTCCCTAGCTTTTCCTTCACTTCTTTCATTAAAATGGAGGAGAAAGTAGATGACTGTTTTGAGCAGCTGCCCCAGAAGTTGAAACAAAGCAGGAATGCAATCATCCTTCCCTTCTTTCTTAGGTCTTACCCCGATGAAATTGGACCAAAGCACTGGCCAAGCTCCCGGTTTACCCATGTGATGAAACTCCGGCAGGCTGCCCTTCGAACTGCGAGGGAAAAATGGTCAGACTACATCCTGGTAAAAGCAGATGTTTTAATTCCTTGAGCATATCCAAAGCAATTGTCTAACAGTTGTGCAATGAAATCAAAATGGGCTTTTTGTCTTCAACCTCATAGGTTCACAGGCTCATAGATTTAGAAATGGAAAGGACGTTAGATCATGGACAACTCATTTTGCAGATAAGGAAACTGAGGCAGAATGAGGTTAAATGATTTACCTAGGGTCACACAAGCTAGTTAGTATCTGCAGCTGGATTAGAACTTAGACCTTCCTGGCTTCAGGCCCAGCACTCCATTCACTGCACCGCCATACCGTAGTGTCTGATCCAACGATCATCAGAGCTCTGGAATCAAGGCTGGTCATTGCATTCATCTGAGTTCTAATGTTTTTCATTATGTATATTGTTCTCTTGGATCTGCTTACTTTATTCTGCAACAATTCAAAAGTTTGTATTCTTCTTATTCATCATTTCTTTTATGGTTCAAGAATATCTCTCATTTTATTTAGGGATTCCTTGATTAATGAACAACTAACTTATCTCTTTTTTCTTACTAAAACAAAAAGTGCTAGTATGCCTATTTTAGAAGTCTTTGGCCTCCTTATGGCTAATGCCCAACAGCGGTATTTCTGGGTGTATGAATAGCTTAATTAATTTTCTAACATTGCACCAAATTTTTTCCAGAATTGTTAGGCCAATAGCACCACCAATAGTCTATTAGTGGGCCAACATTGGTTATTTTTTTCTTAACCGATTTGACGAGGATTTGGTAAAATCCCAATGATATAATTTGTATTTCTCAAATTATCAATGATTTGCAGCATTTTCTCATCCATTGTTGACCCTTCTCATTTCATCTTCTAAAAATCATTTGTTCCTATCCTCTGATCACTTAGTCAGGCCAGGCCTGGAATGAATTCAAATCAGGTCTCAGAACCTTATTATGTGACCCTGGACAAGTCACTTAACCCTATTTGTCTCCGTTTCCTCATCTGTAAAATGAGCTGGAGAAGGAAATGGCAAACCACCCCAGTATCTTTGCCAAGAAAACCCCAAATATGGGTCATGAAGAATGGAACACAACTGAAAATGACTCAACAACAAAATTCTCTGATCATTTATGTATTGATTGTGATATGATTATGATCTTGGTCTTATATCCAAGGTGTGTAGAGAATTGATAGAAACTTATTAGACCTTTATCAAGGACATTTGAAGTAAAGATTTTTCTCTCATTAATCTACATTATTCTCTTTATACTGACTTTGCTTTTGCAAAAGTTCTTTGATTTCATAGAAGGAAAGTCGTCTGTTTTGTCTTTTTATGATCTCTGTCTCTTATTTGAATAAATTTTCTCCAGAAACATAGATCTGAAACTCTCCCCCTTCTCTTCTAGTCTAAGTTGTGGTGGTGGTGGTTTGTTTTTTTTTAATGATGCAACCCTTTATTTTTAAGCTGATAAAATTTTCTATTCATATCCATTCATCTATTCTACATTTCTTGGTGCTTTTTAAATTTTCTCCAACTCCTTAAAGACTCTAGATCTTTATCTGATTTATTGATGAAGTTTCTAATCAGATTAACTGCAGAAAAATTCAATCTATTGCTTTTTTCTTTAAAAAAAAAGTCTGTTAGTTTTCATTGCCCACAATATTTTCATGTAGTTTCATCCATCTACTTTGTCCTCAGCAATTTCTTCCAAAAAAAATTATCCTTCTTCTGCATCTAAAGTAAACATACTATTCTCTTTTCTTTATGTGGAAAAAAAAACTTAATTACACTGACATAATTAGGATTTATTGATGAATACATTGACAAGAGGTGACCTAACAAAGGCTCTCCATAGTCAGGGAGTATAAGTTCTTGAAGATCAAAGCAAGCTGGTGAAGTTTTGAGTAAGAGCTTGACATGAACTACTCAATACATTTGTCATTTGAGAGCAAGGTCAGCTGTTTAGAGAGGTTCATCATCGGAAAGTAATAATTTTTTTAAGCCATCACAGTTTCTGTCTGCTAAGGTATAAAAGGGTTGTGACAAGCATCCATGGAAGGATTAAATGCATCCATGAAAGCAAAGATCTGTGCGGTCAAAGCACTAGACCAAAAGGTGTGACCTTGGCATTTAGACGTGTTTTTGACATATTGCTGTCCACTTTTTTTTTAACAACTGTTATGGAGAAATGGTTTCTTTCCTCAAAGATTAATAGTTTTGAGTTTATCAAACATCTATCTTTTCTATCAATTTGTTTTTATTTCTAGATTCTGTTCTATAGATCTGTTTTTATATACTGAGAGGCCAAGGGCAGATAGTTTTTTTTAAAATAAATGCCATTTTACAGTATGTTTCAAGTCTTATAAGCCAAGTTCCCATTCATTTTTTTCTTACCTTTTGATATTTTTGTCCCCTTGTTTTTTCGTACAAAATTTGTCTTATTGATTTATATAATCTAAGAAAAAAACCTATAAACCAATTTGGGAAACATCAACATTTTTTACTTACATTCACTTATCTTGGGCCCACATAGGGAATATCCCTGTAATCGTTTGGTTCTTTCCTTATTTTGGAAACCATTTTGAAATTTTATTTGTAAATGTCTTGTACATTTCAGGACAAGTCAGTTAATCTTTTGGTACTCTAAATCAGAGGTGACAAATTCTTAGCCTATGGAAAGCAAGTAAAAATCTCTAGTATTTCTGAACCAGGTTAAAATATAACTGGGAAATATTTAACAAAATGAATAAAAATACAATACAATATAGATAATGTTAACTTGTGGTTTTCTAAGTCAATATGTGAACTTCAGGGTACTGATTCTCTTTGAATGTGATACCACTGCTCTAGGTAACTTTCTAAGACTATAAACTGTAGATAAGGTACTGACCTGTTTTGGTAGAGGAAGCTTTCTCATCTGGGAGTTCCTTCTACCAACAGAACTTGTTTAAGGAGTTCCTTCTTCTGTCATAAATCCAACCCCTATTCCTATTCCTGTCTCTGTTACTATAGCCAGCATTTCTATAATTGTAATAAGTATAAGGGGTAAAAGTAGACCTCCTGGTTTTGTACCAGCAATGGTAACAATGCTCCTAATGTGCCTCCATTATTTATAATGAAGATTCTTGGTTGTGAAAAGACACTTTTTAATCATATTGAGGAAATACCTTCTATTCCTGCTATTTTGATGTTGTTGGTTTTTTATCATTGTTATCACTACTATTTTTAAAATAAATTTATTTTATTTATTTTTAGTTTCAACATTCACTTCCATAAGATTTTGAGTTCCAGATTTTCTCCCTATCTCTCCCCCTACCCCAAGATGGTGTGAATTTTATATAGGCTCTACATATACACTCATATTAAACCTATTTTCATATTAGTCATATTGTAAAGAAGAATTAGAACCAATGAGAGAAACCATGAGAAAGCAGAAACAAAAAAAAGAGAGAGAGAGAGAACAAATAGTATGCTTTGATCTGCATTCAGACTCTATAGTTCTTTTTCTGGATGGAGATGGCATTTTCCATCATGGGTCTTTTGGAGTTGTCTTACATCTTTGCATTGCTAAGAAGAGATAAGTCTGTCAAAGTTAGTCATCACACAATGTGGCAATAGATAGATAGCACTATGTATGTGTAGCACTATGTATGTGTGTGTGTGTACATAAAAATGTGTGTGTGTATATATATATATATATATATACACACACACACACACACACACACACATGTATGTATGTATATAACGTTCTTCTGATTCTGCTCACTTCATGCAGCATCAGTTCAGTTCAGTCTTTCCAGGTTTTTCTGAAGTCTGCCTGCTCATCATTTCTTACAGCACAATAGTATTCCACTACACTCATAAACCACAACTTGTTCAGCCATTCCCCAATTGATAGGCATCCCCTCAATTTCCAATTCTTGGCCACCACAGAAAGAGCTGCTGTAAATATGTTTGTACATGTGGGTCCTTTTCCCATTTGTATAAACTCTTTGGGATACAGATCTCAAAGTGGTATTGCTGGGTCAAAGGGAATGCACATTTTTATAGACCTTTGGGCATAATCCCAAATTGCTCTCCAGAACATTTGGATCAGTTCACGACTCCACCAACAATGCATTAGGGTTTCAATTTTCACACATCTTCTCCAGCATTTATCATTTTCATGTTTTATTTTGATGTTTTAAAAAGTATAAATGAGTACAATTCTATAAATGAGTGCTCTTTTACAGCTATTTGAATGATTTGTATTGGATTATGTTATATTTTGAGACTTGGTCTCCCAATCTCTCACAGGCTAGAAATGTAATGGGACCAATACCAGTTTGAATCACAATCAGTCTGGATGTTTTCCCCTGCTTTCCTGCCTGAGCTAGTTATTCTCTCCTTAGGCAGACTGGTAGCCCACCACACAACATATTGGTGTTGGATTTTGCATAGACGTCCAATCAGCTTTTAGCCTAGCTGCTTAAATTTGAACCACCTTTTTATTCATAATACAAATCCTAGCTGGTCATTATGAAATGTGTATGTATATATGTGTGCATGTACTGTTGTGATTGCTTTAGGGGGCTGCAATGTATATAAAGTTTATATACTGAACAATATAGTGTGTGTATATGTCTCAATATATCATATATACATATATATGGTTACATAAATAAGTGATTATTTGCTCTCTTCCTGAATAGTTTCTTGCATTCTTCCCTAAAACCACTTCATTCTCCCTAATAAAGAATAAATTTATGTAATATGATATATTATACATTATATTATATCAATATGTTGTGTATTATATGTATACATGCATATATATTTTATAATATATGTAAAATTTTATAAATTGATCTTATTTTTAAATGTAATATAATAAATAATAAAATTTCCTCAATAAATGAACTGAAGAGTAGAGTTGTTTTACCTTTTTTCCTCTGAGGGAAGATTAACTTGCATTTTGCACACAGATATTTTAATTGCTTCTGGAAAAAAAACACAGTACAAATTCTTCGGAACATTACAACATTCCTCTTGTCCACGATACCAATGGACAATGAGATGCTTTGTTTTCTTGTAGTCCTTGTTGCTCACTCACCCTACTAACTGCCATCACTAATTTCCTATCATCTGTATTGAGGAATCTCTCATTGAGGCTCGTAAGTGAGATCTATGCTGCTGATCTTAATCACAAGATTTTAATTACAGACTTTCCTGCCCTCACTCCATGATCCTGCACTGCTTGACCAGATGCATTCGTCTTCCAGCTAGCCAACGCCCTAATTCAGGTGGCTGTCCACAGCTGCTACTTGTCAGAAAATCTCATGAAGAAATATGGTTTTAGCCACTTTAGCCTTTTCCTCTCTCTTCCCTCCTCTGATACACTTCTCAGATAATGTCTGATAGGCATTTATTTCTTTGCTGTGTTATTGTAGCTGGTCTTTGCAGTAGAGCTTGTTTTCCAGTTTGTTGATCTGCTTTGACTTCAACTGTGTTTTTGGTTGTTGGTTTGTTTTTTTATTTAAATTTTGTTCCTTATCTGATTGATTGATTGATTTGTTTGTTTATTTACTTATTGGAGGGGGGGAAGGCAGGGTAATTGGGGTTAAGTGACTTGGCCAAGGTCACACCGCTAGTAAGTGTTAAGTGTTTGAGGCCAGATTTTAACTTAGGTCCTCCTGACTCCAGGGCCAGTGCTCTATTCATTGCACCACCTAGCCACCCCTGATTTTTTTTTTTTTTAGGTACAAGCCCAACTTGTTTATTCCTCCTTTCCTTTTGTGTAGTAAAAGCATCGAGGACTTTACATTTGCCAATTGCAACTGTTTTGACTGCATCCTATAGATTGTCAATTCAATACACATTTATTTAGTGTCCGGTTTTGGCAAGGATATGGAGGGTGGTGAAATATAATGGATATGGAGAAAAGGATTTAAAAGTAAAGTGTTTGCTTTCAAGGATCTTACATCTTAGTGGGCAGATATGGCTCATACATAGATAAGTAATTGCAACATACATGTGCTTAGCACAATGCCTGACACAAAATTGTTGCTTGATAAATATTGACTGACTAATTTAAAGAGAGAGCTAACAATTGCAGAGCCTGAGAAAGACCTCGGTTAGTAAGTGGTACCTTGGTTATGCTTCCAAGGAATCCAGGAATTCTAATAAGAAGTGGGGATTCTAGATATCAGGGACCACCCATCCAAAAACACAAAAGAATTTATGTTATTGTATTTTAGATTTTCTGTCATTGTTTATAAGTATTCACATAATAACTATAACCTATCTCATAAGGTTGATGTGAGGATCAAATTAGATTGATATTATGTGGATGTGAGTTGTTATCATCATCTTTACTTTTTCCATAATATTCTTTCCATATATCTTCAAGAGTCAGCCTATTCATTAACTTGTTCAAATCAGTAATTCATTTATCATATTCTGATAATGCAGTATGAAATTTGCCATTATTAGTTGTATATTTATTTCTTATAAAACTCTAAAATTTTATTTTATGAAGTTGGCCACCATATAACTTTATTCATATGCATTTTCATTTTTATCACATATACCTTAATGAATTCTACTTTGTATTCAACTTTATGATCCTCTTCACTGTAGCCCCAGTTTCCCTTAGATTGACTATTATTTGATATATTTTAACCAACTTTTAAACTGATACTTGCATAAATATTTTTGTATTTCATATATTTGCATTAGACAACACAATGATGTGTTCTAGTTTCAAATATATTTTATAACATTTTTTTCTTTACAAGGAGATGCAGTCCGCTTACTTTTAAAATTAAATTTCTTATGGACTTTGGTTTTTTTTTTACAATTGTTTTATGTTGTTGGAAGGCAGGTTAAACTTTCTTATTTTGCTGTACTGTTTTGATAACTAAACTTAATTTAAAAAAACTAGACACAATTGCTTTATTTTATGTGATTGCATGTACAAGTTTTCCCAGCACTTGATTCCCTAGTTGATGAAAGACAGGTGTTCTCTTGTAGATTCAACAGATTCTGTCTTTTCACTACCATTTTCTTTATGAATCTGAAAAACTCCTTTTGAGTATATGACTTAAATCTTTGGAGATTTATATCTCTTACATTACAATTTCAATTATAACCTAGTTTGGAAAGATATTTACACTGGAGTCCTTTTCTCCATGAATTCTTTGGAATTGTTTTGAATTTTAAATGTCAGTCTCTTTCCATCAAGCAGAATGCTTAGCAACTGATTCTAAAGTTGAAGCTCATGTTTTCTAAATTTGTACATGCTAGCATGCTTGGGATTGTTTTCCTCTTCACTTCTGCCTCACAAAATCCCTAACATTCATTTTTCACAATGAGACATAAACAGCACCTTCTTCATGTTGCCTTTCTTGTTTTCCCCTCCCAACCGCTCATATCCTTCTTCTCTGCCATACATTTGAACACTTTATGTTGATTTTGTGTTTATTCTGCATATACGTTCTGCATATACTTAGTATATTATGTCTCCTCCTCTAGAGTATAAGCTTCTTGAGAGCAGGACTCATTCAATTTCTTTTTCTCTGCATCTCCAGAAGCTAATGAAGTGTCTGGCACATAACAGTAACTTACTATATCCTTGTTGATTGATTGGTTACTTGGCACAAGCTTTATTTCAGCTTCTTTTGGCTTTTCTATTTTGGTGCTTTCATTTGTGGTTTCTTCTTTTTTTTTTTTTTTTGCTTTTTGGAGCGCAGCTGAGGTTAAGTGACTTGCCCAAGGTCACATGGCTAGTTTTTGTGTTACGTGTCTGAGGTCGGATTTGAATTCAGGTCTTCCTGACTCCAGGGCCCGTGCTCTATTGACTGCACCACCTAGCCGCCCCTGTGGTTTCTTCTTAAAGTTGGGCTTGAAAGATGTTTTACTTTATCACTGTGGTTTTGAAATTTAAAGATAAGCTGCCTGGTTGAATTTGAATTTTAAATTTATGCTTTTATAGTTCTTTGGATTCTTCCAGTATGTAGAATATCACTTATTCTTGAGAGTGCTGGGAAGTTTTTTGAGTAACTCCTTGAAAAGTGATGATTTAAGTTATTTCCTTTTTTGCTGTGTTTAGGGACACCATTATTTCTAAAGTTCAGTCTTCTAGATCTGTCTTCAAGCTCTGTAATTTTTTCCACGTTGTTTCCAAATATTTTTCCAATTTATTTATTCAATTCTTCCACATTGACTGCATTATGATTCTTCATTCTGTTTACTTTGCTTTTCTACTTCTAATGATGTTTCTATATTATTTTACATTTTTGGTGAATATTTTAAAATCTCCATTGGAGACTTTTAAAGCTGAATTCGGGTTTTTAATTGGAGTTTTCTTTGTTGTATTCAAATAGTCCTTTAATTGTATCTGAGATTTATTAATTAAAATCATGTGTTCCTTTAATTTCTCCCAGGACTTAATCTTTAATAAGTTTGAAGCTTCCTCGAAAGATTTTCTTTCTTGAGAGAATTCACCTTTTGGGATTTCCTTGCATTATTTCTAATGTTTCTTCCTTAAGCCTGTCTCCAGGAATTTGTCCTTCTTGCTTTTCTTAAACTTCTATTTTAAAAATTGTATTGGAGCTTTTCTTTGGTTTGCTCATTGCCTTTTAAATTTTTCTTAGAAATATGATGTCTTTTTATTGTTTCCGTTGCAATTGTTTTGTTTGCTCATTGCCTTTTTGATTTTCTAGGCATGATTTCTTTTTATTGGCTATTTCTATGTTCAAGAGGGTTGTAAAGAGTTTTTCTTCTTTTTGTGTTCTTTCTGCCATTTTGGATGCTTTTTTTTAAACCAATGAAAGAGAGATAATAAAGAGAGCATAGCATCGGAATAGCTATCAGGATTCTCAATTTTTATCCTAGCCTCAATAATAACTCTCTATTTCAGTTTGTGAGACAATTGTCCTTTGCACAACTCTCTTATACCTTCCTGCTGTATGAGAAATGGCACTAATGAATCTGTATCCTCATGGGAAGCCTTGAATCAAACAAAATGTCTGAAGAGTTCTGAGCTCTTCAGAAGAAAAAATTCTCTAATTCATACAAGACAATGATTCTTATGCAAGCTAAAACTTCATTGCCACAGTTAAAATGCAAAATTCTATTCCATTCCAAAATGCTTTTGTCCCAGAGAACATGCATACTCCAAATATTTAGGGAGAGAGTGGAGTTTCTCCCACTTTGTTCCCACAATCTCTACTTATTATGCTCAATTCTAAGGGGAAATTATTGTCTTTGAATTGGTTCAACATTTTTTCCTTGAGTCTTTTAGAATAACTCAGAAAAGTGCTGGATTGGTTATGTAGGCATCATCTTCATCCTCTCAAGAGTGTATTTGGTTTCAATGCACCCGATGTTGCCTAAGAGTAGAACAGCTGTATGCACATCTGTGCTACTTCCATGAACCAAGGAAGAGAATTCTCTGAATATCCCTGTGAAAACTGAAAAGGCCCACTCTCCATAAGCTTTGGTGAACCTACTTCTGTTATATGACCTAGAGATCCATGAGGGTTTTTTTTAGGGAGAATGGTAGTGCTTAGGAAGGGGACAAAAATGATAAGGGCTGTTCCTTGTTTGATCCTAGTTCTCACTAAGATTCTGATGCAGGGAATTCTATTATAGCCAAAACTCTTATTTTTCTTTGGATACACACTTTGCTCCACCTCTCCCACAAGAAAAGAATCTAATATTTACATCATCTCTTCACTGCGCAAATCACCAACATATTTTGTAGAAAACATCACATTTTATTAAGAATATTTAGAAGTTAATTGGCAAAAAAAAATCTTTGCAGCAAGTTTCTCTGATAAAGGTCTCATTTCTAAGATAAACAGGAACTGACCCAAATTTATAAGAATGAGTCATTTTGTAATTGATACATGGTCAAAGGATAAGAGCAGGCAGTTTTCAAAAGAAGAAATATAAATTCTAAACAGATACATAAAAATGCTCTGAGTCATTAATAAAGAAATATAAATCAAAGCAACTCTGAGATTTCACTTCACACCTATCAGAGAAGCAAAGAAGACCAAAATAAAGGGAAAATGGCAAATATTGGCAGGGCTGGGGGAAAACAGGTGTCCTATGAGTTGGTACAGCCATTCTGGAAAGGAATTTGGAGCTACGGCACAACGCTAAAAATATCCTTCCTCAAAGAGATTAAAGAAAGAGGGAAAACATCTTTATGTAGAAAAATATTTATAGCTGCTCTTCTAGAAGTGTCAAAGAACTGGAAACTAAGGGAGTATCTATCAATTGGGGAATGGCTGAACAAATTATAAATTGTGAATGTGATGGAATATTATGGTCCTGTAACAAATGATAAAAGGGATGGTTTCAGAGAAACCTAAGATGATGTATGTGATGCAGGCAGATCCAGGAGAACAACATTGGAAAGCCAAATAGCTTTGAATGACTACTGAAGTCTGGTCAATGCAGTAACCAGCTATGATTCTAACAATGAAGCATATTATCCATATTATCTTGATAGAAAGGTAATGGAATCAAGATGTAGAGCACACATTTTTGGACATGGCAAATATGGGAATTTCTTTTACTTGAGTATGGATATTTATTCCAAGATTTTACTTTTCTTCTCTTTTCAGTTTGAGGGGAAAGGAAGTAGGAGGTAGAGGAAATAAATGCTTGTTAACTGAAAAATAAAATAAAAATTCAAAAAAGCATATTTAACACTGTATCGATATCCTAATATAGCCATATAGTTTTAAAGACATTTTTTACTGGCCCTGTAAATCTGATTTGTAAATACTTGTTGAGGAAGGTCTCTCAATCAGTGCAGGCTGGCCCACTGTACAACGACTTAACAGTTTTCAAGACTTGCTTGGGACACTGAAAAGTTAAGGTCACACAGGTGTATAACAGGAGCAGGACCTAAACCCAGGTTGTTTCACTTGCTTTCTGGCTACTACACCATGTTTCCTGTCATAAATATCATATGAAAAATGTATAGCCCAGGGGTGGCTAGGTGGAACAGTGAATAGAGCACTGGCCCTGAAGTCAGGAGGACCTGAGTTCAAATCTGGCCTCAGACACTTAACGCAAAACTAGCCGTGTGACCTTGGGCAAGTCACTTAACCCCAATTGCCCTACCTTCCCCCCTCCAAAAAGGAAAAAAAGAAAAATTATTATTATTTAATAAATACTTATTGATTGACTTGTATTTTCAGTAAATACATTGCCTTGAAAATGTCCAGAAGCTTCTGAAGGCATCTGTTGTCTTGCTTTTCTTCAGTATAACAAACTTTATTGTATCTACATCAGGAAAATAATCTTTAACCTAATAATTACCTCACTGAATAATATTAGATATAATGCTGTTCTTTAAATTGAGATGCTACCTATCCTAATAAAGTATTAGAAATGATTGATTCCAACCCAACATGGTTAGTGAACTTTATGACTTAGCTTTACCTGAAGTCTGGCAAAAATCTGAGGTAGAGGTAGGAACCAGCCTACAGAGGTAAAATTTTAGTTACATGAATCTTGTATTTAGACACTAGTACACTTTTCAAAACATTTCTCAGTTGCTACATCTTCTGAAGAGTTGAGTCTGAAATCACTAGCTTTGTATATGAGGAATAATTTTCTGAGTGTTATATCCACATTCTTTTATCTGCCATTGAAAAATGTCTCACTTATTTTTTTTCTTCTCTTCTAAGTTTATAGATGTTGACAATTTCTTGACTAATGCACAAACCCTCAATCTGATGATCTCCGAAAACAAGACTATTGTGGCCCCGATGTTGGAATCTCGAAGCCTCTACTCTAATTTCTGGTGTGGAATCACACCTCAGGCAAGTTGTATTGGGTAGTGTCTTGAGGGTCATGGGTAGGAATGAAGCAGTGCTGGATCCTTAGCCATCTCTTTCTTTCCCCCACCCACCCCAACTCTATCGTGAAATAAATAAGCAAGTTTTTTCAGAAAGAAAGAATTCTCCAGCTAAATAAAAATCTCTTGCCTGTGGCATCATAGGAGTGGTAGTGGTGAGTTCCTTATCTCTGAAAGTGGTGAAAGTGTTCAAGCAAAGGCTGAATGAGTCAAGTCAACAAGTCAATGGTCATTTATAAACTGCTTACTAGGTACCAGGCTCTATGCTGAGAAAACTTAGACAGGATTCCTGCTTTGAGTGCAAGGTTAAAAGCGATGACTTTCTAGTTAATGTTGCTTCTCTGAACCTGTTTCCTCATTTGAAAATTGAGGGGGTTAGAAAAGGTGATAGAGGGGTGGCTAGGTGGCGCAGTGAATAGAGCACCGGCCCTGGAGTCAGGAGGACCTGAGTTCAAATCCGGCATCAGACACTTAACACAAAAATTAGCCATGTAACCTTGGCCAAGTCACTTAACCCCAATTGCCCTCTAAAAATAAAAGGCAAAAAAAGAAGAAAAAAAGGTGATAGATTCCTGGATTTAGAGCTGGAAAGAGCTTTAAAGGTCATCTGGTCCAACCCCTAATTTTTCAGAGGAGGAAACAGGACCAGAGAAGTTAAATGGCATCTTTAAATAAAGATGAAAAATAAACTCAGTCGTATTTAGTAGGGAAAAAACTCATAGTAGTAAGTAGCAGCACTGGAATTTAAACCTATGTCTTCTAACTCCAGATGCAGCATTCTTTCCATGGCACCATGCTGGAGATGAACTCTGAGGTTCTTTCCAGCTGTAAATCTATTATCCCTATGGACCTCATGTCTTTTCTCATGCTAAGGTTCTGTGCTTCTGGGAACCTGGCTCTCTGCCTTGTCTACCATATATTCAGGGAGCATTCAATATGGGGTGTCCTAAGAGTCTCAGGGCAGGTTTACACTCTAATGGTGTAAGACTGCCCTAAGACTTTGGGGACATCTTGTATTTATTTAGAAATGATGAGTTTTAAAGAGATTCGCGTATGTTGTGAAGTTCAAAGGAACACTGAAGAAGACTATAATAGGATTTGGGGATTTGCTTTTGTAAAATTCCAATTGTTTTTTCCATTGATTAGGAAAAGGGGTAGGGGTACAAAATATTATAAAACTATAGATCCTAGGTGCCTTGGTGGATAGAGGGCTGGGGTCTGAGTTAGGAAGACCTGAGTTCAAATCCAGCTTGACACTTAACTAGCTAGTTAAGTTGGGCCCTTGATTGTACCTCCCAGGGTTATGAGGATAAATTTGAGAAAATATTTGTAAAGCAATTAACGTGCAGTTCCTGGCACATGCTAGGCACTATATGAAATGGTAGTTATTAATTAAGGACAGCTAGGTGACACAGTGGATAGGATGCTGGGCCTGAAAAGGAAAACCTCAATTCAAATCTGGCTTCTGGTTCTGTGACCCTAGGTGAGTCACTTAACATCTATTTGCCTCAGTTTCTCCATCTGTATAATAGGAATGATAATAGCTAGCTCCCAGGGTTGTTGTGAGGATCAAATGAGAGAATAATTATAAAATGCTTAGTACAGTGCTTGGCACGTAGTAAGTGCCATATAAATATTTATTATTATTTTATTCTATTGAGGCTGGAAGACTTCAGAAGGCATCCAGTCCAACACTGTCACTGGATAGATGAGAAACTGAGGTCGAGTGATTTTTCTAGTATCATACAGACAATAAGCATCAGGGCTGGGATTTGAAGCCAGGTTTTCTCATTTTAGATCTAGCAGTCTCCCCAAGATCTCATGCAATATTTCAGATTGCCATCTTCCCTCTGTACTGGCCCAACTTGAACACCCTGAGCCTGGAATTCCCGCAGTTTAATGCACACTAATAGCTGGCATCTTAGCATTTTATTCATGCATTAGGAAGGAAAATTAAACTGACTTTGTGGTATGTTTGTGGGCTAAGATGACCCAAGGGCCAAAAAGAATCATTTTTTTAAAAGTTAACAAATGGCTTTCCAGAATGTAATTTATTCTAATAACTAAAGGGCTGAATTCTTAATCCATGTCTTACCAGGACTTGAATTTTGAACAGAGAAAAGGAATTAACTTTTTTGTGCCTCATTTTTCCCACCTCTGAAGTAATGTTTCCATCTCCAAATTATCATCTACACATCTTATGTAGGGTTGTAGTAATTACCAGCTAGTTAATATTTATTTAAAAAGAAATTTAAAAAACTTTTAGCTCCCTGGAAAAATAAATTCTGTTATTTTAACCTGGAAAAAATTTTGAAAGCTCTCAACTAAAAAGAAAAAATCAACCTCCCTAAAACAGGAAAGGTGGCAAAAACAACACTAAGAATATTGAAAAAGAATTTTGTTTTGACTGTGGTGCTATAAGCCCATGCCCAAAGAGCACTACCTTCCAGCTTCTAGTTTTTCTTCTATTTTTTTGTTTTTGCTTTATTCATTAAAGAAGAGCATGTCACACCCCAATTAACTAATATAGTGTATGCAAACATAAAGCATTTTTTTTTTGTTTTTAGTGACTCTTGCCTTTCACCCTTTGGCTTCATGCTACTCCTAGTTCTAGTCTTACTGGAAGGAAATGGTCTGATGGCTGAGTGTGTCATCGTGGAGAGACTCACATGGCCAGAGCTCTCCCAACCAGGCCTTTGCTCATCCAAAAAGGATCCCAGAGGCCTTTGGCTGACTAATGGGAACACTTACTAACAGTGCCTTATTTATATGGAAAACAGGAGAGGGAGCAAGCAGAGAAATGTTTCATCAGTCCTCCTCTTGTCTACAGGACGCATAGTTTTACTGTAAATGTACTCAGTTCCCCATTTCTAGAAGACTGCTCATCAGTAACCCAGAGCTTTGTATTTGTCAGTCACTGTATCTGGTGACACTATATATACATACATACACACACACAC
Organism: Pseudochirops cupreus; assembly: GCA_028627135.1. Lineage (NCBI taxonomy): Eukaryota > Metazoa > Chordata > Mammalia > Diprotodontia > Pseudocheiridae > Pseudochirops > Pseudochirops cupreus. The sequence continues at coordinate 65,382,413 of CM053584.1, read as the reverse complement.
ACATATATACACATACATGTACACATATACATACATACACATACAAATATATATGCTGTTCCGTTTTTTCAGTCGTGACTAACTCTTCATGACCCCACTTGGGGTTTGCTTGGCAAAGATACCAAAGTGTTTTGTCATCTTTAAGATGAGGGAACAGAGGTCATTAGGATTAAGTGACTTGGCCAGGGTCACAGACCTAGTATCTGAGGCTACATTTGAACTCAGGAAGAAGAGACTTCCCTCTACCCACTCTCTATGCCTCCTACAGTTGGTTGTTAAATGTCTTGACAGGGTCACATAGCTAGTAAGCGTCTCAGGCCAGAGCACTCTATCCACTGTGCCACCTAGCTGTGGATGTGTACTAAAATCTATATTTGTATATGCATTGTGTGCGTACGGACGTGTACTAAATTCTATATTTATATATGCATTGTGTGCTTACGGATGTGTACTAAAATCTATATTTATGTATGTATTGTGTGCGTACGGACATGTACTAAAATCTATATTTATGTATGTATTGTGTGCGTATGAACGTGTACTAAAATCTATATTTATGTATGTATTGTGTGCGTACAGACGTGTACTAAAATCTATATTTATGTATGCATTGTGTGTGTATGAACGTGTACTAAAATCTATATTTATGTATGCATTGTGTGTGTGTGAACGTGTACTAAAATCTATATTTATGTATGTATTGTGTGCGTACGGACGTGTACTAAAATCTATATTTATGTATGCATTGTGTGTGTATGGACGTGTACTAAAATCTATATTTATGTATGCATTGTGTGTGTATGGACGTGTACTAAAATCTATATTTATATATGCATTGTGTGTGTATGGACGTGTACTAAAATCTATATTTACATATGCATTGTGTGCGTATGGACGTGTACTAAAATCTATATTTATGTATGTATTGTGTGTGTAGGAATGTGTACTAAAATCTATATTTATGTATGCATTGTGTGCATATGGACGTGTACTAAAATCTATATTTATATATGCATTGTGTGCGTATGGACGTGTACTAAAATCTATATTCATATATGCATTGTGTGCGTACGGACGTGTACTAAAATCTGCATTTACATATGTATTGTATGTATATCTGTGTGTGTGTGCAAGCATTGCTGTACATGTGTGTGTATGTCTGTATGCATTTGCTGACTCAATCTACTCAACTTAGCCAATACTTGGCACTGGAAATGTTAAAGAATCACTAAGTAATTGGATTAAATTTTGCAGAGACGCTAAGAGACCAGACCCTAAGATGAAAAGCTTGTATAAAGCATGGTGCTTACACAATTATTCATGCCTGCATCCATTTATTCATTCAATAATCACTACTACAGTCATCTACTGTGCACAAGTGTTTGTGCTAAATAGGGAAAGGGGGGAGAAGAAATGCAAAAATAAAATCTTAAAAACTAAGCCCTGCCCTCAGGGAGTTTGCACTTTACTAAGCTGGTAAAGGCAGACATGCGAGTAAGTGTAACGCGAATTTGAACGTAAGCGCATATCTGAGGATTATGAAGCGCTTACAGCTGAAAGAAGTTATTTAGCCGCTGTGTGCTGGGATCCCCGAGAAGTACACGATGCGGTCTCTCTCCTCCGAGAGCTTGCCATCAGCTATTTCGCGTGGCAGTTGGAGAAATGTGCGCACCAGAATTTCCGCATAGAGGTGAAGGCTGAACCTTTCAAAGCAGTCACATTGTGAGACTGCAACTTATTGCAAAAGCACTGTTATCACTGATCCCATCATTCTTGGTACCTCCTTTGGAGGACGGTCCTCAGGGAGCCTCCGTCACATTCTTTTCATTAACAATAACTGGCATCTAAATAGCGTTTCAGGGTTTGCAAAATGCTACAAAGTTACAAGCGAAACAACCAAATGTTGTAGTATGTAGAGTGCTGAGTTCAAATCCTGTCTCTGTTATTTGTTAATTGTGTGGGTCCTGGACAAGTCATTTTGCCACTTACCTTCAGTTTTCTCATAAGAGTGCCTATACATCTAGATGGCTCAGTAGGTGGAGCACTGGGCTTAGAGTCAGGACTACTTGAGTTAATCTACTGGAGAAGGGAATGGCCAACCATCGCAGTATCTTTGCCAAGAAAACTCCATGCAGGGTCACAAAGAGTCAGACAGCTAGGTGACTGAACAACAGCAATGCCATGGGATTGTGGTGAGGGCAATTGAACAAACATGTAATGTTGTAAGGATCAAGTGAGCAAACACAGAGAGCTCTTTGTAAACTTCAAATTGCTGTATAAATACCAGTTATTGCTCTTGTCTCATTTCATCCTTGCAACAGCCTAGTGAGATGGATGTTGTAGGTACTGTACCCTCATTTTTCAGATGAGGAAACTGAGGCTTACGGGATGCCTTGAGTGATTTGCCCATGGTCACACGCTAATAAAGTGTCAGCAGTGAGGTTTGACCCCCTCATCTCTCCTGATTCAAAGCCTAGAGCTTTTCCTGTTAATGTTGTTGGCAAATCTTTGATCTTGGGAAAAGGCCGTGGGTCATTTGGAATTGTATTACGAATAAGAGGAGTTATCCATCTGGGTAATACTGTTTCAGATTCAAAGGGAAAAAAAGGAGTTGTGACTATAAAGCTATAAGACCAGTAGTATGTCCTGGATGGCCCCTAAGCTTCCAAAATGCTGTGAGTAGCAGTGGTAGCCTTGAGTGGATTTGACCTCCCAGGGTGGCAGCATTAAATGAACACATTTCAATGAATGTTTAAATTCTGATGTTTGTTTAAAAATGAATGAATAATGCCATCTCTTACTTTACCATCACCTTTCAGAGATTATATAACATGTCCCCTCTTATCACAGTCCTGTTGCATAAAGCAGAGGAGTCAGATTTGCTGGTGGCAAAGCCCCCAAGTACTACCCCAGCCAGATTAAAATATCATTGGGAAATGTTTGACAAAATAAATAAAAATACAATAGAATGAAGATGATGTTAATATGTTGTTTTCTAAGTCAACATGTGGCCCACAGGATTTTCTATTTGTGTTTGATCCCACTGCTATAAAACATTTATTAAATGAGAAGACTATGCTTAAGTTTATCATTCCTACTTGTGGTCTAAAATCTCATTAAGATACAGGTAATTTGGAGAGAAAGAAGAGTGGTGCAGTAAATTAGGAGTCAGAGGACTTGGGTTCAAATTCTGGCTCTTCTACTTAGATTCAGAGGTGGGAAAAACCCTGGAGATGTGATAGATAGGTTAGATTATTCCATAGTTATTTTACAAATGATGAAACTGGGGACCAGAGAAGTTAAACTACTTGCCTACAGTCACTTAAGTGGTAAGTAGCAAAGTAAGGGTTCAAACCCAGGTCTTTTTTCTCTAAATCCAGCATTTAGTGTCTGAGGTTGGATTTGAACATGGGTCGTCCTGATTCCAAGTCCCACATTGTCATCCATTCAGGTGCCTCATGTAGATAGCACTCTTTGTACTCTCCCTACCAGTCTTTGAGTGAACCCAGGAAACAGTGAGAATGACTGACCTGAAACAGGTCATGCTAAAAAGTGCAGATGTGTCATCCTATATAATCATCAAATTGTTGCTAATGAGGTAGAAAATAATAATTGAGTTATATACAATTCTCTAACATTTACAAAGCACTTTGTATTAATTTCCTTCCTTGGCAGGTAGGGGGTGCCATGAAGATGGCCTGGGGCTCTGAAATTAGACCCACCTGAGTTCAAATCCTGCCTTAGACATTTACGAGCTGTTTGACCTTGGACAAGTCACTTAACTTCTTTCTGTCTGTTTTCTCATGTGTAAATTGAAAATAGTAAAAGCACCAACCTTCCAGTGTTGTTGTGAGGCTAAAATAAGGATTTTTGTAAAGCACAGTGCCAGGTACATTCTAGGTACTTAATAAATCTATGTTCCATTTCCCCTTCCCTGTGATCACCACGTGAGTTAAACATTTCCAGGTATTTTCTCCATTTTTATGGATGAAGAAATGAGGTCAAGAGAGGCTAGTTGACTTTCGCTAAGTTAAAGAGCTCCTCTCTGAGGTAAGATTGGAGCTCAGATCCTCTCAACTAGCACTGAGTTCACTATACCATTTAACTAAGGAATAACTATGGGAAGAAAAATCTAATCTATCCATCAAAAAATTCAACTCATGGATTTGTTGTTTTACAGGGCTACTATAAACGGACCCCAGACTACCTCCAGATTAGGGAATGGAAGAGAAGAGGCTGCTTTCCTGTTCCAATGGTCCACTCTACATTCCTTGTTGATCTCAGGAAAGAGGCCTCACACAAGCTGATGTTTTTTCCCCCACACCAGGATTATTCCTGGACTTTTGATGACATCATTGTCTTTGCCTTCTCCAGTAGGCAAGCAGGTATGGGGAGTGGGGGAGAGACAGAAGGGGGTGTGCATGTGTGGGCACCTAGGTTTGGACCCTACCTCTTTGGAAGGAATGCAATGTCAATTTGGCTCAACAGAATTCAAGAAGTGTTTATAAGCACCTAATGAGAGTAGAGAAGAGGTGTCGAATGAGGCAACACAATATGAAAATATAATGGGAAATATTTAACAAAATTAATAAAAAATACAGTAAAACGTAGATTATGTTACCTTTTAAAACCCAGTCAATCTGCAGCCTGCTGAATAAGTGAACCCCTCATTGACCATAGCATTTATAGAACTCAAAGGCTTCGCTCTCCAGATAGTGTGCTCTTCAGGAGCAACGTAAGTTATTCTCTTATTTCACTAAAGAACACACTGAATCAGGAAATGCTGTATTTCTAGAAAGTCTAGTGCCCAGATTTGCAAACTCAGTCATTTTTGAACTTGGAATTATTCATAAGGTAACTTTCAAAGAAAATCTCCTTTCTGTGACTAGATGATTCTATTTGAGTCTCACACTACTTTGGGAATTTAAAATCTCCCTCCTCTATACGGGAGGTTAGGATTTAGAAATCACGTCCTTGAACTCTTCTCTCATATCACATAAAAACATTATCATCATCATCGCCATCCCAATAACATCTGGTGTTTATATAACATTTTTAAGGTTTGTAAGGTGCTTTACAATTATGATCCCATTTTATCTTATAACAGCCCTGTGAGGTAGGTGTTGTCATTATCCCCACTGATAAAGAGAAATTGAGGTACAGAGGTTATGTCCAAGGTCGCACAGCTGATAAGTGTCTGAGGCTGGATTTGAACTCAAGTTTTTGTGCTACCGAGGCCCAGTGCTCTATGCACTGCACCACCTAGCAGCATGTCTACCATTGCCATATGTTTCTGTTGTAAGTTGCCATTATCGCTCCCAGTGTGGAGTTGAGAAAAAGAAACCACTGCTCTCTTCCTCCCAGTTCCCAAACCTCTGGCTGAAGGTCACCTTCACTAATCTCCAGTCTGAGGGTAAGAGAGAGAAGAAAGCATGACCAGCCAACTTTCATAGACCACAGGGGACAAGGTTGGCTCTTTTTTGATCAGCAGTCAACAGAACACAACCAACTGGTTTTTTCTGACACCAAATCAATATGAGTCCAATGAGCATGCTCACATTCTATGGGGAAATAACACTCATGGCTTGTAATTTCATCATTGATTGCAGGACTCAATTTGATCAATGACTATTCTGATCAATCCCCTTACATAAGAAGATACAAAGAAAGAGTTAACTAGAAGAGAGACACCCATTAAGACATGGTATCATTTGCCCTTTTTTCAAAATAAAAATTTGTTTTAAAGCATCATATGATCAATTTATTAATCCATAAACATTCATTAAGTGCCTACTGTATGCCAGGCATTGTGCTAAGAGCCAGGGATACAAAAAGAGACAGAAGATTGTCCCTGCCTTCAAGGAGCTTACGTTCTAATGACTCAGAGTTCCTGAGCGCTTCACAACTATTATCTCCTCATACTATGTTCCCAGATGTGGAAAGTAAAACAAAGAGAGGTCACGTGGTTAAAGAGATTTATTCAACAGGGGCAGGGTAACAACTTCATTATGTCTCCATCCCCTTCTTCATGTCACGAGGGCTTTGAAGAATCTGAATCCCCTGTAAGCATCTGTCCCTGCAAAACCTGGAGTCAGAGAGTTAGAAACTTTCTCAGCAAGAAAGGGAGGCTGACAGTGATTTGTGCGCCAGGTCAGATTAGCTAATTAAAACAGGGTCCAGACCCATTAAGGGAGGTGAATAAAGGTCTTTTTTCTCCCCTCCATCCTCCCTTCTATCTGTTAATGCTTCATGAGATTTGGCAGACAGGGCAGCTGACTGCAGGAAATTTCATCCAGGTCAAATAAAGACGTCACTAGGTAGACAATTCTTGTATTATAGCAATTAAAAAATCATAGGTTTGGCCACGCGCAGTCACGCTTAGCTGACAAGTCATTTTAGCTAAACTATTTTTTCATTAAAATGGGACCTGGCAAGGCTTGGGACTGTTAGTGATTCCTCCTCCCATCCTGTATTCAAAACTGAATGCTCTCCTGTGGATGGCCCCAGGGCTTACTTCATGAGATGGGCAGGGGAAGGAACTTGAGAATACAGAGGGCTCTGTGGTGTGTTTGTTAATACTGACATCTTGCTGGTTGTCAGTTGGACTAAAAAGACAGGATTTCTCTTCCTACCCTCTGAACCTGACATGAAGTGTTTACATCTACATTAGGTTGGCTCCAAATTCATCGTTGTCAAGAGATGAAAATATGACCCAGGAAAGTCAGAGCATTTTAAAATTCCCTTTATCCTTTCCATTTAATGATAGAACTAAAGTGCTCCCTTTTCCTCTCTTGGCAATGCCTACATTTAACTTTCATAACCTCACTAGCCTTATGGGTCTTTTCTGTCTGCTTTCATATCAAATAAGGATTTCATCCCTAATTTTTTCCTTATTCCCTTTCAATTGGTTTAGTGTTCATTTCTGCCCTTGGGAACCATAATCCCTTCCTTCCTTTTGATTCTTTCCTTACCTTTATTTTTCATTGTACTCTAGGCCAGCAGAGGATTTTTTTCTTTCGGAGAAAAAATGTTCAATTTCCTCTGAGCTAGACGAGGAATGGTCTGATATCTGTGAGCTTCCAAATGGTGGGTGTCATTTTAAATAAAGGGAAAGTCTGATGACCCCAAAGACTAGAAATGGTGCATACAAATACCTGGTATTTTGCTTTCAAAATATGGTGAGCTTTTAAAAATTAAACATGTTATTTGGAACATAATCTTGAATAGCAGTACAACCATATGAACTTTCTTAGTCATTTAAATTAATTTGAATTAATAAAGTATCACAACTTTTCAGCTGCTCCCTACTAGTACCCATCAAAATTCTTTGGATATTCATTGTCTCTCATTTTTCCTACTGTATGGCTATCATTATCTCATATTCTATTCTTATTCTGAATTTTTCCCCCATGGCTGCATTATTTCCTACTCCAGATCTTTGTAAATTTCATTACATTCTTTATACCTGTTGGTATTAATGACATTATAATATCCCATTACATTAATATAACATAATTGACTTAAGCATTCCCCTACTGTTAGACTTTTAGGCAGCTTTCTGGGTTTTGCAATTACACGTAATGCTGATAAGAATTTTTATTTTGTTTAGTTTGTAGACCATCTGCTGCTAAGCTTTAAGGACAAACTACCCTTGCTGACAACTCACCTTCTTGTTCCCTCATTGAACTTGAACCTCCTCCAAATGCCTGTGCAGAACCCCTCCAAAAAGTGTGTTCTGATCAGTGTTTCTTGTTCTTTGATCGTCAGGTATTCAGATGTATCTCTGCAACAGAGAACACTACGGCTACCTTCCCATCCCACTGAAGCCACACCAGACACTGCAAGAAGACATAGAGAACCACATTCACGTGCAGATCGAAGCTATGAGTAAGTAAGACAAGGACACCTGTAGGGCAGGGTCCAGCTTTGCAGATGGCTGGCTGTCCATTTTAATGAATGAGAAAAGGTGGTCACTTCAGCCTCTCTTCCCTCTGTTCCCTGACGAAAAGTCCTGGCTCGACATCCACAGGTAAAATTACAGTGGGAAAAGGGCTCACTCTAGACTTGGAGATGTGAGTTGAAGGTGGCCCTTTCACCTGTGCAACCTTAGACAGGTCACTTCATCTCTGAGCCTCTATTTCCTCACCTACAAAACGAGGGGGTTAGACCAGGTGATTCTGAGGTCCCTTGCAGCTAAATGTGAGCCCTTCCGAATATAGGATCCTCCCTTCATTGGACACTCGCAGGAAACACTGGTCTGTCTCAGTTACAGCAATGACCAGACGAATTAATTTAATTCAATGGGTTTGGTTTTGTTTTTGTTTCTGAAACCAAGAAGCAGAATCACAGATTTAGAGCTAGAATGGATTGTAGGTCATGTAGACGAGTGTCTTCATTTTACAGATTAGAAAACCAGGGCCCAGATGAGCTAAGTGACTTCATTGTGGTCAAACAAGGAGAAAATGCTTGTCCTCCGACTACAGGTCTGCTGCTTTTTCCATTGTGCACAGGTCTCAGTCACCCAGGACTGGCCACTCACTTAACTGTCTCTCTATTTGTCCCCTGACATTTCTTTCGTTGTTCAGTTATTTCAGTCACATCCTACTCTTCGTGATCCTATGTGGGGTTTTCTTAGCAGAGATACTGCCGTGATTTGCCATTTCATTCTCCAGCTGATTTTACAGATAAGGAAACTGAGGCAAACAGGGTTAAGGAACTTGCCCAGGGTCATACAGCAAGTGTCTGAAGCCATATTTGAACTCAGAGAGATGAGTTTTCCTAGCTCCCGGCCTCGCACTCTATCCACTTGCACCATCTAGCTGCCCTGATATTTGTTTGTGGAGTTCTTACTCATCTTGGCCTGGGATTGGTTCTTTTCCCTTTTTCTTTATTTTAATGGACCCTCAAAATACTTAAATCTTCCTTGGCCCCAGCATAAATCTGAATAGCCATTTGTAAGTGAAAATCTCTTTGTGTTCAGGATAGGTACTGGGAAAGGTCCTCCAATGAGTTATCTCTGAAATTCCACAAGATTTTGGATAGGTTCCCAAAGTGGGAGATACCACTCCTTGGAGACACTGGAACAATCCCGAGGGGGGGGAGGGTGTATTCTTTTGAAATGATGCAAATTTCCAAAAAAAAAATTAAAGGGTTAAAGAAAGTATATTTCGGGGTAGGGGGGACCGAGTAATTTTTTTTCAAAGGGGGCCAACTAAGTCTGGGAACCGTCTGTCTGTGAATCATGTCAATCTTACATACAGCCTGCCAGTACAGAATCTTAAATTACAAATCTCTCCAGCAAACAGTGAAGGGTTTAAGACAATCTCTCTTTGCCTCTAATTAATAAATTACAAACATAAGAATGGGTGTTCCTGTGTTTAAGCTGAAGTGCCAGGTAGAAGGCAGTTTATACTTTATTTACATGGTTGAGAATTCTGAAACATCTAGGCAGCTCAGCTTTTTCATCATTAACTGTGTTGCTTTTCCATTCAGTTAAAAATATATGTGTGTATATATGTGTGTATATGTGTATACATGTATACATATATATATAATATACATCTATGTGTGTATACCTATACAATGCACCTATATACATATGTGTATGCATATATACACTTGTGTGCATCTGTCTTTATATGTGTGTACAATACACACACACACACACACACACACACACATATACATGCATCTAAGTACTTTGTACTGCCCTGCACTCTACACTAAGGATTCAAAGAAAAAAATGAAGGTCCCTGCCCTAAAACTCTATACAACCAACAGGAGCAGCAGGGGGAGCAGAACATGTGTTCAGCTAAGCTATTGTATTTTCAGCAGGTAGCCAAGAGGCAGCAGTGAGGAAAGAAAGCATTGCAGGCATGGGGGGCTGCCTGTACAGGCCCAGCAAAAGCCCAGTTGAAAGATGTAGGCAAATTGGTCTGGAAGGCAGTGGGTAAGGAGGAATAACATCAAATCCACCTAGAAAGACCGGATTGGGGAAGGAACTCCAGTTCATGTGCTCTCTCTTTTGAAATGTCTGGAGTACAGTCAAGTGGAAGAGAGATCCTATTTCTCTTTGGTCCCAGGGCAGAAGAAAAGCAATGGGGCAGAGCTGCAAAGACGCAAAATGATGCTTGATTTTGGGGAGAAAGTTTTTAACAATTCGATCCATGCACTTGTGTGCATGAGGGGCCTCTGGAGGTGGGGAATTTCCCCTCCCTGGGCGTCCTCAGTGGGGCCTCTTCTAATTCTGAGATTCTGTGATTTCTGTGCTTTGCTTATACCCCAACATAGTATATGCATCATATACGCTTTGGAAATATCATTGAATTGAGCCCAACATTGATTTATCTACAGAGACTGGGTAAGGAGAAGTTCAGGGCACATCATAGATCATAACAAGTGCTGACTGACAGGTCTGTTCTTCAAACCCCTTAGGCTCGGCATTTAAAGCCCTTGACAACTGACTCCCACTTGCCTTTTTCCAGCTTTGTTTCATACGACTACCCTTCAGAAGTGATATGCTCCAGCTAAAATGGACTACTAGCCGTACCTTGAAGAAACCAATACTGTGTCTCCCAGGTCTATGCATTCAGAACGTCCCGCCCCTCCTTCTATATTCCTTATACAAGGTGTGCCAGAGGTCTCAGTACAGATTTAAGCGATTAAAACAAAACTGCTCTAAGACTTTTGGGATATTTTGTACCATGTATTTGTGTACATATAATATCTGGCCAGTAGAAGGTCAGCTATTTGAGAGCAGAGACCCTTTAGTTTTGGGGTCCCCAGTGCTGATTACAGTGCCTTACACAAAGGAGATAGTTTATGATTATTTGATAGATCAAAGTGCATTCAATGTTCCTAGTTTTGTCATTGGTCATTTGATTTTTAAAGAATAGAAAAATTAAGTATGACTGGGGGAAATGTTAAAAGTGTGATTTGGTGTGAATGGCACTCTTGCTAATCATGCATTTAAAATGTCGGAGAGGACGGTACCTTCTCAGGGGCGCCCTTAGAATCTTGAGAGAGAGATGTAGCCTTGCTCCGGGGCAAGTAACTCACCAGTGTAAGTGTGAATTGGGCTGAAACTCCTCTGAGTTCGTGAAATCTATACCCTTTTACACTCTCCACCATCAATGAGCCATCTTTTGTAGCAAATAAATATAGTCAAACAAAGTTATATATTGGCTATAGTCAGATTTTCCCAAACCTTTGTTTTCACCCTTGCCTTAGTCCATTTACTGTGTAGATCAATTATTATTATTTGTTAGTTCATTTTCATAAAACCATTTATCTAAAAATATTGGAAAGAATTATATGTCACCGTAACAGAAAAAAAAAATCATATGGATCACAACATGCTTTTATTTTTTTAAATTAACTTTTGTGTTTATTTTTAGGTTACATCATTCATTTCCACAAGATTTTGAGTTACAAATTTTCTCCTCATCTTTCCCCTACCCACCACCCCAAGACAGAGGTCCCACTGAATATCCCCTCCCCAATTCTGCTCTCTCCTATATCCTTCCCCATCACATCATACTTTTCAAATGTCCTCCAGTAAGAAACTCTAAAGAGTTTACCTTAATATTAATTTAAGCATATTGGTATCACTTGTGGTTAAAGAACCAATTCAAGGAATTATTAACAAACATAAGTGCCCTACTTTGTACAAGGCCTAGGGCTAGGCACTGAGGATACAGAGAGATAAAATACACAGTCCCTACCATCCAAAAACTCAGAATTTACTTATGGAGGCATGACTTACAAAAAGATAAACAACAAACCAAAGGAGCAAAGGGTAAGGGCCCATAGTACAGAACAGACAACTCAGTCCTCATCTCCTCCTGGGTCCCAGCCCTGCATCACTGACTTGCCTGATGTGTGTCTCCACCTGTGTGTTGCATAAGTATCTCAAACTCAAAAAGTCCAGAGCAGAACTCTCTACCTCTTCCCCTCAAATCATCCCTCCTCCTAATACCCCTTTTCCTGTTGGCAGTGCCACCATCCTTCCAGTCATAAGGTTTGCGAGATTATGTCCTTCCTTCCTCACTCTCCTTCACCACTTTCATCCAATCACTCTCCGAGTCTTGTTGATTCTATCTCCACAATATCTTGCCTTCCTCCTCTTTTCTCCACTCACACCTGCCCCCTTAGGAAGTGATCCTTGGACTCCAAGGGGAGTGCTCTTTTCATGGCCCTATGACATCTTCCTTAAGAAGGATCAAGTACCCTCAACACACTCCTCTCAGCAGCAGTTAATACACTGATAGAACTCATTACTCCTAAGAGGTGGTACAGTCCAAAAGTATAACTCTTTTTGAGAAGAATTGGTACAAATGTGTAAGTGGAAGAGCTATAAATAGCTAATAAGAGAAACTGGAATATAGCTAATAACCTGACGTCAGAGATTGATTTCAAGAAGGAAAACTGGGCTCAGGGGTCCATGTATGTCATAGGTCTGATATAAGATCATTTTTCCTATCTGGAAAATAATGATGACATAGTGGATAGAGCACTGAACCTGGAGTCAAGAAGATCTGAGTATGAATCCAGCCTACTATGTTCCTTTTTTCCTTTTTAGTTGTTTTTCAGTCATTTAAGGTTTTCTTGGCAAAGATGCCAGAGTGGTTTGCCATTCCCTTCTCCAGCTTATTTTACAGATGAGGAAACTGAGGCAAACAGGGTTAATTGACTTGCCCAGGGCTACACAGCTAGTAAGTGTCTGATACCAGATTTGAACTTGGGAAGATGAGTCTTCCTGACTCCGGGCCTGATGGTCTATCTATCGCATCACCTAGCTGCCCTTACTACCTATGTAACCTTGGGCAAATCACTTTAACCTCTGACTGCCTCAGTTTCCGCATCTGTAAAATGTGGATAATAACATCACCTAACTCCCAGGGTTATTGTAAGTATCAAATGAGATAACACTTATAAAATACTTTGTAAAGCTTAAAGTACCGTTTACAGTCAATGTTATTCTATTATAGATTTTACCATTATTATCATCATCATTATGACGTGACTACTTCTTACCATAAAATGTTAAACATCACACACACAGCCTTGAAATTTGAAATGAGCTATGACTTTCAGAAACCAACCACTGGGAGCTACTACCAGTGAATCAGTGAGCAGGCTGTGATGTCTGTACCCTCTTCGCCCTGTAACAAAATAACTAATTGCAACATCCTTTTTGACCAAGGCCATTTTTAAAACTCCACAGGCCATTTGTACATCTTTTGGAAGTGAGAGGCAGAGAAGAATCCATTCTGGATTGCTTAGATCTAAGTAAGGAAAGCTGCCTGGGAGGAGAGAGAGAATCATAGCAACCAGAACATTCTTTCGGGAAGGTTTTCACATTGGCTTTGTTTTTTCCCATGGAAAACCAAAAGGAGTGAGAGAAGCAATAGAGCAGAACAAATGGAAATATACGAGAGGGTAGCCTCAAAGTAGCATGTATCTGCAGAAAAACCAAGGAGAGGAAGTAGCTGCCAATTGTTACTAGCAGGTGCCGAGATGAGTTTTTGTGTGACTAGGGAAGTAAGGACCTTTACTTATGAAACTGAACAATTGAACAGTGTGGTTTCATGGTCCAATTTAATAAACATTCCCATCCAGTAAACATTTGTTAAGCATCCCCTGTGTGCAGAGTAAGGCCAAAAAGGAAAAAAAAATGTGAGAGAGTATTTTTAAGCAACTCTTGGAAGCAGCATGACATCATGGGAGGAGCACCAGCCTTGAAGACAGAAGACCTGGATATGAATCCCAGCTCTGACACTTAAGAGTGCAAGAATAACTTTGAAATCCCTACTCAGTATGGTCAGTATCTGCTCCGTTCATTGTGACCACAGGGAAATCATAGAACTTCTCTGAGCCTTAGTTTCTTTATCTGTGATAAGAATAATCCTACTTATGCTACTTATACCACAGAGTGCCTTTAAAAAAAATGCAAGTATTTTTATAAACTCAAAGTAATTATAATAATAATAGTTGACATCTAAATAGCATCTTAAATTTTGCAAAGAGCTATATGTATGCTGTCTCATTTGATCCTCATAACAGCCCTGTGAGATGGATGCTCTTATTATCACCATCTTACAGAGGATGAAATTGATGCAGACAGAGGTTAAATGAAATGATTTGCTTGGGGTCATACAGCTAATGTCTGAGGCTAATTTGAATTCATGTCTTTCTCTCTCCAAGTCCAGCATTTAAATAGGAGCTATTATAATTAGTTTCAATTATATTGAAGAATATAATTTATATTTTGTATTAATAATGTGTTCTAATGTATTTTATTTTATGCATTTAAAAATATTCTGAGAAGGGGTCCCTAGGTTTCACCAGACTGACAAAGGAAAAGGGTCCATGAGTCAAAAAAGGGTAAGAACAGAAAATCACTCTGTTTGCCAATAACACTGCATGGATTGCAGCAAGGGCTCCCTCAGTTAGATCCAGAGCCATTCAAAAGAAATCAGTCTAACCACCTACAGAGAAAAAATATCAAATGTATGAAAAGGGTTTATTGCCCAGAAGGCTATGACACCTTGTTGGAGAGGCAATCAATTGAATTAGTCCACGAGTGATATAGATAGATAGATAGATAGATAGATAGATAGATAGATACACACACATACATACATACATATACATACATACACATCTGTACATGTATGTACGTATAGGTATGTATATATGTGTATGTGTGTGTATGGAGAGATCTGTTAACATGTATACACATATGTATATGTACATATGTACACATACCTATCTACATATAGATACATATATGTATAGAGAGATAGATAGAGATAGAGATATATCTTGGACAGATGAGCAATGTACTTGGTCCAGAATTGATTAGGAGGCAAAAAGTGGATTGAATTGGATTTGAAAAATTGTGTCGTCCTTTAACGCTCCTGAGCTGCTCTCTGACACCCAAACCTTTCTTTTTAGCACTAATAGTCTCCCAGGGATGCTATATAGCTGTGAATCATAAAACACCACACTCCAAGGAATCACAATTGTAGGTGACCCAGAGGGCAATGGAGAGGCAAATCGTGGGCGTGAGTAGCTGAGTGGTCTATGAGAGCTCATCTAGAAAATGAATAAGTATAAAAGGAGTCGGACTGATCATTTATTACAGGAGAGCATGGATCAAGGCCATTTGGTGTAGCAAATGTGTTTTCTTGTTGTTTAGCTGTTTTCGGTCTTATCTGACTGTGACTCCATTTGGGGTTTTCTTGGCAAAGATATTGGTTCTACACTCTGGAAAATGTATTGAAAAGATATGCTACATTTTTTATAGTATCTTTCAAGATTAGATTTGTTCTATTTGGCTCCTTAGGAAAGAAATCAAGGCAATGGGTAGAAACTGCAGAGAGGGAAAAGCTTCATAACAATTAGGGCCATCCAAAACTGAATTCAGCTGCACCCCTTGAAGCATCAGGCTCATTTTCTCAAGATGTCTTCAGGCAAACGCTGGATCACCTTTTGTGAGATGTGATAGATTTGTGGAGCAGGTAGGCAGTGTTGTGAATAGAAAGCATTGGCCCAAGAGTCAGGAAGACCTGAGTTTGAATTGTGTGCCT
>CM053584.1:65345549-65366320 GCA_028627135.1 Pseudochirops cupreus | reverse complement strand
TTCATAACAATTAGGGCCATCCAAAACTGAATTCAGCTGCACCCCTTGAAGCATCAGGCTCATTTTCTCAAGATGTCTTCAGGCAAACGCTGGATCACCTTTTGTGAGATGTGATAGATTTGTGGAGCAGGTAGGCAGTGTTGTGAATAGAAAGCATTGGCCCAAGAGTCAGGAAGACCTGAGTTTGAATTGTGTGCCTGAGACACTTAGTTGTGTGACACCAGGCAAGGCACTTAGCCTCTCTGTGCCTCAGTGTTATCACCTGTAAACTGGGGGTAATAATAGCACTTCCCTCTTATGGTTTATCCTCACCCCTTACTCTCCATAGATCCGGTCAAGAGCTACGTTTTACTGTTTCTATCTCTATAATGCCTCTCACATTCATCCCCTTCTCACTGCTCACATGGATCAGATCCCCATCCCCTCTTGACTTGACTATTGCTGCAATCTCCTAATTGGAGCCCCTGCCTTAAAGAATCCTCTACTCCGTTCCATCTCCCCGGAGTAGTCTGACCTCATTGCTCCCCTACTCAATGAACTTCGTTATTACCTCCCTATTGCTTAGAGGATCAAACACAAACCCCACTCTCTGGCTTTTAGCACCCTTTGCCATCTAGTACAAACTATCCTTCTGGCCTTATGAGACCTTCCTCACCTCCACTTGTTCCATAGTCTAATGGTCTTCTTGCTGCTCTTCACACGCAGCACTCTAACTTCTGTCTGATACCTTTATGAAACTGAACAATTGAACAGTGTACTTAGTTGTCCCTTCTTCCCTCCGCCTTTTAAAATCCCTTACCTCCATCAAGACTCCGCTCAACCATATCTTCTACTGAAGCCTCTCCTGATCCTCTCTAATGCTAATGTCTGCCATTGCACCCTTTATTTATTCCAGATAGGCATGTAGACATGCAACTGGTGGTGCAGTGGATAGAGTGAAAGGACCTGGCATCAAGAGGACCTGAGTTCAAATCCAGCCTTAGATATTAAGCTGTGCAACCCTGGACAAGTCACTTAACCATGTTTGCCTCAGTTTCCTCATCTGTAAAATGTATTAGAGAAGGAAATGGCAAACCACTCCAGTCTCTTTGCCAAGAAAATCCCAAATGGGATCACAAAGAGTCAGGTGCTACTAATTGTCTAAACAACAAGAGCAACATGTTATGTACTGCATATATGTAAATGTATATGTATATGTGTATATAACATATATATACACATCACACACATACACATAGGTGCATACATATATATACACATTGTATCCCCGATAGAATATTAGCTCCATGAGAGCAGGAACTATTTCATTTTTTGTCTTCATTTCCCTTGCATACTGCCCAGCATACAGTAGGTGCTTAATAAATGCTTTTTTATTTGATTGATTTGCTTTGATTAGATGGAACTCTGAAAGATCTTTGAGAAGCTTCTGTGATTATGTGGAATGACTCTAAAAAGTTACAGAGAAGGTCAGTGTAGCCTTATGATCACTCTCCATTGGGGAAATGGAGGCACAATTTTCACATATAAGGAACTATAGCAAATTTGATGACAGAATCCCCGATTGTCAGTAATTAGCTTGTGATTTCATCATTAAATTATTCACGTCTGATCAGGAAAGGTCATCGATGAGAGGACCAAGGAAATGCCTTGGGAGTGGCTGGATTCATGTGACCTTTGTCTTTTCCTCCTGACCTACGCATGCATCATTCTTTCCCCCCCCAAACCCAACCTTCTTCCCGACTTTCTTATTTCTAGCCGAGATGCTGCTATCTGGTCTATCAGCCAGGTCTGCAATCTTGGAGCCATCCCTGACTCTTCACTCTCCTTCACTCCCCTTCCAGTAGATGCAGTCAATGCCAGGTCTGCAGCCTTCCTAACATCTCTTATGTCCTTTTCCTTCTCTCCACTCTTTGTTGTTGTTGTTGTCGGGTCATTTTGAGTTGTGTCCGCCTCTTTGTGACTCTATTCAGGGTTTTCTTGGTGAAGATACTGGAGCAGTTTGCCATTTCCTTCTCCAGCTCCTTTTGCAGACAAAGAAACCAGAAGTAAGTGACTTGCCTAAGGTCACATAACTATTAAGTGTCTAAGGCTGCATTTGAACATATGAAGATGAGTCTTCCTGACTCTAGACTTGGCACTCTATCCACTGTACCACCTAACTGCCCCTAGCTCTCCACCCACAGGGTTACTGTGCTAGTTGAGGCTCTCCTCACCTCTCACCTGGTCTGCTACTATGGTTTCCTAATTGGTCTTTATGCCTCAAGACTCTTCTGTTTCCATCTTCCACACAGCAGCCAAGTGATATTCCCAAACCATAAGGCCACCACATCACACTTCTGCTCCAGACATTTTAATAGCTCTTTTGTCCCAGGATAAAGTACAAATTCCTCTTTTCAACATTTAATACCTTTTATAATCTGACTCCAGCCTACCTCTACAGGTTTATTATGCTTTATTCTCCTTCAGTAATTTTCCAATTCAGCTAGATCCACCTATTTGCTGTTCCCTGTATGCAAGGTTCTACACCACCGTCTCCGTGCCTTTCGTTAGACTCTCTTCCATGTCTGGAACGTATTCCCTTTTCACTTCCACCTACTGGAATCCTTCAGTTCCTACATGTCCCAGCTCAAATGTCATCTCCCACACAGGAGTCTACTTTGAACCTCCCACTTTCTAGTGTCCCCTCTCCCTGAAAATAATTTGTGTTTGGTTTGAATATATTTCACATTTACTTATCATTGTTTCCCCCAATGGAATGTAAGCTCTCTGCAGACAGGCAGGACAGCTTTGAACTTATTATATACTTAGAAAGAAAAGAAAACAATGCATAATCAAGATCTGCATTTTCTATGTACAATATTCTTATTCTTTTCTACTATGCATAAGCAAAGACCCATTTTATTTGTTGCTTAAGTTCAGAATAAAAACAAAATTTTGATAAAATAATGTAAGCCATCTAAAAGATAGGACTGGTTTCTTTTTTCATTTCTTACTCAGCATTTGGTACATAGTAGGTGCTTAGCAAATACTTGATGAATGCCTGCATGATGAATGAATGGATGGATGCATGGATGGATGGATGGATGGATGGATGGATGGATGAAATGTACTCTAGCCACAGAGAGCAGGGGATGCTGATGGAAGTCAACTCAATACAACAGACATTTATTAGGCAATTGTTATATACAAAGCACAATGCTAGGCACTAGAATTGTATATTTCTCTTTCATTAATTATGTTTCTTATCTTTCAGTTGACCGTCCCCCAATTGAACCCTCCCAGTATGTATCAGTTGCCCCCAAATACCCGGACAAGATGGGATTTGACGAGGTAAGGAGGAGGATATACACACACATATCTTTATGTATATGGGCAATGTGAGGGTAGGTGACTATGGTGACCTACTTAATATCAGAAATGAGGTTGGAATCCAGGTATTTCTTAATTGCAAGGTCAAAATTCTAACCATTATGCAACACTACTTCTCTACTCTAGAGATAAGTAACTGGGAAGGGAGCTAAGTTCTCTAAGAGGCAGAAGGGAAACAAGAGAGCAATTGGGAGATGCGATGTCCCTGTAGAGACAAGAGTGACTCTAGTACCTGCCTCACAGGGTTGTTGTAAAGGGCAGCGGAGATAAGATATGTAATGTTCTTTGCAAACTAAAGCATTGTACAAATATCTATTATTATTATTAGAATTATTATTACTATTACCAGAGAGGGTTGAAATTGAATTAGAGGGGATTTTAAAAAAAACTGCCAATAGTTTTTAGAAATAATTAGACTTCCAAAAATGGACTTGGCCCAAGCAGTTTCATTGTTCCTATGGACATATTCATTCATATCATATCCATCCCTCTTCCCATCCTCCCTGACTCATGCTGCATCTCAGGACTCAGGGGTTCTTAACCTGGGGGATGGAGGTGCAGAGATAGAGAGGGAGTCTGTGGTTAGATTTCAGTGGAACACATGGGAAAAAATTACATCTTTATTTTCACTAACACTTGAGGTTATTACAATAATTATCTATTCATTATAATTATAATAATTAAATAACATTATAATAATTATGTTATTGTATGATTATATATAATGCTATTGTATATAATAATATAATGCCATTGTATTATAATAATCACATTTTATAGTATGATGATTATAACATAATGTTATTATGTTATAACCCTTTCAATTATGATTTTTTAAAAATATATTCTAAGAAAAGACCCATAGACTAACAGTATGTTAAAGACTCCATCACATGGAAAAAGCTAAAACCCTTGCTTTATGATAAGAGAACCTAAGTGTCTGTAGAGACAGTTATTCTAACAAAGTATATTGCTTCTTCTAGGTTCTGTCTCTAATTTCTATTAGGGCAGCCTTGGGAACATGTGCCCCTGATTCTTCATGGTTGGCTTTGTCTTAAAGAAGACAACAAAAGTTGGACCATGAAAGTCATAACACAGTGAAGTTGTTTATGGAGGGAATCTCTTTTCCTGAAAATTAAAATAAAAGCAGCAATTAATGTTTATGTAATGCTTTAAAGACAGCTAGTGATCCATCCCTCTGGGATGATTTAGGTGTGGACCTGCCCAGGAAGAGGGAGATGGAAAAGAGGATGTCTGAGGGTCCTGTCAAGCTAAGATCTGGGGATCTGGTGTGGCCAATATCTGGGCTGTATTGGATTTAATAGATTTCACCCCCTCTCCCTCACCCCACTCCGCTTCCTGTTTACAGTCTGCTGCAACCGTATTCAAGTGTTTCTCTGTTGTCTGTGTTTTTCCTTTGTGGCTACTATTTTTATGGCCCTTGGACTGAGTAGGGCCTGAGGTTGGTTTGTATTTGCTAAAGTCTGGTCTTCCCAGATGAGAGGTCTGTTTTTGCTCCTGCTCTGCTTAAAGCCAGGACAGAGCAACCGGTGTCCCCAGAGAGCTCCATTATTATCCTTGTGAAAGGACTGTTGTTAGGTCACTCAGACAGAAGTGTGGAATTTGTACATGCATTCACGTGCATACACACACGTGCAACCCGAAATAAGTTTAGTGGTTTTCATAAAACTAAATATAACCAAATTAAATATAAAGTATTTCAACATCTCTTGTGAAGACCTTTCTTTTCTTGGAAGAAAAATAAGTGTACTGTTGTATTTGTTTTCAACACAACCGATAATTCTTAACAAAACACCCAAACATATCCTTTTACAAAGTACATTCCCCAAGTAAATAACCTTTTTCCCTATATCTTCGGTAAATCTACTTATCGCAAAACTTTCATTTCCTTAGATTTAGTTGGACTTTCCAGTCGGATTCATAAAATATTGCACCTGTAAAGGAGCTTAGAGAGCGAGCCCAGCCCCTGTATTCTGGAGATGAGTCTCAGGAAGCTGTGATTTAGACAAAGACAGACAGCTGTTAGTTTGCAGCACGTATGTACTCATAAGATTTAGAGCTAGGAAGGATCATAGCCTAACCCCCCCCCCCCCCACCATTTTACAGATGTGGAAACTGAGGCCTTGAGAGGTAAATTGATTTGTCTAAGGTCACATGCATAGTAAGTAGGAGAGCCCACATTTTAACTGATGATCTTGGATCCTAAATTCAATGTCTTTTCCATTACACCAAGACACTTAGTTGGTAGCCCAGGCAAAAACAGAAGCAGGGTTCCCTGTTTTCTAGACCAGTATGCTACTGTTATATACAGTTATCCCTTGCCCATCGTGACTTTCCCCATTGTGGTTTCTATATATTATAGGTCAGCATAAGAAATTAAATGGGAATTTTGGGAGAGTTTTACAGAAGCCTCAGACAACAAGCAAAGGCCAGCAGATGACACAGAAAAACTATTTTTACTTAACCTTGACCTAAATTTAGCCTATGACCAAATACTTAACCCAAATTTTACAATAAGGCCCTGTAAACACCCCATAGAAGAAAAAGAAAAAATTTAAACTTTTTCACTGGTGTGAAGGGAGGGCCAAAAATTTTCAATGGATTTTCCAGATCGTGGGGCACCATGCATCTAATCTCTGCATTATGGAAGGGACAACTATAGTCAAATGTTTGGTGAAAAGGTTGCAGAAACAAAATATGTTTCACCAATAGAGAAATATCAGATTAAGTTATGGTATGTGTCTAATGAATGATTACTGTGTTCTAAGGAATGTATATATGTATATGTATGTATATGAAGATTCAAAGAAACCAGGTATAATATGTATGACGGGATGCAAAGCAAAGGAAATCTTTCAAATGTGAACTTTATTTACAATATTGTGGTCATTGTATATGTGATTGCAACCTTATAAATAAGCTCAAAATGGGAACACAACAAAATATGGGTCAAATACGATGGTTGATGTAAATATAATTGAGATAAAATTAAAGGAAATTCTCCTATTATGTGAATAAATAGAAAGCATTTATTAAGGGCCAAGCATTGTACTGTCTCATTGAATGCCTGTCTCTCAAAGGAGGGTATTGGAAAACCCTGATTTAACAATGCTGTGTCTCCTTGCCACTTCTGGGCTTCAGAAATCATTTTATCTGACTTTGCTCCCTCTAGAGTACTGGGGAGATCTTTCAGTCAATTATAGGAAATTGTCAGGAGCATCAAACTAACACCACCAGAGTGGTTAAGCTTATACAAAGAGATGATTTTAAGAAAAATTCTATTATAACAAACATTTAGCAAGTACCTACTATTTGCCAGGTACTCTGCAGACACGAAGATTCTTTTAAAATGACATAGTCCTTTCAAGGACCTGTTGGGGGAACTGACTTAGTATGTTTAAGTATAGCACAAGCTAAGGAGTGATGGGGATTGAGGTGGGATCCAGGCAAAGTGTTCCACTGAAAATTTGAGGAGAGCAAGGACATTCTCAGCTAGCAATATTGGGGAAGGCTCCAAATGCCAGCATTAGAGGCCTTTAAGCCTAGGGACAACCCTAAATGTATAAAACAGTCTCCTTCATCAACAGCCTGCTGTCCTCCCTGCTCCAAAGACTCCATCACAGCTTTCTTCTCCCCTTTCACTGAATGTCCAATATAAGACGACTTGGTTCTTGGGCTTTACTTCACAGAAGGTCAGAAGTGGGATTCACTTCATTTGTGTTACTTTTTCCCCTCGTTTTCTGCTTAGATTTTCATGATAAACCTCAAACGGCGGAAGGACAGACGAGACCGAATGTTGCGCACGCTTTATGAACAAGAGATCGAGGTCAAGATTGTAGAGGCTGTGGATGGAAAGTGAGCGTCTTTGTGTTTTTCTCCCCTCTTGTATTTGCAGATTTTAATGAGCAGCTTGGGACAATAATAAGAACTCATGTGCACGTGCTGCTTTGAAGTTTATAGGCTTTTCTTTCACATCACTCTCTACAGCAAGTAGCAGGAATAAGGGAAAGGAAGGACCTGGGAATAAGCATCTATAGAATGCCTACTAAGTGCCAGTCACTGTGCTAAGCACACTTTTATAAATATCTCACTTGATCCTCACTACAGTCCTGGGAGGTAGGTGCTTATACCTATTGTACAGTTGAGGAAACTGAGGCAGGAAGGCTAAGTGACTTGTCCAGAGTCACACAACTAGTGACTGAGGCTGGATTTGAACTTAGGTCTTCCAGACTCCAGACTCACTATATCACCAGTTGCCTCAAATAGAATAAAATATATAGACCACTTTACAGGTGCTATTTGTTAACCATTATTACATCACATTTCTTGTCTCCATTTTACAGATGAGGAAACAGAGTGACCTATCCAGGGTCACACAAACCTCTGTGTCAGGGCTGGGGTTTGAACTCACTTCTTTTGATCCATGGCCAGTGCTTGTCCCATTACAACCTGCCATCTCTAAATCAGGACACTATTTCAGGTGAAAAGTCATTCCTGTGCTAGGGACCTATTATTTCCAGGGCTTGGCCATCAGAGGATAGGTCTTTTCCTTCTGAAATCAGAGTCATATGCAGCTTGAAATGAAGAGAAATAGAATGATCTGTAGCTACTTTTGGGTAAATGAAAATTATTAGACTGTGAGCTCCTTGAGAGCAGGGACTGGTCTTTGGTTTTGTTTTTTGCCCCTTTTTGTAGCCTCAGCACTTAACACAGAGCTAGCTTACTGACTGACAAATACTCCCCAAATCTGCCCCAAATCCTGCCCCGCTGGAGACAGTGGTGGTGGTAACTGGGCATTCTTTGAGTTATGATTCTAATTGTCAGTCTTCTGTGATGTGCTGGGAGGTGGAATATGGGTTTGTAGCCTGGTCCAAAGCAAAGGATCATGGACCCTGCTTTCCCAAATACCTGCCACAGCCCACAGGTACACCCTGATTCAGCTACTTCTTATGTTCAGTTGACCTTGGAATGTAAGCAACTGTGTGTGAAAACTGTAATATCCTCGTGGTGGGTTTCATTCAGGATCTAGTCTTTGCCACTGAAAACTATTCCCCAACACAAGGTTCTGAGGAATTCTCTAAATCTGTATGATTGGCTGGTTTGGGTCAGGAGTAGTCCTGTGTCCGTTTATCTCTACCCAGTGTATCAACCCCAGAACACCTCAAAGTTAAAAAATTCACATTCTTAACATGCTGGACTTTTAGAATCATAAAATTTGAGCTGGAAGAAATTTTTTAGAACATCTAGCCTGATATGATCATTGAATAGGTAGGAAAACTGGATCTGGGAAGAGTGAAATGACCAACCCAAGATCACGGACCTAGTTAGTGACAGAGCTGGAACTGGCACCCAGGACCCCTGATTCTAACATCTAGCGCTCTTTCCACTGGAACACCAAGAAGAGCCAGCACATGAGGGGAAATCACTTTTTAAAGGTTCAAGGTCTGTGAGAGTCTCCTGTTCCTTCAAATACTCTATCAAGGTGCCCCATTACCACTCATTACCATTAGTGGCAGCTAGATGACCCAGTAGATAGAGTGCTGGGCCTGAAGTTCAAATCCAGCCTCAGACTAGCTGTGTGATCCTGGGCAAGTCAGAATTTCTGTTTGCCTCAGTTTCCTCAACAGCACCTGCCTCCAAGCATTGTGGTGAGGATCCAATGAGATAACAGTTGTAAAGTGCTTGGCATAGTGCCTGGCATGTAGGAGGCACTGTATAAATATCTCTTCCCTTCCCTTCACGTAGCCAGATGGCCTGAAGCAAGTAGCTATACCAAGATAGTATTTCAAATCAATCTTTCTCATGAAATGCCTTTAGAATCTCAGGGCTAGGAGGGGATGGATGAAGAATGAGATACCTGAAGAGCAAGGAAGAATTTCCTAAGAGATGCAGCTAGCATGAGTAAATCCATTCTGGGTTTGGATTTGTGGGGTTTGGTCCGCTGGACCCCAAGCCTTGTAGACCTGTTTCTCTGTTCACTTAGCCAAAGTCTGTCTCTGTTTTTAATTTTCATTTGCCAAAGGCATCCAACCAACTTACAGTCTGCTTTTCAGAATCTATGTTAGTCACCTCTGTCCATATTTTTCTATCATGCTTGGTTCGTGTCCCTTAAACAAGAGAGCCTGGGGTCATACAGAACATGGGCAGAACTGCCCTTCCTGATTGCTGCTGGTCAATATGACCACGTGCTTGAGTGCTTTGGGGATGACAAAGTCCCTGGTGGGTTTGCAGGACTCAGCTTTGCTGCTTTGTGACTGATGAATTCCCCGGCTGCTTTCTATGACTCAGGTGTGACAGGTGCTTTGGGGCTGATGAAGCCATTCCCTTGTTAGCCAATGAGGGAAGAACAAGGAAAGAATCAGAGGAACTTTCAAAAGGGAGTATCTGTGCCTCTGGTGCCTTTTTCCTCTCACGCTCCAGATGACATCCCTCCAATTCTGAGACTTCCCATAAAGAAGGTGAGCTAACGGCTCACACTTCCACCCACCCCCCCAACCACCATGTAGCTGTGAATACAAAACAACTAAAGCCCATTCCTGAGCTCAAGTCTTGGGCTACCTCTTCTGTGTTTGTCCTCTCCTCATCTTAGGTGAATAAATATCAATTCTGTTTATGTTCTGATATGTTTAAGCTAGGGCGCCATCTTGGGAGTTCAAGAGGTTTAGTGGTCCTGGGTCTGTAGACTGACTAGTAGCAAGGAGAGAAAACCCTAGCAAAAACTTTGTTGTTCTTGGGACAAGATGGCCATCACTAAGATGATGAGCCTATGCTCTGGCCTGATTTGCCAAATGGGATACTTCTTACCAGAAGCCCCAGAGTTGCCCAATGCCCTCTGGAGGATCCAGAGAAGAGAACACCAGGGATGGAGTCATTCATTTCTTAAAGGCCTACTGAATCATTAGCCCTTCCCTCCTTAATGGCCTATAAAGGGACCCTTGGCACCCACAGGGCACCCAAATCCTAAGTCATTCATGGTCAGTAGGAGTTACTCTGCCTACATTCTGTGCAACCCTGGTTATTCAGGGACTTCCAGACTCTTAACTTTCAGAGCAAGCTCTTGCCCAACAAAACCACCAAACAGTCTTAATCATAAGGATTCCTCTCTTTGGTTTGGAATTTTTTTTTGGCAGGGGGGGTGTAAGAGAGGGGATGGTAGGGAACGTGCAGTTGTTAACTTCTTTTAACACAGTAATGCTTTTCAATGTAGTAAGAACCTTTCTTTGTCTTGCAGGGCCCTGAACACAAGTCAGCTGAAAGCTCTGAATATTGAAATGCTACCTGGATACAAGGATCCTTATTCTTCCAGGCCATTGACGAGGGGTGAAATTGGTTGCTTTCTCAGCCACTATTCTATCTGGAAGGAGGTAAATGCTGCTTTCCACATTTATTTTTGTAGCCCCAGCGTCTAGCCCAGGACTTTGAGCAAAGTGGACATTGAACTATTTGTTGAATTGAATGGAATGGAATATCTCCAGTTTTACAGCAAAGAGAGTGGGTTGTAGGACTCTAGAGATGAATTGTTAGGGATTTGAAATGGTATGATATTAAATAACTTGGAACCTTCTGTTGTGCTTTAGACAATGCTCACTTTAAGATGCATTTAATCTTATGCTTGACCTCTTACCCAAAGAGCAACAACAAAGTACCAAAACCAAGTACGAATTGGTATCACATCAAGCTGTGAGGGTCCATGGAACCCTACGCACCACTGATACTGAGATCTTTTTAAAAAACAAAAGAACAAGACTTATTTTCATGGAATAGGAAGGGACTTCCAAGGCCACCCAGTCTGACACATAGGAGAACAATAATATTTATATCATGCTTTAGAATTGACACGGCTTCACCACAACCATTTGAGGGAGGTGCTACTGGAATAATTATTATCTCAAGCCCAGAGATGGGCTGTGAGAAGCTAAGGGGCTTGCCCAGGGTCCCACAGCTGTCAGAGCCAGTATTTATGCCCAAGGATTCCTGGCTCCAAGTCCCCATGCTCTCCGCCATCTTTCAAGGCTAGGCCAGAATGTGCTCTGCAACTGACCCGACAGTGGCTCACCCAGCCTGGGCTCGAAGACCTTCAATGACTGGAAACTCCCTGCCTCCTGAAGCAGGTTATTCCATTGCACTTTCTGGGAGTTCTAATTGTTAGGAAGATTTTCTTTCACTTGATGCCAAATTGGCCTCTCTAGAATTTTCACTTTCTGGAGCCTGTAACCTAACAGCAGACTGACTTTGCTCGTCACTGTTTTTGGTTGGATCCAGAGAGAACAAAGGACCAGAAGGGAGTGACAATAGCAACAATTACTCCGTTATCATAATAATGTGGAATTATAGCAGCCGCTGTACCATTCATCTAATAAACTTTGACAGAATTCTTGAGCATTCTGTCCCTTACCACCTTCCCGTCAGGCAAGCATCTTTATCCCCATATGATCATAAGCAGACTGAGGCACACAGGGGCCTTGTTCAAAGGCACTTTTTTTTTTGAGCCACTGCTATTCTGCTTTGCTCATAGAGCACAGCACCTTCTTTGATGTGGGCATGCCATACTGGGTGGTCTTGTGCCAGTGTCTCCCATGTCTCACAACTGATACCAAGTTCTTCAGAGAGACCTTGAGAGTGTCTTTGCATTGCTGCTAATGAACACCACGTGAGCACCTGCCCCAAGCACCTGCCTTGTGTGAGCTCTCTGTAAAATAGTCTTTTAGGCAAACGTACGTTTGACATTTCAACAGCGTGACCAGTCCACTGAAGGTGCATCAGTGGTTGAACTAATTGTTGAATTGAATGGAATGGAGTGGTTGCTGGAACTAGATTTCAGGTCTACTGATTTTTAGCTTATTATAAGATTGTCTTCTGCAAAGGGAAAAAAAAGTCCTACGCAGAAAGCCTTGGTGATGCCTCATCTCCCAGGGGTCTATTGTACTTCTGTATCATTTCTATTATTAGTAAAGCACAGGTAAGTGGGAGTGATTAACTGGTTTGAAGTGTGTCCCCCTTTTCTTAAAATACCAGGTAATCAACCACGAGCTGGAGAAGACACTTGTTATTGAGGACGATGTGCGTTTTGAACATCAGTTTAAGAAGAAGCTTGTGAAGTTGATGGATGACATTGACCGTGTGCAGCTGGACTGGGAACTGATGTGAGTGAAAGGGAAGGGGCATTAGCATAGGGGTGGGGGAGACTGAGCTCCTAGGGGGTCCTCCCCCTCTGGAAGATGGAGGTCACCATTCAATACCTCTCAATTCAATTCTTTTATTTAAATGTTTTTTAAATTAACAAACATTTATTTTCTCTCCTTTCTACTTCTCTCTGTCCCAAACTGAAAAAAAAACTTTGTAATAGATAGGTACAGTCAAGCAAAACTCATTCCTTCGTTGGCCATGTCCTAAAGTGCCTGTCTCATTCTGCCCCCAAGGCCATCCCCTCCCTGTCATAAAGTGGCTAGCGGGGTTCGTCATCAGTCTTCTGGGATTGTGCCTGGTCGCTACATTGACCAGCATTAAGTCTTTTGGTCATTCATCTTACATTGTTGAATTTTATAAATTTGTTCTGGTTCTGCTCACTTCATTCAACATCAGTCCGTACAAATCTTCCCAGGTTTTTCTGAACCCATCCTTTTCATCATTTCTAACTCAATTCCATGGATATAAAAAAGGAGCTCTGCCCTTTGCCTGGTCTTCACTTAGTTATTTTACTCGGGACAAGAATTCCCAGAGGAAGATCTTTTCCCTTATCAGGTACTTGGAGAAGATCGGCCTTATTATTGACTTTTGCAAACACGACTTTGTCTAATTTTGAGGTAAAAATTCCATGTCATTTCATGTAACTTTTGGTGGTAGATGGGGTGCTCAGGGTGAACTAGTACCTCTGGTGTGAGGGCTAGCTGAGCCCTTTTCAGGGATGATCATCTATCTACCTGCCACCTAGCTATCACCTGTGGCTCCAAGAAGCTGTAGCATAAGCAGTAGCTGTGCCAGGTAAACTGTCTTGGCAGTTGGGCTAAACATGTTGAGGGTAACTGGTGGACCTCAAACCCATCTGTGCATTAGTGAATCATGTGAAAACTTCCCAGTGGAACAGGCAAATGTGAACATTTTGTTTCAGTGAGCCACGAAGGCAGTAGAAGCAGGCACTGTGGAGCGCCTAGGGCTTGGTTAGACACCAAAGACGCTCAGGTGTACCCTGCATCCAGAGCCATCGCCAGTGGTCTTGACTTTTGTGAGGCTGATGACTTAGTGCAACTCTGCCTCACTTAAATCCAATTTGCACATGAGTCAAAAGGCCCCACCCATACCATTTTACTACTTCATTATTTTATTGTTTTACTCTTTGACTATTTTTGTTATTTGTTATTTTACTATGTTACTATATTACTGTTTTTACCTGCCATGAAGTCTTGTGGCGAAAGGCAAGTGATGCAGCAGGTGCAGATACACTGGGAGTTGTAGTCACCACCCCGCACACAGGGTGGTCTTCTCACTGTACTGAAGCAGCACTGGAATTTAGCAGCCCCCTAAGTATCTGAGGTGCCACTGCTCACCTCCTGGCATGAGGAAGGGGCTAGAAAAGGTGTCCTCAAAATTGTCTGCTTCACCCAACTCTGTCCTGCTTACCGTAACAGGTAGGGACCCCACTCTGTGGTCAAAACCCAAAAGCATGCACAAAAGCAATTGTGAAGATGATTCTGCTTGCCATCAGTACATGGGATGTGCATACACTTATGGACAACATGAAATCCAATAGATATGAAAGACAAACAGCTCTTGTTGCAAGAGATCTCAGAAGGTATGGCAGCCCTGACTGAACCAAGGCTGGCAAATGAAGGCCAGCTTACCAGAGTCAGGGCTGGATACACTTTTTTCTGGAGTGGCAGATCCTTCTCCTGAAAGATGGACACTTACCTGAGAGTCAGTGTGGCTTCAGAAAGGGTCAAGGAACAACTGACATGGTTGTTTGCTGCCCAACAATTCCCGGAGAAATGCCAAAAGCAGAACAAAGGTCTGCACACAACATTTGGTGATCTAACCAAAGCCTTTGATACTGTCAGTCATGATGGCCTGTGGAAGATCATGGCAAAATTTGGCTGCCCAGAGAAGTCCATCAGTATTGCATACTCATGATGGCATGCTTGCCTGGGTTCTGGATATTTAATGCTCTCACGCTTTCCCAGTCCTCAATGTAGTGCAGTAGGGCTGTGTGCTGTGCTTACTTTTATGCTTTTTAGCACAATGTTTTCAATGATGTTGTCAGACATCTTTAAGGAAGACAAAAACAGAATCAAGATCAACTACCATACTGACAGTAAATTATTTAACTTGAAAAGGCTACAGGCCAAGACGAAAGTGGAGGGAGAATTGGTGCGCAATGTTTTTTGTTTGCAGATGATTTTGCTTTCCGTACAGCCTCTGATGCTGAGATGCAACAAAATATGCATCAAATCTCTGCTAATTTTGGCCTAATAGCAAACACCAAGAAAACAGAGGTTCTCCACCAGCCAGCACTACACCATCCATACATGGAACCATGAGTTACAACAAATGGAAAAATTCTGAATGCTTTGGAGAAATTCATTTACCTTGGCAGCATACTTTCCAGGGATACACACATAGATGATGAGGTTGGTGAACACATTGCCAGAGCTATCTCAGCATTTGGGAGACTCTGAGAGAATGTTTGGGAGAGAAGAGGTATTAGACTGCCTGCCAAACTAAAGATCTACAGAGCTGTTGTCCTGACCACATTGTTGTATACCTGTGAAACCTGAACAGTCTACCAGCACCATGCCAGAAAATCGAACTGCTTCCATTTTAAATTGTCTTAGGAAGATTCTGAAGATCACCTGGCAAAAATAAGATACCAGACACTGAGATCCCTTCTCAAGCTGAACTGCCAAGTATTCAAAATCTACTGGTGCACCTTCAGTGGACTAGTCACATTGTTCAAATGTCAAACATACATTTGCCTAAAAGACTGTTTTACAGAAAGCTCACACAAGGCAGATGCTCAGGGCAGGTGCTCACGTGGTGTTCATTAGCAGCAAGGCAAAGACACTCTCAAGGTCTCTCTGAAGAACTTGGTATCAATTGTGAGACATGGGAGACACTGGCACAAGACCACCCAGTATGGCATGCCCTCATCAAAGAAGGTGCTGTGCTCTATGAGCAAAGCAGAATTGCAGTACCTCAAAAAAAAACATCAGATGCACAAATGGAGAGACTTCTCTCTCCCAAAGGATCTTAGGAACTATACGTTTTTGTGCCTGACCTGTGGTAGAGCCTTTCTAACTTGTATTGGTCTGGCCACAGCTGGACACAGTGTACATTGACCCTGACATTGTGATGCCATTTTGGTCCTCTTCAAGCATGAAGGACAAACAGAAACAACAAAAACAGAATGGTACTTGGGCTTCTAGTTGAATGCCACCCACATGCCAGTGAAATCATTCTTGGGAGCACTGCATTGATCTTAGTCAAAAGATCCTTGCACCATGTGTGTTAGAGAATGTCATAAGATGGCGGTGTTCTTTTTCTACTCCTCTTTGGTATCAAAATATCCATCCATGATAGCAGCAATATCTCACATCCTTTGACAAATAATAGGAATTTCTTCCTTTACACAATAACGCTTTCTGTCTCTTTCATCTCTAAACTGCTATGTTTATCTTAAAGGAACAGCATGGTTTTCAACAGGATATGAGATTTTAGAGCTGGGCAGGACCTTGGAGTGCATCTAGTCCAAACTCATCATTTCTTGATGAAGAAACCAAGAACCAGAGAAGTTAAGAATTGCCCAAGGTCCTATAGAGCTCAAGATTCAAGCTTGGATCGAGTGACTTCAAATTCAGTGCTTTCCAAAGGGCAGGGGCCATGAAAGAGGCCAGGGGCCTCATTGGTGGAGCCCTAGTCATTTTGCAGTTAATAAATAAGAAAGAAGACCTCTTTCTGACCTTTTGCTTGAAAGGTCTAGAGCCAAAACAGAATTTTGGGTTGCCTCCTCAGACTAGGATGAGACCAGAAAACCAGGCATGCACTCTCCAGTTGGAAATGAAAACTAACATAGGCCTGAGGAATATCTGACAGTGGGGCTTGAAACCGAGTAAAAATCTGTGCGAGAAAACCCAGGGTAACAGCCTGGGAGCAATTTATTCTGATCTGCTGTTTACTCAATGTTTATTTACTTGCCATCCCGAGAGTCTGGGGACAGGTTTTAAAAGCAACGAGGAACATTTCCCTTCTTCCTAATTGTGGAAGAAGGTGCCAAACTTCCCTTCGTCTCTCCTGTGGCATGTCAAAGTCACTTTCATCAAGCAGGGTCCTGCTTCTTGCCAAAAGCAGCTGGCATCACCTGCCCTGTTCCAGAAGGGGATCTTAAGTGTGTGCCCAGAGAGAACACTTGCTCCCGCCACAGAGACAACATCCCTAGATCACAGGAAGCCTAGTTATAGCTAATGACACCTTGGCAAACCTAGCTAAACATCCATATTATGTAAGATGACTAATGACCTTTAAAAATGTCTACTGTGGTTAGGACCGGTGCTCTGACCGATCACTTGGGATCATTGTTTCTTCCCCACTTCATTAGACAAGACTACCATTTCTGGGCATAAGGTCACTATTACTCTACTTAAAGACCCTCCAGAGATGGAAACTCTGTGGTCTCCCTCAGCAAACTGTTCCTATTCAATTAAATACACATGCGTTAAATGTTTACTGTATGCCTAGCATAGAGCTCCACTGAGTATGATTTGTTCAGTTGTTTTCAGTCATGTCCAACTCTTTGTGACCCCATTTGTGGTTTTCTTGGCAAAGACACTGGAGTGGTTTGCCAGTTCTTTCTCCAGCTTATTTTACAGATGAGGAAACTGAGGCAAACAGGAGTAAGTGACTTGCCCAGGGTCATACAGCTAATAAGTGTCTGAGGCCAAATTTGAACTCAGAA
This sequence comes from Pseudochirops cupreus, assembly GCA_028627135.1. Classification (NCBI taxonomy): domain Eukaryota; kingdom Metazoa; phylum Chordata; class Mammalia; order Diprotodontia; family Pseudocheiridae; genus Pseudochirops; species Pseudochirops cupreus. The sequence continues at coordinate 65,348,988 of CM053584.1, read as the reverse complement.
AGATGAGTCTACCTGACTCTGGACCCAGTACTCTATCTACTTGGCCACCTAGCTCCCCCTGCATATAAAGACACAAAAACAAAGCAAATAAACAAAAAAACAGTTTAACAGCCCCAGCCCCCCAAGGACCTTATATGCTCTGAAGATACGTCAAGTCCAGGTAATTTGAAGAGGTAGAAAGTGCCAACAGCTTGGAGAGGGAGGCTCAGAGGTAACTGCATGGAGAAGATAGTTCCTGAATTAAGCTTCCAAGAAAGAGAAGTGTTCTGAGAGGCCTAGTTGAGCAGGAAGTGCATTCCAGGCTTGGAAAGGGATGTATGGGGAGCAGCTAAGAGTCCGTTTTGGCAACAAAAATATACAGGACATTAAGGGGAATCACTGGAAAACAAGTTTAAGCTGGAAGAGGAGGTGAATACCAGTTCGTTGGAAACCCCAGGAGCCATTTCTCCAGGAAGATAGAAATTTTAAGGGAAGAGCAAAATAAGTCACTGCGAACAACAACTGATTCTTTTCCCTGTAAAGACTGACGAAGAATTCTAGTGGTTTTGGGTTTTGGTTTTTTCCTCTGGTTGGTTGGTTGGTTTTGGTTTTTGTCTGTAAGATAGAATCTAACAGGAAGATGGTTTGTAGAAATCTTCAGAAATGGACCTAGAACACATATGAATGAACTTGTTTGTGAAATGATGGAATGCCAAGAAGAGGGGCATCCCTTCAAGGGGGGGTGAGCAAGTAGCCTAGGACAAAATAGGGAAATTCTACTTTACTGTATAGGTAGTAAAAGTTATAACTCAGTCCCCGGCTGAAAATAACCTCCATGCAGGTAAAAATTTGAGGGAGGGAGAGATGATGGAAGGAAGGAGTAAAGGAGGAAAGAAAAAGCATTTAATAAAAGTCTTATTTTGTACAAAACACTGCAGTGAATAGAAATCAAAAAGCTAGTTATTTGCCTTCTAATAGGGGAAGACAACAGATTAAGAATCAGTAAGGAATGATTGAATGCCTGCCATGTGCACCAGGGGCAGTGAGGAGTTCAGCAGGCATACTAATTTAGTTATATTGGGCTGAATGGATTCATGCAGCAAAGTGGACCCTAAGTTTCTCTCACACAACTACCCCTGGCACTGTGTTTGCCAATGGCATTAGAACAACGACAAGGGGCTAGTGAGTGGCAACATGATGGATTGAATAGAGGGCCAGCCTGGGAAGCAAGAAAGTGTGGTTCCAAGTCTGGCCTCTAATATGTACAACTTTAAGGCTGTGGGAAAGTCCCCAGGCAACTACTCTGAAACTCTTAAGTTACAGAAGAGTCTCTGATCTTCATTGGTCAAGGGAGTTTCCATACCAAAAGTTCCTTATACTGATGAAATCTTGGGTCTGGACAAAAAGATCCTTAAGGCTCAAAACATGGGGATTTTGAACAAATAAGAGTCCCTGGGATCTTTTTCATCTAGCACTAGGGAAATTGATGGAATGTCCACCATTTGGAAATTGACTTGAGAAATCCTTTATTCTTTACTCCTCTGAGCTTTTTGCCTTGTACCATAGGGATGAGTACAAGGGAAGAGTTTCTATTAAAGAGATTCAGAGACATGCATTTTTTAAAAAGAATTTTGACAAGGCCAGTCCAGGAATGTGTTTTGCTTCATTATGCATATTTGTGACAGGAGTTTTTGTTTTTCTTTTGTTCTCAAGACAGTCTGGGTGGGAGGGCAGATTTTTGTTAATTGAAATATATACGTAAATAATTTTTGAAGGGACTCAGAGTCTTTGATTTTGAGTGACAGATGATTATGGCAGCTTAATATAATATTGTTCATATTAAATGTGTTATGAAATTTATTCAGACCTTGAAGGACACTGTACACCCTCAGATTTCTCTGTCATTCCCCATTGTGTACCCTGGCCCTGGGGTATGGGCCTTAAACGTCATATACTCTCACCTGTGTATGTGGTACTCAGATTGAAATTTTATTCCCCTACCCTCCTCTTCATTCTAGTTACATTGGTCGGAAGAGAATGCAAGTTCAAGAACCAGAGAAGGCCGTGCCCAATGTCATGAATCTGGTCGAGGCTGATTACTCCTACTGGACCCTGGGCTATGTCATCTCCTTGGAAGGGGCCCAGAAGCTGGTTGGAGCTGACCCCTTTGGGAAAATGCTGCCAGTAGATGAGTTCCTGCCGGTTATGTACAACAAACATCCCGTGTGAGTCCCCGAGTGGTGCCTTTCCGCCAGCCCTGTGGCATCGTCCCTTTGGGGAAAATGGCTACTCAACCTCCTAGGGCAGCATTTGACATTTTGCTGAGTATTTCAGGATGATTTTGAGTTGTTTTTCTCAAATGATGACTCAAGGAGATAGGGCTAAGTGTTTGCCTTTTTTTTAAAGATACAAAAGGCATAGAAAGAAAACAAGGTGTGCTCTGCTTAGCATCAGCAGAGCAACTTGGAGGCAAGACCAGGAAAAGGACACACAGTACTTGACTTGTATTTCCTAACTCACTGGGCTTAGTGATCCTGATACTTTCTTATAAATATTAACCCTAGGAATATACACTTCTAGACATCTCTGGCCATCTTGGTTCCCTAAGCTCATGCACTATGGATGAAATTAATCCTCCTAAAGGCAGCATCTTCTCTCAGAGCACCATTAAGGAAGGGTAGAGTAACAGACCCTGGGTCCACAGACAGTTAACTTCAGGTCCTTCTCTGATTTTCCTAGGAACCTTGGGATATCTCATCCCTTTCTGAAGCTTCGTTGTCTCCTGTGAAGGAGAATAAAGATAGTAAGGTAGCAGTTCCCTATGTCAGTAAAACTTTTAATGAGGTTAAGGAAGGGGCAGTATGGTATAGTGGATAAAGTGTTGAATTCAGAATCAGGAATGACCTGGGTTCAAAGCCCATCTCTGACATTTATAAGCTATGTGACCTCTGTGGACCTTAGTTTTCTCATGTGCAAAATGGAAAAAAAATAATATCTTCATATTATTCATAATAAAAGCATCATCATAAAATTGCTTTGGGGCTCAAATGAGATCGTGTAGGTGAAGCCCTCTGCAAAGTGCTATATAAATATCAGTTGTTATCCTTATCAGAAATGTCATAAAGCCTTAGTTCCCTCCGAGGAAAACACAAAACGAATACTAAGTGTGGTAAAGCACAGGACAGTAGTAATATCACAGAATTATGGAACCAGGAAACACTATGTGGGGAGATCCTGTTTTAACCCAAGAAATACAACCTGCCATTCTAATACATATCATGCTATGTGTTATCATGTATTAAATAATATAGAGCATGTATAATATATTATATAGCATGATATTATAATTTATCATAAAAGGTATTCCAAACTTTTAAGTTTAAAAGCTTAAAACCACAGTAAGACTTTTGGGACAACCTGTATAATACTACATTCTTATATAGTATTATATATATATAAC